>VYZM01005144.1:82874-109477 GCA_013398915.1 Dromas ardeola
GTTAACATCCTCTTATTCAGTCTAGCTTTAGCTGTTAAAGCCAAGAAGGCAAAAGTAATACAAAATCCTGCAGTATTTGGAGGTTTTCCTCTTACCCTCTTAGCAATTATTGCTAAGCAAATCTGGCATTCAGACACAAATGTTTTGCTTTGCACAAAAATGCTGCAAAATCATTATTAAAAATGTCAGGAAAATTGTTATATCTGGTAAAAATCACAGACATTAAAAAAAGGAAAGAAAAGCAATTCAACGCAGATGTTTTCAATATGTCTACCTGAAACCTTTTATAACAGAGTTCTCTCTCCACATCATCGATCTAAAGCTTTAATTGGCAGACAGAAAACTCTGATGGGAAAATAATGGTCTTTTAAATACCTGGGAATGAAAAGCAAATTGAGTTAGCACAGTGTAAGAGGCAAGTAATTACATAATGTCAATCCTGTTTTATACAGTTCAGTCTTTAAACAGCATGCAAAGAAAAGACATGTCTGGGAGAAAATATGAATCTCCTTACTTCAAGTGACTCATGTGCTCTTTTCCCAATAAGAAGTTAGGGCTATTATGTGTAACAGCAGGCTCTTTGCTTAAGGGTTTCTCAAACGTGGCTGCTGCTAACACTATTAGTTTGTGACTATTTAAAATTTTCTCTCCCTCTTGTCAAATCCAAATGTCAGTCACTAGCTATGAGACTAAACTCATAGCTACATTGGGCTACTTCCAAAATGATCCTCTCTGCAGAAAGAATTTCTATTATCTCAGGAAAAAAAACCACAAAAAGTTGACATAAGGTTAAAAGACTAATTGAAATCTCAAGAATATATACTATGTGACTGCATATTTTCATTGACGTAATATTTAATTTGCTGAAATGTAAGTAAATCACTGAAAACAAACAAAGAAGGGGAGTTTTAGATGGCTCATGTCTCAGGTCTTCACTGATTCTGCACTTCTCATTTTCTGCTGTGTTTGTACCATCACTTGTCCTTATGCCATATACGTTGCTTCAGCAGGATTTCACCTAACAGACTCAACATCAGAGAAGGCCTGTGGAAAAGGGGGCAAGAACTGACAGGAAGACAGAACTCACTACCGGATGTCAGCTAATTTTTCTAAGCAAGATGGTCATGTGGTATTGTCAGGTTTCCAGGAAATATCACCTGTTAGTTTAATCTTTAGTATATTGCATTTGCAAACTTTTACCTTAGATTATTCCAGGTATGAGGTTTACCCAACAGCAATCACTCATGTCCATTCTATATAGGAAAGAGAAGATGATTCTCGTCCACAGTGGTATATTTACTTGAGCAAATTTTGATTATGTATGAAGACATGATCTCAGAATCCTTTGCGTAAGTAAAGCACCTAAATATATTCTCAATAGGATCACAGACACTGAGCCGATAAAGAAGGAATTGAGAACAGCTATTACGATCACGATTTTCTTTTATTATAGGCCTTCACTGTTACTCCTAGCAGGGTGCATGCAATTAAGTTATGGTATAGTACTGGGTATCTCAAAAGATGATAACCTTTGACCACTTGGCTTCCTCCAAAAAGGGGTGGATTGCATGCTTCTCCAATTTAGGTCCACGGCGAATTTGAATCTTTTCTTCTGTCAAGGTGCCTACAAGCAGCTAGAGGACAATGTTTGGGTCTTCTTTTGCCTTTTCTTTTTCCTCTTCCTTACTGATTTCAGAACAAATGAATTCACCACTGTTGCTTGAGGTTCTGTCTCCTTTCCCAAAGGCCAGCTTAAGATGCCTTTCTGCTAGCCTCCCAACATTTTAACTGCTCATCGTATGCTCATATCCTACTACCACCTCGTTTCCTGAAAGTTCTCATGGATTTTATGCAGACATACGTAAGAATATATTTCCCCTGCTTTCTCTCCAGTAGAAGCTGAATGCATGAACTCCTCCTTTCAAATTCCTCTTTCTTCCCTACACCCAGAACAAAAATATGTGAGACTCAGACTCCTTTTTACTGCCACCTCTGACTCAATATACCATGTGCAATTTTGGAAGTGGATGGTAGGTTTTTACTGCAGGGATCAACTGACTGTCTATTCACTACTGTGCCAATGACCCATACTTGCACACCTGCCCTATATGCTGGTCAGTCATGGTAAGTATGATACATTGCACACCAGGATTTTTCCTGCAATTTTTTTCAAACTTTTTTTTTAAACTCCCACAAATTGCAATTCTTTTGTTGTTCACAGCAAGTAACTGTGGTGTCACAGTTCAGCTCTTACCATGTGGAACTGTTGCAGAAACAGTCCTTGATAAATATTTTCAAATCAAATTTTTTGACTTACAGGCCATGACCAGTCAGGAGAAAAATAACAACAGGCTATTGGAAGAGATCAGAATTGCAAGGCCATTATCATCCACGTGCTGTGTCTTAGTAGTCAAAATGTATTAGAGAGGCTCATGATAAAACCTTCTATACCAGAATTCCTTTAGACTCCAAATATAATTTGTTCTGAATCAAAACTATCAATGAAAATCACATATAAAGTGAGCAACAAAGACATAAATGTCAAATGTTGTGAAAGACAATTTTCACCAATCACCTGGCAGGGTGTATCTCTTACACAGACTTAAATGAAGAGTTAACTAGGTATTTTGAAGTAACAATCAGGCGACATTTGCTAATTATGTTTTTGTTGACCTTAAGTACTGAAAAGAGTTTCTTTTTCAAAGCTAATACAATAGTTAAGCCTTTTCTTTATAGACACTTCAAAACAATGCAAATCAATAAACTGGGTAAATTTTCTAGAACAGAACTACATTTATGTGATATTTAAGTAGTAGTTACTAATGTATTCAAGAAAAATATCCTGACTGATAAGTAGCTGTAACTGCCATGAAATGACTCAAAGTATTTCAACTCCATAGGTCTCCACAGGTTTTGAGGTGTGTTGACATAATATAAGACATGGATACATTTCTACTGATAACAGACACATGGACTGTAGGCAAACAAATGTACACTATGAGCCTTCTGATGGCTGGAAAATCTGAACTGTTAAGCTGTGCATAACTCAAACAAAACGTCCACCTTTTTTTTCAGCCATTGATATCTCCTTATTCTTTCAAAGAATTCTTTGGGACTTGACATTTGCCTTAGACACCAACCAATATAAAATACATTGAATTCTTACTATTTATTTTACTAACTTTTATTCCAGAGGCTGCTTAATTTCTCATTACTTAAGTGTGCAGATGAAATAATAAATTTGCAGTGCATGATAAAGTGTTTAAAAACCTCTTAGTAATTTTAGGATCTCCACTTTCAAAAGTAACATAGAGCTTTTGAAAGCCTGCAGGAAATCTACCTATCATTTCAGTGGGCACTGTTTAATGAAATCTTGGCAGTACCAAGTAGTGTTTTGCTTTGGTGGTACAAACTAATTTTGGTTTCTAGTACCAGAAATACTTTAAAAATTATTTTTAAGAACTTGAGTAGACAAGCTTAACTCTTTTTGGAAGTTGATTTAGAGCCTCAATTTACTGGATTACTTTTGAAAATGGCACCCAAAGCTTTAAGACCTTCATCACAGAATCACAGAATGACAGGGGTTGGAAGGGACCTCTGGAGATCATCTAGTCCACCCCCCCTGCCAGAGCAGGGTCACCTTAGAGTAGGTTGCACAGGAACGCGTCCAGGCGGGTTTTGAATGTCTCCAGAGATGGAGACTCCACCACCTCTCTGGGCAGCCTGTTCCAGGGCTCTGCCACCCTCAAAGTAAAGAAGTTCCTCCTCATGTTGAGATGGAACTTCCTATGTTCAAGTTTGCACCTGTTACCTCTTGTCCTGTCACTGGGCACCACTGAAAAGCGCCTGGCCCCATCCTCCTGACAGCCACCCTTTAAGGATTTATAAGCATTGATAAGATCCTCCCTCAGTCGTCTCTTTTTCAGATTGAAAAGACCCAAGTCCCTCAGCCTTTCTTCGTAAGAGAGATGTTCTAGTTCCCTAATCATCTACCTGCTTGAAAACCATGCCTGTAAAGGCACCTGTAAAATCCTTTCTGCTGTTATTTCTGTATCTGTCGATTACAGATGGAAGAGAATTGAAGTTTAAGCAAACAGTAAGACTGACTGCAGTCAGAAAGATTACTTTCTCTGGTACATAATCAAAACTATATTATTAGTAGTACTATTATTAGCATTAGCCGTTTAGGGAAATTAACGATCTCCCCCACTCCAGGCATTTTGTTTACTAGGTGTTCGTTTGCTGTAAGGAAACTGTTTTGGAGCCACAAACAATAATTTCTCCTTAAGAAAAAGATAAAATGTTTATGGATCTGAACATAGAATCAGCAAGGAAATGGAGATGCTGACACTCCCTTTTACCAAATAGATTGGTTAACAATTGTGGCACACTTGCAGGATAAGTACTTCTTGTTGCCTAAGGGATTCAAAGGCACATGTCTTTTGTAAATTACTTAATATGCTCCAGCAAAGTCTAAAATGGGATTTCCATTTCACTCAGAGCTGAACTGTCTGATTTCTGGAGCTGGAAAAGCTTTCTTCTGTGCCAGGACATGGGAATTTTACTGTATATCGGCTGTTTCATGTGCCCAAAAACACTGTGTGCAGGACCACAGTCATTTGGTTTGAGCATTTTACACAAGGAAGGCAAAATTTAAAGATTCCAGTATTATGGATCTTACTGACCCTGTGTGTAGAGCGCCTTTATAAGCCAGCCACTCAGTGTAGGTAGAATTGCAATCATGTGTCTGAGCCACTACTACCTCCAGTCCCTAGATTAGAAGAGAAAAAGTTGCATCCTGAATTCAGACAGTGCTTCTTCTTAGTTTTCAATGTTTAGCAAAAGAACCTTGTTTTTTTAAAAGGACATTGTTAAGTTTAACGATTTTGAAGTCAACAAAGAGCCACCTCATTCAGAGACTGAAGAAAATAAGCAACTGTAAGGATCCAAATTGCCCCTGTTGTCATTAAGCAGGGAGTCAGAGAAAGCAGAGGAGGCTTTGAGCTCTTTTTGACATGAGTTCAGAAAAAAGATAAGAGGGATAAAGTACCTGCAGAGTAGAAAGATGGTAGTTGGTAGAGGGAGGACTAATTTTTATTTTAGGGGTGATGTTGATGCACAAGAATAAAGGTCTCACCCCAGATCTCTCCTAAGAAAATACCTTATTTAAACATATTTTTCCATTTAATGCTTCTGGATTACCTTTCCATTAATCTCCGGATGAAGCCCTGGGTTCAGTTGTTTATTTAACATACACTCCATTAACAGAGGCGTCATTGAGCTTCTTGGTTTACAGGTAAGCTTATCAGCTGCTACTGCTATAGCTCTGTGTGAGCTGTATCCTTCCTTTGCTGGCCAGGTGTCCATGGCTAAATTGGGAAGTTTAGCACAGCTAGTAGCAACAATCCTGAGAAATCCTTCTGTGAGATGCACGGAACAATCTTATTTGTGGCTGCAAATCTGTGGCAGTTTATGTGTACAGGTCCTGCCCAGAACGCTAACTCCATAAGTGTTTTGCTGCTATTTCTATTTATTTTTCCAAGAGGATGATTTCAGAAAGACAAGAGATTTGTGACATATAAAGGGACAGGCAAAACATCAGAAACAGTGTAATGTTCTAAGCCATGTCCCACCCAATTGAATGTAGAAGCGGGGCTTGTCCTGGGATGCTGGAAATATTTAAACTTGTTACTTTACATATGCATTGAAAGGGCTTTGAAAAACTGCAGAAAAAAACAGCATTAAAAATTCCATCTTTGCGTTTTCAATGTGGTGGTGTTTTTGTTGTTGGTTTTGTTTTTTTGTTCCAGAAGATTTTATTTCCATTTCTTCTAATTGCAGGCCCTGAAAGCTCAGCATGGGGCCTGAGAATCAGGCAGATTCTTTTCTTATTCTATAAACAAGGCAGTGAGTATTATCTAGAAAAATAACCTTTATTTCTGACTCCACTGTCTCATGGTTAGCCTTCAGTGACACACAAAGTGAAAATTCCTTACCTGATTGGCTATAACTATCTAAAATTTAAAAATAAACCTGCTGATGCACAAAATCAAGCAGAACAGAGTTCATCCTTTCTCAGCTGGTCTGGATCTTACAAGTGCAGCAACAGTATAAAGGATTAAAATAAATCCAATTATACCTTCCTTTTTGACTAAAGTTACTATAGAAGTTGAATGCACAAATTTCAGTCAGAAAGTTTCATTAGAGAAGTTCCAATGTAACGTTATTTTAAACAAATAAAAAAACTAAGGGTGACGGATTTATTAAAAGAATGAGAAATGAAAACTGAGAACACAAACAGGCACCTCTCAAGACTTTAAATAGTTTACCTAGCTACATACATATGTAGATAAACTTTCTTGAACCTGTGCTTTTCTCTTTTTATCTACAATGAACCTAAGGAAAGTTTTCTCCAGGATTAGCCTGCTGAGTAAATTAATCTTCTATGTTAATCTTGATACAGATATGAAATAATTTATTTAACTACAATCTTAAAAATCTATTTTCTGTTTCAGGATCAAGTTGATCTTTTTCAAATGCACTGTTCTGAAGCAGAAAAACCTAGGTTAATGTGTCTGTTTTCTTGAACTGTATACCACCCTTAATATTATGATTAACAGGGCTGAAAAGCATTGATGGTTATTTTGATCACTAATGGCTGATGCCAGTTACCCAGTGGGTTTTTTGCATTTTTATTGTGTTGTCCCTTTCCCTTGAGAGGATTCAAGATCTGTTTAAGTTCCTGAATCACACATCAGGTATCAGGCCCAAGCTTCATTTGAGTAATACAACTCTGTTAACAGTTTACACAGTATCACTTTGGGCAATACAACGGAAAGCTGATATTAGCTGATCAGGTATAAATGATTTGCAACCTTGTGACAGGTTAGTTTTCCACTACTGTTTCCTCTTCTCCTGTTTCTAGAGTTTCACATCCAAAAGGTATTTTACGAGTGCTATTACATATAGGGACATAAGAGCAGGTCTATTTTAAGCTCATGACAATATTAGCTCACGACTAATGTGTTAGCGTGTGTATAAATTCAAATTGTTAACAACACCTCTTCTATTTGCTTACTAACTTCTCAAAAATACACTTCTATGCTTGTGTGCTTCACATATTGCATATCCAAAGTACCTATTTCTTGAAATGAATTGCTAATAAGAAGTGTTAGCATACATGTGATATTTTCATTGTAGAGGTCATGGATCATGAAGATCCAAACACAAAACTCAGGGCTCCAAGACATAATGCTGGTTTGTGATTGTCTAAAGTACTTTGGACCCATAAATGAATGAATACCTTACATTCACATCTGTAAGCAGTTTATCATCGCTGACAGATATAGCATGGGTAACTTCAAAGAGGTAACTCAACTAATGTGCAATGTGGGTAACTTATGTAAATCAGACACATTAGGCCTTTCTAGCTTAGCACCCAAGAAATTACAGCTTCTGATGTACCTTAACTCTGCACCAAGGGGTACAACTCATCTCTCACTGGACACCCTAAGTGTAAAATTCTCGATTAAACTTCAAGCATAACACAAAATCATTTGTGAGTACAGAACTCATGAAAGGAACACAAGCAATGGAGGTAAAGCATATATTGTGTATGACCTGGGAACACATATTTTGAAGCTTGTGATGTCATACTAACGTAATTTATTTCTACTTAAAGTTCACTATCTACTTTGATGACTGAAGGTTTATCAGCCCTGTATGACAGGACGAACTAAAATGACAATGACACATGTTGACATCTTAAGGACTGCCTTGCATGAGCTGAGTACGAAGGACAACTATGTTCATAGCCATAATCATATATCCATATGTACCAGAACCACATGTATCTATATTACAGAAGAAAGTAGTAAGTACATTTTTTTGGACATTTTGAAATAGATATTTAGTACATTTGGACAATCACTTGCCATCAATATTGTTAAGGGATGAGGCCAATTTATCACCCAACACGGTACTGGATGATAAACATAAGCATCCCATGCAAAGAAATAACTATGTCTCAGCTAATTAATTTTATTTTTCAGCACAGATTGTGACATAAGCTTGGTGGTGATCAGTGACCAAGAAAAAATAGGAGGAAAAGCACTGTGTAAAAGTTCCAGACATTTTACTTTTTCTTAGCCAGAACAACAGAGCAAAGGGAAACACTAATGGTAACTGCCAACAAAAATGGAATTGAGTGGGAGAGGTCTGCTCAGCACCAGGATGCATAGATGAAGTGTAAATGAACACCTTTGTCACAAGGAACGTGTGACCAATGTTTACAATGAGTTATCTGGCATTGAACCAATAAGAAAAATTGACCCTGAGGGAAAAAATCCACAGAGATACTCTTCATTTATCTGAGACAGGATTGTGTAACTGGGGTTGATGTTACACTAAGCTGGCAAGAGAAAGTTTTAGAAATATGTATATATAGCTATCAATAAAGAGACAGCTGGCATGAAATCAGTTTGGTTGCAGTTTGATACAACACCAATGCTTTCTGCAGTGTCAGCTGATTACTTGGTCTTGCACGGCTTATTACAATCTCCACCCTTAAAGACAGAGTTTACAAATAAATTATTTTCACAAAGAACTAGTGACTAATGCTAAAACTTGATTTGAAGGAAATATGTACGAAGTAATGGGCCATTCGACTTGAATAAGACAGCACAACAGAACTTGACCACTGTACCAGTGGGTACAACTGTTTCTTTCTTTCCCCCTCCAGTATTCAAAAGTGGTCTCCTTTACTTAGCTTTGCTTTTTGTTCCAAAAATGTCAAAAGCAACAATGACATTCCTCATGATAAAAACAAAGCAAAACGAATCAAAAAAATCCCACAGTATATTTATACAGAGCAGTAATAGTAACTGCACAGATTCCAAAATATTAATCAGCAGAATCTGGCCCAAAGGGAAGTAGAGAGACTGATCTGAAAGAGCAAATAGAGGAAAAATGGTAATTAAAATCATGACTGCATAAAATCAGCTTATGGGTCAGAGATGGATTGACAGGTTCGTGATAATGATGACCCAAACATGGACCACAGTTTGTTGATATGGTGTAGGAAAAGGCTCAAGTGGGATATATTAACTTTTCATTTTCCCTATAGCTAGAAAAATGGCAAGAAAAGCCTCCCTGGTGGTATTTAGGCACTCTGTTAAGACACTTTGAAAGAATTAGAACGTTCAGAGCAGCTGAACAGCAGAGGAAATATGTCAAAATGTTTTTCTATATGAAGTTTTTGTACCGTCTTTTTCAAAAAACCTCTTGAAATGGTTAATTGACAGTGGATACTTCTCCAGAATAACCAATCTATTGTAAACTGGTTTGCAATTCTATCTAAATAATCAAATAATCATTTAGTTTTGCCCAATTTTTGTATCAATTCTTATTTTGAATAAAATATATTTTCCATGCAGAAATACCCTTGTGAAAAGGAGCTTAAGAATTATGCAGGTTTTGAGGAATAAGCCAGTAGATGAGGAAGAAATGCTACAAAATCTACAGTGAGGGATAAATACAATAAAGAACAATTGTAAAAAAAACTATGACCTGCAATTTAAAAAAAAAAAAAAGAATTAAAAATACCCTATTATTTTAAAAAGACAATATCTGTGGTCTGTGCGATTTCAGTCCTAAGGAAGTGAGCTATAACTACCAGAGGTTTTCTTTCAGTGAAACAGAAAGGCTCAAGAAAATAAAAGATTTGAGAAAACCCTTAAACAGTTTATTCTAGTTTGATATAATCTGCAAATATATTTATACTGTTTAGTCCAAATGACTCCTGTGAAAAATGGGACCTTACAGAAATTGCAAGTTGCTATTCAAATGCTATGTAGGAACAAATGCACTTATTTACATTAATCTTAACAATAGAAATGTGTCATAACCACTTTCTCAAAGAGCTAGAGCAGATATAGTTCACTATTAAGCAGAAAAAAGATGTATTTTAATATAGATATTGAAACATTATATTAGAATATGTATTTATTATATGTATTGTTCTAGAATATGTACTACCAGTGCCTGCTAAATTACAGAGAAGGTCATTCTGGGAGTTATTGAAAAACACTTCAGAGAAAGTGCTGTCATTGGTCGTAGCCAGCATGGGTTCATGAGGGGAAAGTTCTGCTTAACCACCTTAATTTCCTTTTATGACAAGGTGACTCATCGATTTGACCAAGGGAAGCCAGTAGATGTGGTTTGGGTTTTTTTTTATTTTAGCAAAACTTTTGATACTGCCTCTCACAGTATCCATCTGGACAAAATGTCCAGCACACAGCTAGACAAATCCATAATACATTGGGTGAGCAACTGGCTGATGGGGCAGGCTTAAAGAGTTACAGGAAATGGGGTTACACCAGGCGCGTGGCTATTCGCCAGTGGGGTTCCCCAGGGCTCGATAATAGGGCCTGTGCTCTTTAATGTTTTTGTAAATGATCTGAACACAAGAATCAAATGTGTGTTAAGTAAGTTTGACAATGATACTAAACTAGAACGAGCTGTAGACTCCTTTGATGGTAGAGAGGCTGTACAGAGAAATCTGCATAGACTAGAGAAATGGGCAATCACCAACTGTGTGAAATTTAACAAAAGCAGATGCTGGATTCTCCCCCTGGGAAGGGGTAATTTTGGTTATACATACAAATTGGGGGAAGAGGGGCTGGAGGGCAGCCCTGCAGAAAGATATCTTGGGGTTTGGGTTGGAGGCAAGTTGAATATGCATCAACAGTGTGCCGTGGCAGCCAAAGGAGCCACCTGTGTCCTGGGGTGCCTCAAGCACAGCATTGCTAGCTGGTCAAGGGAGGTGATTGTCCCACTCTATACTGCACTGGTGAGGCCTCATGTCAAGCACTGTGTGCAGTTTTGGGTGTCTCAATATAAGAAGGACACCAAACTATCAGAGTGTGTCCAGAGGAGGGCAACTAGGATGGTGAAAGGCCTCAAGGGCAAGACTTTCGAGGAGCAGCTGAGGTCACTTGGTTTGTTCAGCTTGGAAAAGAGAAGGCTGATGGGTGGTCTCATTGCAGTCTATGGCTTCCTCAAAGTAGGTGGTGGAGTGGGAGGTGCTGTTCTCCTCCCTCTGGTGACCAGCTATAGGACACAAGCAAAGGGAATGATGTTGTGTCAGGGGAAATTCAGAGTGGACATTAGGAAAACGTTCTTCACTGAGAGGGTGATCAGTCCCTGGAACAGGCTCCCCAGGGAAGTGGTAATGGCATCAAGCCTGTCAGCGTTCAAGGGGCGCCTGCACCATGCTCTTAGTCATATGGTTTAGTTTTAGGTAGTCCTGCGAGGAGCCGTGAGTTGGACTCAATGATCCCTATGGGTCCCTTCCAACTTGAGATATTCTACGATTCTATGATTCTATTTCCATATAATGGTAACGGTTAGCTGTGATGGCCTAAAAACATAGCTACGACAAGGTTCAGTGTTGAGTTGAGTATATATTTATAAATGAGAAAAGTAGTCAAACTTACAGGTACTCTTCCCCAGAGACTTCAGATTACAAGCAAGGCTTCAGATTTAACCTCCAGAGTCAGAGTTGTTTTCAGTTTATTTTATTAGTTAATGAAATTAAAAATGCATTGGTATCTTTAAAAGTATAGAGCAAAGAAAAATCTTGTCCACTGACAAAAGCACGGCCTAGGAGCGTGTCCATTTCCCATGGTATTTAATTACCCCAGTGCAAAACTGAAGTGGTGACGGAAGTCAAACATGTCACAAGCGAGCTTGGCTGAACAACCCTACACGTTTTAAAATTTTCTCCAAGTGCCAGAACTCCAGGGAGAGAAACACAGCAAACGTGAATGAAATGATGAAAACAGCGAAATATATTCTTGACTAGCCTTGTACTTTGACACATTTAGATAACCTTACAGGACTGTATTGATCAAATGGTCTCTGTTAAAGTACAAAGTAGCGTGTTCATTAATGTTCAGACTTTTATAATGTGCACTGTCCTGTTGTTGTAGTCACATTCAAGCTGATCTTTACGAGGTCCTTGCAGACAGCATGTAGCTGCCATTCCCCACAATGTTTTAGCAACTATAAGCACTAGGCAAGGATAAAAACAAATCGTAGTCACATCAAGGACTTTTTGAAAGAGTACCCTCATGTCCATCCCCAGAGGCATACACATCATATAAACAACTGTAGTAAACCAGGAATTTAGAGGACTGATCTGGATAATTTTTTGTGCCTTGTTTTCACTTTCTGAGTGTCAAACTGGGGGAAGGGAAAGAAAAGTAGGGCCTGAGAGCAGGGTGATGCCTCATACAACACTTGCCCTGAGCACTTATCTGGGCTTTCTCGAGGCTGTTCCACAGCCATTCCCAAAACACAAATACACAAGCAATGGGCAGAGAGACAGAGCTCTAAGAAACATTTCACGTCTCGCTGTTAGACAATGAAAAACCCACAGAGTCAAATGAAATTTATTTAACACATTCTGTTCTCTGTCTGACAGCCAGCATTAATATACTGCAAAAGGAAGAACAGCAAATTACAAATAATTAATTTAAAAAAGGTTATGTAAAAAAAAAGACCAAAAAACTGTATCTAAACGTCTAATCATACAAATACCCACATATGTGTATGTATATAAATACATACCTTTTACAAAAGGGCTTCAGTCTTTCGACTTAATATCAAGACAGCTTCCTGAGGCTAATAATGATAACCAAATTCTCTCCTGCCCACTTGCCTGGGGGTGGGGAGCAAAATACTTCTTCAGTCTCTTCTTTTGCAGAAAAGGATAAATAACCTATTTTTGGTTTGCCGGCTGAACCAGAATATCACCAAAATCAGTTTCAAGCTAAGATACCCTTTTTAAGAACCAAAATGCATTGTTTCACCTTATTTACTTTTGGAGTTACTTAGGAGACATCAAAACAGATTCTTTTTTTTTTCCAGATGTGGATTGAAATGCTTCCTTTGCTTGACAAGGTACTGTCATTTCTTCATGTAGAAATTGTGCTTTCCTTTCCTACATTTGTCAGTATGAATTATTTTTTTTCAATTTGTCTCCTGACTTACAAGTAATTTTTTTTTCCTCTGCTCTGCATGGCAGATCTGCCTACAGTATTTTTCTGTTATGAACTCGGCTCTCAGCTATGTTATTCATTCATGGATAAATGTCATTCCCATATATTTTAAGTAACATTTTCTCCTTTATATTTTCTTCCAGTGAAAATAATCACTGCTTCTTCACAGGATGTAAATATTTTCTTTATAACTACANGATGTTGTGTCAGGGGAAATTCAGAGTGGACATTAGGAAAACGTTCTTCACTGAGAGGGTGATCAGTCCCTGGAACAGGCTCCCCAGGGAAGTGGTAATGGCATCAAGCCTGTCAGCGTTCAAGGGGCGCCTGCACAATGCTCTTAGTCATATGGTTTAGTTTTAGGTAGTCCTGCGAGGAGCCGTGAGTTGGACTCAATGATCCCTATGGGTCCCTTCCAACTTGAGATATTCTACGATTCTATGATTCTATTTCCATATAATGGTAACGGTTAGCTGTGATGGCCTAAAAACATAGCTACGACAAGGTTCAGTGTTGAGTTGAGTATATATTTATAAATGAGAAAAGTAGTCAAACTTACAGGTACTCTTCCCCAGAGACTTCAGATTACAAGCAAGGCTTCAGATTTAACCTCCAGAGTCAGAGTTGTTTTCAGTTTATTTTATTAGTTAATGAAATTAAAAATGCATTGGTATCTTTAAAAGTATAGAGCAAAGAAAAATCTTGTCCACTGACAAAAGCACGGCCTAGGAGCGTGTCCATTTCCCATGGTATTTAATTACCCCAGTGCAAAACTGAAGTGGTGACGGAAGTCAAACATGTCACAAGCGAGCTTGGCTGAACAACCCTACACGTTTTAAAATTTTCTCCAAGTGCCAGAACTCCAGGGAGAGAAACACAGCAAACGTGAATGAAATGATGAAAACAGCGAAATATATTCTTGACTAGCCTTGTACTTTGACACATTTAGATAACCTTACAGGACTGTATTGATCAAATGGTCTCTGTTAAAGTACAAAGTAGCGTGTTCATTAATGTTCAGACTTTTATAATGTGCACTGTCCTGTTGTTGTAGTCACATTCAAGCTGATCTTTACGAGGTCCTTGCAGACAGCATGTAGCTGCCATTCCCCACAATGTTTTAGCAACTATAAGCACTAGGCAAGGATAAAAACAAATCGTAGTCACATCAAGGACTTTTTGAAAGAGTACCCTCATGTCCATCCCCAGAGGCATACACATCATATAAACAACTGTAGTAAACCAGGAATTTAGAGGACTGATCTGGATAATTTTTTGTGCCTTGTTTTCACTTTCTGAGTGTCAAACTGGGGGAAGGGAAAGAAAAGTAGGGCCTGAGAGCAGGGTGATGCCTCATACAACACTTGCCCTGAGCACTTATCTGGGCTTTCTCGAGGCTGTTCCACAGCCATTCCCAAAACACAAATACACAAGCAATGGGCAGAGAGACAGAGCTCTAAGAAACATTTCACGTCTCGCTGTTAGACAATGAAAAACCCACAGAGTCAAATGAAATTTATTTAACACATTCTGTTCTCTGTCTGACAGCCAGCATTAATATACTGCAAAAGGAAGAACAGCAAATTACAAATAATTAATTTAAAAAAGGTTATGTAAAAAAAAAGACCAAAAAACTGTATCTAAACGTCTAATCATACAAATACCCACATATGTGTATGTATATAAATACATACCTTTTACAAAAGGGCTTCAGTCTTTCGACTTAATATCAAGACAGCTTCCTGAGGCTAATAATGATAACCAAATTCTCTCCTGCCCACTTGCCTGGGGGTGGGGAGCAAAATACTTCTTCAGTCTCTTCTTTTGCAGAAAAGGATAAATAACCTATTTTTGGTTTGCCGGCTGAACCAGAATATCACCAAAATCAGTTTCAAGCTAAGATACCCTTTTTAAGAACCAAAATGCATTGTTTCACCTTATTTACTTTTGGAGTTACTTAGGAGACATCAAAACAGATTCTTTTTTTTTTCCAGATGTGGATTGAAATGCTTCCTTTGCTTGACAAGGTACTGTCATTTCTTCATGTAGAAATTGTGCTTTCCTTTCCTACATTTGTCAGTATGAATTATTTTTTTTCAATTTGTCTCCTGACTTACAAGTAATTTTTTTTTCCTCTGCTCTGCATGGCAGATCTGCCTACAGTATTTTTCTGTTATGAACTCGGCTCTCAGCTATGTTATTCATTCATGGATAAATGTCATTCCCATATATTTTAAGTAACATTTTCTCCTTTATATTTTCTTCCAGTGAAAATAATCACTGCTTCTTCACAGGATGTAAATATTTTCTTTATAACTACAGTGTGAATCTGAAGCTGTTTTTAATCTTTGTGTCAGTGAAATTCTGCTTAGCAACCACAAAGATTTTGTTTCCCCAATGCAGTGAATGATTACTGCCTTCACGCTGGGTAGCAAGGGAGCATCAGTTCTGATGGTGTAACTATAAATGCTTACAAGTTGCCTATATCTTAGGTCATTGTTTTTAACCAGGACCTGTCTAAGACGTCTAAAGTTTGGTGCAATATCTTATTAAATAATTTCAACTAACTGGCTTAGACTGCACAACAGTGGAAAAACAAATTGCACTCGCAGAGCAAAATGTGGCTACCTTTCTTACCTATAGTCCAGCTATTTCAAGGCGGAATTTGTTGTTCTGCACAATGTTAATGGTGAGCTGCCTTACCCTCCCTTCACCCATAAATGCATGCCAAGTGCTGTAATAAGAAGTAATCTATAGATACTCTACTTTCCCTTACTACCGGGTAGCTCCTGCCACCCTTAATCTTCTGTACACAACAAAACTTGGTAGCATTGCCTACACTTGCCAGTGTTCATATACAAAACTTTGCTGAAGTTCAGCTTTTGTCTGCAAAAGCTCCCTAAAAATATCATTGTGAAGCTCCACATGCACTTCTTTTCTCAATAATTACCATTCTAAATGCACTTGGTATAAAAGTAAGTGGAGAGAGCTCATTTGTCACTGATAGCTTTGTAAACTCAAATTCTCATGGGGTCCCACTGGGTCCTTTTTGTATCATATATTATCACTTGGAGCAATGCCTTTAAAACAGGAGATTTTAAAGCCCTGGTGACATCCTCTGTTACAGCCATGTGATGTGTCCCGTCCCATCCCCCGTCCCATCCCCCCTGGCATGAAATTCTCAATACTTATGTAGGTGACATACAGAGATCAAGTATCTGTCCTTCAGTTCCCGGAGTCAGCCATATAATACCTATTTCTCATTTTTCCTGATAGCTGTTGCAGTCTTGACCTACACTGAAGTTTTTGATATCAAAAATATAAGCATTAGTTGCATAACATGACACACTTTTCACTCAGACGGGTGAAATGTGGCTAGAACTAGGTAAGATATTCTGTTCAAGCTGAGTCTAGGAAGCTATCAAAATGAAATCAATTAAGATTTTTTAAAATTTTTTTTGTAGTTAAAAAACATAGCCATGACAGCACTGGACGATAACAAAATGCTTAGCAATTGAACAGTGACAAAAATAAACTGTTAAGTTCTGAAATTCAGCAACAGCAGTGGCAATCAGAATAGTCTCTTCTGCTTGTCCTCAGCCCTTACTAGATGATCGCTTTTTTCCAGTTTGTCCCTAGGCCTACAATGAATAGAGACCTGATTAAAGTTCACAGTGCATAGTAGAAGACTCCTCCAGCTGGTGGGCATTATTTCATTTTAATTGTCAAAAATACATCACAATGAGTACTGAACCAAGCACTAAAAGATAAAAAAAAGACTTTACTTTTTTTCCACCAATGTTGTATCCTATTAAGTATTTAGAAATACAAGAAGTTTGTGGACTTTACATTTCAAAGATAGCCCATTTTTTATGGGCAAATCATAAATCTGAGAAAAAAACTGTTATTGCTGTCACAGAAAACCAGCTAATTAGATGTTAAAAGCAGAAGTCACTCACTGAGTAGTACAGTACCAGCTGTACAACCACATATATGCATTTTTATTTCCTATAACCAGTTAGATATACTGTGAAATTGTAAAAGATTGACAAATATACCAAAAGGTACAAGCCATGACAAATACACATATCAGTTAGAGTATCAATCTCCAATGATGCAAAAAACAGCAAGTGTGTTTGATTTCCACTTTTATTCATGTGCCCTCCCTTACAAAGAGTGTGCTTGTACCTATGAAAGTGCAAATACACACCAATTTGTGTGTAAATCACTGTGACCATATATTCATGTCCGGTAACCAACCAGTGTTTTTTTCTTAGCATAATTTTTATTTTCGCCACCATGCACATAAAATGAATATGTTCAATGAAATAGGCAGCGGGCCTGATTCTTGCTTACATATTAGATACACTCCTATAGATTCATTAGATGTATATTGGCCAAGTTCTGAGTTTTCATTGAAATCTCATGAAAAGGAGGATAGTTTCTATCAGATCAAATAAAAAGGTAGTGGGATCTTCATCTGTCTGACCTTTGGCCCCTCAGGTAGACATGTCACTTTCTGAAGAACAGTTTCACATACAAAACAGAGCATTACCTATTTATTTTAGAAATTATGTAAGTTGCTATCAGGTAATACAAACAAAATAAAATACCTGAACAATGAACCTACTTTATTCTGAACTGACCTAGTAACCCAACTCAAGTTAACACTTTAATAAATTAATTGCATTGAGGGTTGACCTACCTACATACAGCTAAACAAACAAAAGTCATCCAAACAAGAAAAAAGATTTAAGAAAACAGCAGGAAGCAGGGATGATAATGATTTAATATATTACAAGTTCTTGGTAATATTGGAAGAAGCCAAGAAACAAAAACAATCTGTAACAGAATCCGTCCAATATTGCTTAACAGCACTGCTCAGTTATATAATACATTGAAAAGATTAAACCCCTGCATTTCAGAAAGAACAGAGGAACATACAGCTCACTTCTGAACAGATCTCAACACATTTTTATTTTCTTAATAAAAATGTTTAAGAACAACTCAGTGACCAACACAGATAAATTTAAGAACAGTTCAAAAATCCAGGTTTTCCTACCATTCTGGATAATAAATATACCCAGACCCACTGTCTAAGGTAGAGTGAACTTTGAGGATTTGTAGTATTTGTACAATTAATATTTTATTGGTGATAAATTTTAATAACTCCCAGAGAAACAATGTTACTGAACACTTACCAGAGGGTGGGCTCAGTCATGCCTACACTAGTAGGCAAATGGGGTCAAGCTGCCATTCCAGATTTAATCACATTCGACTTTCTCAACTCTTAGATTCAGTTTTCATGCACCTCAAGATGCTGTTTAACTTGCTCTTTTTCTAGCCGAGGAAGAACTGTTTGAATTTGAAAAGGCTAGTAAATCTGAACTAGAGAGGCATATTTGCCTAAACGTCTCTTTCCTACCAGGAAGATGTACAGGGAGGACTCTCTGATTTCATCCCTAGCTCTAGCGACACTTGCAAACTCTTTCAGCAAAATTTTTTGCAAAGTTTTCAGGAATCTAATGTATCACACTTTCAAGACTCAGACGAAGCACTGAAGCGATTGTGTTCTTCCCAAAGTCAATTAAAGAAGTGGATACACAAACCTGCAGAAGAGGCAGCACCTAAAATCTGTCATTCCAGCATTGTTTTTGAATACAGACTAATACTTACAGTCTCTCTAGCACATGGCAGAGGTTGGTAAGTGAGAGGCAAGGTCTAATGCTGCCCAACCCACAGGCCTAGCACAATCATCATGCATTAAGGAGCCCAGAAGATCTGCTACTGCACCTGCCCTCTAACAACTGTGGCCAAGTCCTACTTGTCCTACCTATTTTTTCTACCTACAAGTCCTACCTATTTTCTACCTACAAGTCCTACCTATTTTTTCTACAACTTAGTATTTTAACTGCCTGGAGAGGGTCTCCTGCCCTAGCTTCCCTCCAGACTCCATGATCTACTGGCTTTGCGGCTTGCAGCCTCAGCGGGGAGTGGGGAGCATCCCTTTGCTTTGTTGCAGTCTTGCATGGATGCAACCATGAAAAGCAAAATTTGAGTAGCTGTCATCAGCAGATAAATCTATTGACCAATAAATTTAAAATGCCACCATGGCTCCCCATTCACAGTGTTTTCTTACCAAAGGCTTTATGTAGAAATGCAGGCTTTCTTCCACAGAGGAGTAGGTCACGTAGCTAACACGAACAGATTAAGATCCTAAAATATTTAACAGTGAAGTCAGCAATTTAAAATTCCATTTCGGAATATGGACCAAGTCTGAATCAGTGATTTTCCCCAGAGACTGGTCGTAATAAAGAAATAGTTCAAAAGCATTTTCAGTTAAATAAGAAATTACGCTCTCTCAGATAGTTTCTCACTTCTACCTCATTATGAACAAACCTGTTACCTTGAATTTTTTTCACAGTAGCTAATTATTGCCAACATTTTAGGTAGAAAGAGGTAAAGCAGAGAAGGAAGAAGGATTACTTGGCTTGTACATAGTCATCCAACTGTAGCACAGTTCCATTTTAGTTTTGGATACAGAAAGAAAAATTGCTATGATAATCTCACTGCTGCCTACCTAAGATCAGGTTAACTACAGCAACTTAATCCTTCAATACAAGAGGATTTTACTCTCAGAAAAATCCTCTGTAATTCTCTTACCTCTATAAATGTCTCCGATATGCTTACCCAACAAGGAGCTTCCACTTCCTACCCATGGGTCTGCTTGCCATCACATCAGTGGCTCCACCTTTTTTTGCTTTCTCTCTCATGGTTACAGACTTAGACTCACCCAAGGTTTTTTACTGCAATTAAAATGTTCTGCAGGATCATCCATATTGTATTTACCTGCTGCTGTTCTAAGCAGAGGGCTAGAACCGGTTCCTAACTCACGATTTAATTAAAGCTATTCTTTGGAACTTTTATCTTCATGGTAAGTGAGAGACAAAACAGGGGTTCAGTTCCTGGCTCTGTCACTTGAATTGCTATGACATTTTAAGTGTGAATTATCAACTAAATGTGTTTTCTTCCTTCAGGACAACTGTGAGGCTTTACTTGTACTGCGAACCCTTCGTGGATAGAAGGCTCTACTGTATGCAAAGCATAATAGGCCACACAACTTTTCACAAAGTCTAAAGGAGGACCCTAAGGTAATCAGTATATGACAACAAAATGCTGCATTTAGGTAGCAATGCAACATGCTCAAGGATGGTAGGATGCTATGATGTAATTGTTTTCAGTACATCAGTTCCACATATTTACCCTAAACAATTATCTCAACTTAAGATACTTAAAATAGCATCATATCTTTGAAATATTGTCACAACAGGAAAGAAAATACTCCCATCTCCCCCAAAACTATTTGTTTTGCCATCACATATACGGAAATGAAGGTTAAAACTTAAAAAGCATTACACAAACTGTGAGGAGAGTAAAAACTTGTTGTTTTAAATAAAACAATAAATAATAATTATATCCCCTCTAGCTCTTACATTGAACTTTTAGAGACAGATTTTGATCTGTTGTGGTCATATAAGTTCGGTTTGACTCCTTTGTTTTTGATTGAATTACTTCAGGCTCACCAACATAACCAAGATCAGAGGCTGATTAAGTGTTATGCCCAAAGGCAATCACCAATTTAAAACAGCAGAGTAGAAATTAAAGCTTTGGAGGTCCAGTCTCCTCTGCATTGGTCTTCAGCAATGGAAAATGCAGAATACCATCTGATTCACTGATGAAGTAAAATACTGTATTTTCCAAGCATTTCTGATTGAATATTTGAACCACATTGAACCATCTTATGGTCTGGCAGTGTCATTACTCATGCTACACAATGTGCATAAAACACACACACGCAATCTATGTTAAAAGAACTTTACTAAGGCAGCAGGTTCAAGCTCTATAAAGTCAGGAAGTACCAGAAATAACTTTATCATTATGATACAGCTGTGAATTATAAGATTCGATAATGTGTTCTCCATAGAACTCTACCTCACTTAATACATAGGATGGATGGTGTTGATTGAAAAAGCAAACAGTCAATAGCTTGTTTTCTGCTGGCCGTTCAATGTTTGGCCTGGGGTCTTATTTACTGTACACACTACAAAACACTGCTCTAAAAACAGAATTCTAAATTTTCTCATAAGCCTTTTTTTTAATATTTATTGGTATCCAAACACTTAAGAAATACGAATATATTTATTTTTACAACATCTTAGCCAGGTATGCATATGCCAATATTAAAAAGCAGCAGCTGAGGAATAGGGAGACTAAAATAAAAGAAAAAAACTTGTTCAGAAGCTTTCTTAATTAGACAGTTTATCTTCTAAGGTGTTGATTTATCAACTGCTTATGAAAACAGTTCTGATGAAATCTTTCCCAGGAAGGTTTTCTTAATTTTAAGAGGTTTGCTGCTTACTGACTGCCAAAAGCCATAGAAAAACTAGCTGTCAGATAAGAAAGACATTCAGCTGAAATGAGAGAGGCGACTGTTTCAGGTCTCTCAGGGACCTCAGACAGGCAGGACAGCAACACCAGCTGGTGATCAAAAATCCCCTGCAACCAGCTACCAAGCAGTTCAGTCTTCTCATCTTCGCATATACAGATAAATATCTGCACACAACTGTGTATAACTGTGGGAGACCTGAAAGGATTCATTCTGATGTAGAAAAAGGGAGTTTCTGAAATCCCCAGAGTTAAAGCCCCAGACCCTAAAAGGACAGCAGAAAAGGTTCCCCTGTCTTCCTTTGATTCAGGAAGCATCATCTTTAAGATGATCCCACCTTTGAGGGACACAATTTGAAACAAATTATTTCAGGAAGGGCCATAGGATCATGACTCCCAGATCTCAGCTCCAGTGCCAGCACCGGTCAATTCCAGGGGAAAATTCTGCTTACTCCACGCCTGCCATAGGTCCCCTATAAACAGAAGTTACTAGCAATTTAGACCAAAAGTGCTGGAGCGTCTCTACGGAGCATGTGCAAAACATAATTCCCCTGAGGTGAATCTCCACGGTAATGAGAAGTTATGCAGGTCTGAGAATCAGGCTGCTCCTATTGAACCATCAGTGTTTCATAGAATATTTCAAGTTGGAAGGGACCCATAGGATCATCGACACCAGCCGCCTTCTCCTTGCAGGACTACCTAAAACTAAACCATATGACTAAGAGCATTGTGCAGACGGTCCTTGAACACTGACAGGCTTGATGCTGTTACCACTTCCCTGGGGAGCCTGCTCCAGGGACCGACCACCCTCTCAGTGAAGAACCTTTTCCTAATGTCCAATCTGAATGTCCCCAGGCACAGCTTCATTCCATTTCCTCATGTCCTGTCACAAGTCACCAGGGAGAGGGGATCAGCATCTTCCGATCCATTGCTCCCCTTGAGGAGGATGTGGACTGTGATGAGGTCACCCCCTCAGCCTTCTCTTTTCCAGGCTGAGCAAGCCAAGTGACCTCAGCTGCTCCCTGGAAGACTTGCCCTGGACGCGTTTCACCATCTTGGCTGCCCTCCTCTGGACACACTCTGATAGTTTGATGCGCTCAAAATTGCACACAGTACTTGAGGTGGGGCCTCACCAGTGCAGTGTAGTTTGCTCCCAAAGATGATGCTAAAGGGTTTACATTTCCTCACCCTTGCCCCTAGATTTGTGTTAATATGTCTGATGATTTCAATGACTGGGTGTACATCATAGGCCCCACAAAGCAAAGTCAGGACATGGTGAACTGCAGCATGGGGACATGAGCATCTTGAATGGCTTTCTTAAAAGAAAATGTCAGTGGAGAATACCGAAATAATAAATTACTGGATTTGGTTCCAGATTAACTTTGGAAGCCCTGAGAACCTGCCATAAACAACATGTTTTGCATGCTTGCCAACACGACAGGAATATGAATGTATGCTCAGAAGCAAACCAGAGCAAATTTGAAGATCCTGGTTATACAGTAATACAGTTTAATTTTGGTCATGGCTTCTGGTTGGACAACATGAAGTACTGTCCTCAAACCTTCGTTCTGGAAGTAGCTGAAATACTCCAGCTAAAATTTTCCAGGAACACTTATTGAGAGGGAGATCATCAGTTTCAGGGAAAAAAATCAGTCCAAATTATTTAAATTGTACAAAGCTATCATCAGTTGAAACTAGAGCCATATGATATCAGTATGTAACACCGATTTTATACAAATGCATTAATGTAAAGTGTGTGCGTGCAAACCAAAGGGAGATTTCACATCCATTAGGAATTTAAATATTTCAAAACATTAAATTAAAATATCACTGTAAGTTAATATTGATATATCGATAGAGGACTATAAAGGAGACAATTCAGTTTGAATGACACATTTATAACTTGCTTAAGAATTCAGCGTTGGACTTGTCAGCAGAACTTAAAGAGGAAATTATTAGTGTTATTGCTATTCCATAATTTAAATGGGGACCACCTCATTCACGCATCATGAAACAGATTTTCACACGTCCTTTACTTAAAGGACACCTCACTTGCACAGAGAGGCTTATGAGGTGAACAGTAAGTGGAACAACGGATGAATGCAGCCGGGGGTCCAGCAGCCCCCGTGGCACACGGCGCACATCTTCCACCTCGCCCTGGTGGGTGCTGCCTAAGGAAAGCTGCCCTGTTTGTTTAGCTGCCCGCTGGGCAGAGCCCAGCCTTACCAGACGCCGAGTGCTGCAGCCTTCCTTGGCCAAGCACCTGCGCGTGCTTTTTCACTTAAAGGCTCCTAGTCCCTGAGGCATCACAGCACATGCCCTCAAGCCTTCAGAGCTGCCAGCTGCGGGCAGCGATGCCACGGCCGCAGGGCTGAGCAGACGGGCAGCTGCCTGCTGCACACTCCTGCGGCGTGCGGTACCCACCAGCACTGCAGGAGGGGCAGTGGGGCGAGGACTGGTTGCTCACAGGGCACATTTCCCGGTGCGATACTCTGTTCAGCCATGTTGTCATCTGCTGATGCAGTTTCCACTGCTCGCTGCACTCCACAGTGGTTTTATAAATCACTTCAAGAGCACTTGAGGACAAAAAATCTGCTTGTATTTTCTCTCCTGCCACCCCCCTCTCCAGGAACACACAACACATTTGTTCAGGGATTCATTAGCAAAGCATTCTTTAACATTAATCTAGGGAGAAAATCCTGCAGTGGTTCCTTAAGCTATTGCTCTGTTAACACTGAGAGTAACCAGTCTGCAGGCTGGAGATTGCAAAATGCTTTGTCCTTTCTACTTTGCAAAGCAGTATAACTCATTAGCAAGCCCTTGCTAATTGAATTTGATTTAGTGTCAACACTGTCACAGTCACACAGAAGCACACCAATAAAATTTCAATCCTGCTTGCTGTGATCATTAAGTCCAGTTGTCTAACAACAGGAGCTCTGCCTTTGTGGTGAAGGTTGTCAGATCAGACTCACAGGGGCTCTGCATTTCAGTTGCTACGTGAAATAAATAAAAGTGCCAAAGCTGCCATCTAAAATATAAGATTAATGGAGAAATTCATTAGTTCAAACGACATGCATAAATGCTGCTGTTGGCTGTTTTTGGGGTTTCTGATCTCAGTTATCCTCTTCAAAACACAAAACCCCACAGACCAATAGAGATTTGAAGGAATGAGTGTGCTAGGAAAATTACTGGATTTTTTTCAATATAAATCTCCTTTCAAACAAGCAGAATAAAAATACGGAAGGAAAAGGTGGATTCAAAGTATGACACCGGTAATTATAGATTTTATATACCCATCTTGCTGGTAGAGTCAGGCTAGATTTATTTATTTTTTTGGCTCTTTGATCAAATCAAAAAGATAATAAACAGGAAAAAAATGTTTCTAATACTCTAACCTGGGGGCTTTTGGTAAATAATAATACTAGTATTAGTAATAAAACAAACAAGTAAAAAGAAAACAAAACCCCTAAGAACAAATATTGTTTTTATTTTCAGCATTAATGAAAACAGAAGGAAAATATTCAAAGGCCGAAGGTGCTATTAACAATCATAAAGAACCATTCACTGGACTGACCATCCAAGCTGATTTTCCTCTTTGGCCCATCACCAGGCTAAGGAGACACACTCTTCCTTTTTAAGATCAGTGAGTATTTGATTACTTACACAAAGAACACCTTCTTTTCTCTCCCGAAAGGGAAGTTCATGAAGCTGTGGTGTTCATGATACCCCATCATACCTTTTTATTTTAGTGTTCTACACGCAGGCACAAACCTACCCCTCACCAAAGTGTGTGGGGTCCTCTACTACCTCAGCAGCAGCGTGCTTGAATCTCTGTCTCACAGATCACAGGAAACAGCCATAAATACTGGAATACTGGGTAACTGGGGAGCAGTAGACCTGCAGGGAGGTCCTTATTGACATCAGTCAATATTGAGAATGTATTTTAAATCCCCTCTGGAATTTCACCTGAAAACTAAAAAAAAAAACCCAACCATAAACTGCACCCACCCCGCCCCAACCCCCAATGGCAATACTAATAATCGATAGTCATGCAGGAACCACTTTCTGTTTATCCTTCTCCTTGCCATTTTCCCCAGCTACGCTCCCACATTACAGGAGTTCAGTCATTAACCACAAGAATACACTGTGAAATTTGTATTACAGAAATTCACCCCATTTCTATTCCTGTCCTTATGGCCATCTGTACAATTTTCCCTATAGCAGATCCAAAACCTTCTCCAGATTAATAAAGCCTCCCAATCTTGTGACGTCAGTACATCCCTAATCATCATGCCATGGTCATTAATGGAAATATTAAGTAAGATCAGCACAAAAATTGATGCCTGAGGACCTCCACTAGAAAAATTATTCTGTTCAGTCCATTACTGTATATCCCTATCAGCAATATATCATTTACTTTCTCTTATGTTGAATCCTAAAAGCCTGAGATGAAATAAAGAAAACTTCATGTTCCAGATTAACCCAGTTTTTTCACTCATAACTGACTGTTTATTATCTTCTTGTGTTTGGAATGATACTTATCAAACACTTAAAATTAATTTAATAAATTCCAAATTATCTCAGGGAAATGTTTATATCACCAGGGTACACTTTCCGGGCTTGTAGAGAGCTTTCCGTGAAGACGTGGAGGCAGACCAGGCATGACGGGCTTCCCCGCAGCTGCACTCTACCACGCACGTGTGTGTACCTGGCCTTGAGCTGAGCTCTCAGTGAGCTCTAACCCACCACTGTCCTATGCAGGACAGTGGACATACCTTAAGTGTCGTTATGCTGTGAAAGGGCAACTGGCTGATCATATACACTGCAGGCACAACATTTTTTGGAAGTTTCCTTTCTAAAATCACAGTGTTCATTGGTGTCACACGCTGTATAATTCTGAATTATATACAATATCCTCTAGCAAATTATAGCCTCACATTTTCAAAAGCTTTGGTCACAAGAATAGTACTGCAAACTACCAAGGAACGTTTTGATAGAGGGCAGTCCATTCAAAAGCTTCACTGCATAGACGTGTCTAAAAATACCGCTGGCCCAACATAGTATATATACATACCCTACCTTGCAAAAAAAAAAAAA
>VYZM01005144.1:143309-167905 GCA_013398915.1 Dromas ardeola
GCCTGACTGTGTGAACTTGTGATCAACGTGAACGCATACTCACCACGTAATTGGAAACTAAGATATTTCACCTTGTTATGGAGCATGGAAAAAAACGACAGCAACAAAATACTCCAAATGAAACAAACCATCCTTATATAGCTACATTCTTTAGGACTTCGATAATCCTTCAGCATTCTTGTTTACTGTTTGGCAGTTGAAGTTGTTTATTTAGAATACACCAGCATCGTTCCATTAAAAACGAATAATGACTTTTCACTCTGACAGTGATCTCCTAATGCACTTCTCATTATAATCTTTAAAAACATTGATACAACTCATCTATTCATGCAAATTATCAGCTGGAGAAAATTATCACAACTTCAGCATTTTCAGCAGAATAGTGATGATTAATACAAGTTGAAAATTAAGACAGTTGTTTTTATTGCTGCATAGTACAGTAACTAAGGGTTATATATGTAGAAGCATGAAGACACCATAGTACTCACCTTTAGGAACTCACACAGGTTTCAGAGACTTTATGAGGGGTGGTGAATATTCTTAGTTTCTCCTCATTACATTGTTCAATTTTGGACTATCTGTTCTTTAGAAAAAGGGGGAAGTAAGGAGAAGATCAAGAGAGAATGTGAGCAAGCATTGTTCTTTAGCACTCTCACCAAGTCACTTGGGGAGGAAGCTCTTGCTCCAGTTCCTGACTCAATAGCTATTTTTATCCAGTTTCAAATCTGGAAAATAGATTTGAGGTCAGAGTATGAAATTAGGATGTTCAGCCTTGCTCTATGGGGCTAATGGGTAACGCTTGCCCTGTTCCTGACCCAGTGAATCTTTAAAAGTATTGTAAGATAGGAGCACCAACAAGGAAGATGGAAAACCAACATCTCCACTCCCTTCTTGCTACAAATTGCCCACAGCAATCCAGTCATTACAGTACTCTTCTGACATTATCAAAGTTACTAAGGTCCTGTGGAAGTACTCCTAACTCTGCCCTAATAGATAAAAAGCCCCCATCATCTCCCACTCCACTTGTATTCAGTATACAGCCTGCTCAATTAGGTATATCCTTGTATATTTATGGATTTGATCCTCAAAAGAGCACAGGTAGAGGAATGTTCTCTGCACTGTAAAAGAGTACAAATTGGATATGCAAAAAAAGGCAGAAAAAATAGGAACTTTTAATTTCTGAGAAACCTAAATGTTAAAAGCAAATGAGCTTACAGAGATTAAATATTATGTAGCTAAGAGGTGGCTTTTAGAGTCACAGTTTTGTAGTTGAGCACCTATCACAGGCACTAAATTGCATTTATAATGATTTCGTGGATAATAATCTAAGTTCTTATGGCATCAGAAAAACACTAGTGTACTTTCCCCAGCACAAACTTACCTTCAAAATCAGTAAGACATTATAGTGAAGTCAGTAATTTCTATAATATGTTTAACCTTCATGGATGCAATATGAGCTATAAACCTACCAAAGAGCTATGTAATATTGTCCATGATAGGTACTGAATAATTTTGCAGGCACACCCTCAATGGTGAAAACATTAAGAAGAGACTAACTTAATCTTATTAGACAGCCTATATTGCATCCATGACCTTTGGAGATTGAGGGGTTTAGACAACATAACTTGACAGTTAAAAGCTACAACTAGTGAAAAGTTGTGATTTTTAAGGGCTACTACTATAGAGGAGGAACAATCCCTCACTGAGAAAACCTGACAATTGGAGAATGAAGAGTAAAAAATAGCTGAAAACAGAGAAGAATGTGGAAAAGTCAGATGAAAGGAAGACAAGAGTGGAAGAGAAATACAGGTAAAAGGAGAAACCCAGAAGAAATGGAAAAATACATAAAATACTAAAAATAGTAACAATTAAGAAAATCAAAAGGACAAAAAAGCTGAACACGCAACGAAAGAAATAACGGATGCATTAAGAAAGAAAAATTAAAACTTTGCAATATAGAATCTATTTTTTCTTATAAGAGGTTGAAAACACCAGAAAAGGTTGTTATTATTACTTATTGGCTATTTGAGTTTGTAAGCAACTGTGGCAAAACTGTCCATCAGATTGACGTGNCTAGAGAGTTGGGCAGAGAGGAACCTAATGAAGTTCAAGACCAGTACTAAGCCTGACTGTGTGAACTTGTGATCAACGTGAACGCATACTCACCACGTAATTGGGAACTAAGATATTTCACCTTGTTATGGAGCATGGAAAAAAACGACAGCAACAAAATACTCCAAATGAAACAAACCATCCTTATATAGCTACATTCTTTAGGACTTCGATAATCCTTCAGCATTCTTGTTTACTGTTTGGCAGTTGAAGTTGTTTATTTAGAATACACCAGCATCGTTCCATTAAAAACGAATAATGACTTTTCACTCTGACAGTGATCTCCTAATGCACTTCTCATTATAATCTTTAAAAACATTGATACAACTCATCTATTCATGCAAATTATCAGCTGGAGAAAATTATCACAACTTCAGCATTTTCAGCAGAATAGTGATGATTAATACAAGTTGAAAATTAAGACAGTTGTTTTTATTGCTGCATAGTACAGTAACTAAGGGTTATATATGTAGAAGCATGAAGACACCATAGTACTCACCTTTAGGAACTCACACAGGTTTCAGAGACTTTATGAGGGGTGGTGAATATTCTTAGTTTCTCCTCATTACATTGTTCAATTTTGGACTATCTGTTCTTTAGAAAAAGGGGGAAGTAAGGAGAAGATCAAGAGAGAATGTGAGCAAGCATTGTTCTTTAGCACTCTCACCAAGTCACTTGGGGAGGAAGCTCTTGCTCCAGTTCCTGACTCAATAGCTATTTTTATCCAGTTTCAAATCTGGAAAATAGATTTGAGGTCAGAGTATGAAATTAGGATGTTCAGCCTTGCTCTATGGGGCTAATGGGTAACGCTTGCCCTGTTCCTGACCCAGTGAATCTTTAAAAGTATTGTAAGATAGGAGCACCAACAAGGAAGATGGAAAACCAACATCTCCACTCCCTTCTTGCTACAAATTGCCCACAGCAATCCAGTCATTACAGTACTCTTCTGACATTATCAAAGTTACTAAGGTCCTGTGGAAGTACTCCTAACTCTGCCCTAATAGATAAAAAGCCCCCATCATCTCCCACTCCACTTGTATTCAGTATACAGCCTGCTCAATTAGGTATATCCTTGTATATTTATGGATTTGATCCTCAAAAGAGCACAGGTAGAGGAATGTTCTCTGCACTGTAAAAGAGTACAAATTGGATATGCAAAAAAAGGCAGAAAAAATAGGAACTTTTAATTTCTGAGAAACCTAAATGTTAAAAGCAAATGAGCTTACAGAGATTAAATATTATGTAGCTAAGAGGTGGCTTTTAGAGTCACAGTTTTGTAGTTGAGCACCTATCACAGGCACTAAATTGCATTTATAATGATTTCGTGGATAATAATCTAAGTTCTTATGGCATCAGAAAAACACTAGTGTACTTTCCCCAGCACAAACTTACCTTCAAAATCAGTAAGACATTATAGTGAAGTCAGTAATTTCTATAATATGTTTAACCTTCATGGATGCAATATGAGCTATAAACCTACCAAAGAGCTATGTAATATTGTCCATGATAGGTACTGAATAATTTTGCAGGCACACCCTCAATGGTGAAAACATTAAGAAGAGACTAACTTAATCTTATTAGACAGCCTATATTGCATCCATGACCTTTGGAGATTGAGGGGTTTAGACAACATAACTTGACAGTTAAAAGCTACAACTAGTGAAAAGTTGTGATTTTTAAGGGCTACTACTATAGAGGAGGAACAATCCCTCACTGAGAAAACCTGACAATTGGAGAATGAAGAGTAAAAAATAGCTGAAAACAGAGAAGAATGTGGAAAAGTCAGATGAAAGGAAGACAAGAGTGGAAGAGAAATACAGGTAAAAGGAGAAACCCAGAAGAAATGGAAAAATACATAAAATACTAAAAATAGTAACAATTAAGAAAATCAAAAGGACAAAAAAGCTGAACACGCAACGAAAGAAATAACGGATGCATTAAGAAAGAAAAATTAAAACTTTGCAATATAGAATCTATTTTTTCTTATAAGAGGTTGAAAACACCAGAAAAGGTTGTTATTATTACTTATTGGCTATTTGAGTTTGTAAGCAACTGTGGCAAAACTGTCCATCAGATTGACGTGATGTGATCCATACTAGGGTTGGCTGCAGTACAGAATGCTTTGCTATAGGTGAGCAAGAAAACATGTTGGCCCTAATTTATCCTTTTCAGCTTTCTCCTACAGTTAGGGCTGGCAAGGAGCCTTCAGACATCCAAAGTAATGACGACTTTAACTTCAGCAGAAACAGCATTTTCCTCAGAAGAATCACAAAAGAGAGTGCAAATGGGGCACAAGCACCTCCTGCCTATCTGAAGGCTTTGACTTCCAAGTGTGCACTTCAGAAACTTTTAACACATTTGTTCCTCTTGACCTTTTCTGGTTAGAAGGGATATCACAAAATCATCATGTGATGGTAAGTGATAAGGCTACTAATGACACTCATTGTTACCAGAGTGACCCTGTCTTGAATTGGAAATCCTGAAAAACATTCAGGAACTGTTTCTTACAGACAGCAGACTTACAGAACTACTTCCCTATCTCCTTGTTTGTTCTTCATGTTTTGTTTAGCAGGTGAATATAATGTTTGTCGGTGCAATTCCATTCTGTGTGAACCCTAATTTTGCTACTTTAACTTGAGAAATGCTTGATTAATCTTCTGCTCACATGAAGAAAAGGAGCAGAACCTATACCATGCAGCTATATGAAGGTCAGCACTAGACTAATACCTACATATTTCAGTATGGTTCTGACACAACGGTGCTTTCAACATTCTCTACTTGGATTTAGTGGGTTAGAACATGTCTGTCATCATAGTATATTCTACAAGTGTCCCATGGCTATCCCACCAAGTCCCACTCAGTTTGCAAACTTAAAGAATCTAAGACATTATACAGCAGTGTGATATAAAGACCAAGTAATGAATCATATTTCTAAACTGCATCTACACTGTCCTATAAGAACAAAGATGGCAAGCTTTCTTTCAGCAAAATCTCCTTGTTGTCCATACTGTCTTTGCCTTGGGCCATACCTGAAAGCATCATTTGCTCAGCCTACCTACGCCTGTCAAGGAGCAGCCTTCGGACTGCTTGCCTGTGACATCCACAGAGTGATCCCGAGAAACACCTCTGTTTCTGCCAGAGACAGTCTTTCCTGGGCTCTGTCTACAGCTGCAAAATTAAACACCACTTCCCAAGCAGGATCATTCAGAAAGATTTGAGCCATAGCCACAAACGTCTCTGCAGGAGATGGCTGAAATCTGGGCAAAGGCAAGCATAACACTGACTTCACTTGAGGATTTCCTCCTCTAAGATCATTACTGTAGCCCAGAAATCAAGCCACCAGTATTCATCTGATGGCCTTCACAGAACAATTGCACCAAAATATGCCCCATCAGATATTGTATCATTCCTGCAAAGAATATAGCAACCTTTTAGCACAGCTCTTAGGTTTTGTCAGATGGAAAAATACTGGATACCCTCAAAAACTTGACTATTTAGGGATAGAGATGATACAGAGAATATTTCACATAGAATATAAGAAAAGAAAGTGACTTTGTATGGCATTTTGAAGCCTTGTTCCTCTCAGGTACTCTCAGAGGTAGCGCTTGAGGGAATTCAAACAATGGGCTAAATAGATACAGAAAAAAATTCCACGACTGATTTGTAGCTGCAGCTACAACACTACCACTCACTACCCACACTCTTGACCTGCTGCTTCACCTTTGTATCTCTTCTACTTCCCTCCATCTTTTCTGAATAAGCAAGTAGCCAATCCAGAAGTCTTGATGTGACTGACCATAATCACAGCCTGACCTATCCTGGTACATGTTAAGCTCATCATAATTTGCGCTGCACTGATAGAAGAAAAGAGATGCCCATCCTTCTCCCCTGCCTGTATCTTGGGACTCAGGAAAATGCAGAATTCATGTTCCCTCTGCAAAATTCAGGAAAGATGATTTAAATGATTTTCACAGTATTTGGCATGGTTTTGCTCCAGACAAGGATCTTTCTCAGATCTGACCAACATAACTTTCAAAAACATTTCCCTAGCATACCTTGTCTGGAGACGAACTAGATGCTAAACATGCAGGTTGGGGATACTGAAATTGCCCCTAAGTCATAAGAAGAGTTTGCCTGTAATGCTTTTTGGTGGGGGGCTGTCCCATGTTTTTTTCATGCAGGCTTAGTGTCTGAAAAGGAAACCCTCATTTTTAACTGGAGTGAGATGTGTCCATCTTTGATGCCAGTCACAGTTTCTTTAAGATCAACTGCTATGGACACAGAGGTACAGCTAATATAAGAGTCTTCTTGTAGAAGGCCCCAGTGGAAGATGTTTATTTTGCTACTGTCCATTTTTCATGAAAACTTCACCTCATAGTCTTCGTGGCTTCAGCCTCATTTCTCAACAAGTGCTCAGTTTCATAGCATTATGTGATATGCTAAGAAGAGATTCCTTATCCAATGCTTTGAGCAGCTTTGGGGGAAAAAACAAAACAAAACAAAACAAAACAGAGAAGTTTAAGAAGAAGCGGCTGCTTGTTTAGCTTTTTTTTTTTTTTGAGGAGAGGAGTTGTACTTTTTTATCTACTGCCTGAATGAGGTGAGACAATGTACTTGGTCCTTGTCAATAATAAGCTTTGTTGGTCTTTGCTGAGTGTTAAGTGCATATATTATCCTGGAATCCCTCTCTCTTGATTCACTGTCCTGTGGAAAAGCCTATGCTCCAAATTTTCATCCTCTCCTTTATGCATATACTCACATTTGACTTCTTCCCCACATCCCTCTATGACCAGTCCCTTTAGTGCTACTGAATTATGCTGACCTCCAGCAGGTGATGTGAAGTCCACATGGGGTGGCCAAGGAGATGATGAAGGAACCCCCTAGTGGATGGATAATGGCATTAGATGAGACAGCGAAGACACAATATGAACTACATCATGGGGTTTCACATGGAGCAGGAGGTTTGGGTATGAAGAGCTATTAGGATCGTGCTAAAGATGCTCTGAGAACTCATGAATTAAGTATCCAGCCTGATGGTGCCCTAGCAATCATCTCCGGCAACTGGAAACACTGGAAGAGTGGAAGAAACCTCAGGAATTATTTAGAAGACCTTGAACAACCTGGACATGGCCCAGGAATCAAACAATTACCTAAAAATGGGAACATGGCATCTCTTTCTTTGCAGACCACAGGAGCATGTTTTCCATTTGGACAGAACTTGGTGAGGAAGAAAGTCCGTGGATACCTTTATAATCAAACAAAATACTTTGCAAAAAATCTCACAGTAACACTTTGGCAAATGAAGGGAAACTACAGATTTGCGTGCCTGCAACAGAGATGAGAATACAAATTGTAGTAAATTTCACTGTTGGTGTGGAAAACCTTATAAAATGTACTGCTCGTTCTATGCTCTATGTTTCTTTCTGCAATAATGTTTCCTTACAGAAGGACTAAATAATAGGTTAATCTTATTTATTATCAGAATTTCTATGAAAATACTAGTACAGCAACAGCAAAGCTGATACTGGCGTAATTCTGAAAAGCCAGTTCCGCATTATCTTTGGTAGAAAGATGTATGTTAAGAGACCGTTGAGCGATACAACAAGAAAAATATTTTTAAACATTACTTAAACAGTTAAATCCTACCTTTCCTTCCCACAAACATCATAGGCAAAAATGAAGTATTTCCATTTTCATGAGGCAAGTTAACCACATGAATACAAAAATGCTTCTTCAATCTCTGCATTAAACCAAGGTAGCAGAATTAATTTAAACAAATGATACCACCCCAAAATCTGCTTTTGCCAATTCCATTTTCCCAGATGTGACTCAACACATCAAGACATAGTTCCCAAAACATTTCCTTTTCCTAGCTTTTTTTGAGTTCCCAGCTAACTCCCCAACATACCAAAATAGCCTTTTTTAAAATGGCAAGGTAACGTGTTGATCCCAAAGCTTCTTGCTTAATCTCAGATCCTTTTGCTTAAAATGTAATATTTCCATGCAGATCCCAAAATGCTTCCGAAAATTTCTCATACGCTTCCTTCTTTGCCACAAGAGAACATTGGCATAGGATCTTTTTGAGGGATTCCTAATCACATCATAGATTAAAAGGGGATTTTCTGTTGGTTCGTGCTCAGTTGTTTTTGTCCTCAACACACCACAGTGGGGATAAAATCTCTTTGGAAAATGAAGGAAACAAGCATCACTAGCTTCCTGCCCAAACTGATTTATACAAGAGAAAACAGAAACAGCTCAATTATTTGTTTAAATATCTTTCTACGATACCCAGCCTGAATTTAATACAGAAAACCTTAAGGAATCAAGCTGTTGCACAGCACTGAGCTTGAAGCCTTTCCTTTCACTGCTGGGTCTGACCAGCTGAAGAAACCAGCTATATGTCCAGACATTTAATTGAAATCTGCTGCTGAGGGGAATTACACTGTGCTATTGGCTGGTGCAAATCGGGCTGCCTAGCAACAGCAGCAACAAGTTTCAGCGAGGCGATGTGACATAAACTAGCGACTGCCTCTGTGGGCACGAGTTGGTGGATGTAGGATATTTACTAGCGAGTGGTCTTCAGAGACGGAACAGGAAGCCAGTCGAAATCAGATGATAAATAAAGTATAAATACAACTTCCTTAAAAATATGCATTTTTAAATGCATACTTCTGAGCTGACTCAAGTCAGCTTTCCATATGTTGTTGACAAGCCTATGTTTTATTTATCAAACACTCTTTGAAGGAAATGTTCAAGTAAAATATGAACCTGCAGGACAACTGGATCACCCATAAAAGTACCAATAAAACCACAAGTTAAATCAACTAATGGGTGATCCATTTAATCTCGTCCCTTTTTAACCAAAAATATATTTCCGCCACTGTTCATAACTCTAGACGTCGAAGCAACGTTTGTGTGTTGATAATAGAATAGAACATTACTCCAAAGCAAATTTCCCCCACATCTGAATTTACTTCATGTTGTACTTTTAAAATAGTGATGCTCACAAAGCACATCTGTAGTTTGGCAAAGTAGAGCTCTGATGTCAAGACTCTATGGGAACGGGTCCTACTGAGTAAGATTCATGGGGTTACATGAACACGTAATACAACTCCGTTCATGATGAAAATACAGACTTGTAAAATACAGGGGAAAAAAAAATATCCAAAAACATCATGGTGGCCCTAAATCCAGGGGGCCAAAGGTGACCTTTGCAAAATTACATGCTAGAAGAAAGCAAAACTATTCCAAACTCCCAAACAAAGAGAAGTCACTCAAACAAAGGAATAAAAAATGTCATAGAATCATAGAATTGTTAAGTTTTGAGACTCCTGAGAATATTTTTGTAATGTTCACAGAACTAGATCCAATGTAGGCTTCCAACATTATGACTTAATAAAAAAAATGCACTTTCAGAAGAAAATTAATTTTTGATGCATTTGTGCTTGACTTTAATGGCTTTCTTCTTGTTATTTAAAAGTAACAAAGCCGCTGCTGCCTTACAACACACATTTATACTGTCTCCTCATTATCAGAGCTGAATAATGAAACAATGTGCATCTCTAAAGTTCAACCCTCCTTTTGCAGAAAGTCCAAGTCAGCATCTCTAGAAGAATTTCTTTTAAAGGATTTACAGAAGGAACCCACAAGTATCAATATTCGCGGTGCAAACTCATATCTTTGTTCTGGTCTCTCTTGCTCACTCTGTCTCTTTTTGAATTTGCTATAAAAGCTAAATTAGGTCTCGGGGGCACTGCACCACTAAACAAAGATCTCTTCTAGCCCATTGTGATGGAAGTAAATGTACTCAGGAGGGAGATGTACTTAAAGGAGAGGCTAAAGTGTCTCCATCCCCCAATTCTCTCATCTTTAACACAGATTTCTTTACCCCTGCTTCACAAAATCATTCACACTCACTCATACACTCACCCCTCCTCCTTATAGCCTTCTCTTTTTCTCAGAAATGTAGTCAGCTGAATTTACTGAAATGGAATAAAAATCTTTTTTGGCATAACTTGCTAAGCTGTTTCAACATTTACATGATTCCTCCTACAGCCTCTTCATGGATATATACATTCAAAATAAATAAGAATACTTACTCTTTTCAGCATCCGGACAGCTATTTTAAGAGGATATATCCACAGTCCAATCTGCAGCCTTATTATGACTTAACAACAAGCCAGTTCTGCTCTCCCTGTGCTTTCCCATCTACTGTTGCTAATAACAAAGTTCTAATATTTCCTCAACTTTAGCTTCATCACCTCAAGATTTAAAGTTGCAGACACACTTATGCCTCACTACAAGGGAATCACAACTTTTACTGGGAGGGAAGAGAAAAAAAAAACCACAACAAAACCCAACCAAAACCTGAATTGTACAATGTATTTCCAGCTCAGTTGTGAAAACAAAAGAATGAAATCTTTTAAAAGTTTACAATATTACAAATACTGCAAAAACATAAAATCAAGAATGTTGTATTCAGCTGACAAGTCTAGTATACACTCACATATATAGGTGTGTTACTTGATATTTGGCATTATAGTTTTAAATGGACAGTAGTGATTACCACTTCCATTGGACATTGAGAAAACCTTGTTCACATACATTTAAAAAAAGAAATCAAGATTCCTGAAAAATAACTTTTCTGCTGACAGACAGAATGTTTCAGAACAACTGATTTAATCCTGGGCTCCCTGCAGTGCTTAAGAACAACTCTATTTTTCAGCTCAATTTTCTATCTCAGAAACCGTAGATGTCTGGAATATGTCTGAATATGTTTAAATATTTTTGACAGAAAGGCCCTAGTAACTAGAAATGTCCTAAGATCACTTACGAGAAGCCCATAACAGAATAGAGACTCTCATGTTTTTATATTAGATTGCCAAGCTTATTGTAACACACAAGATTCTTTTTATTTGATATAAAATTTTAATGCTCCTATCATTCCTGCTGCACCCTTTTTGTACGCCTGATCAATTCTTCAGAATTTTTATAAAATTTGTGAACTTTGTAAAAGCAGACTCAAATTCAGTATCTAACCACAAGAAGCAAGTTCAGGTATTTTACACATTTGTTGCATAATACTATGCTTTATTAACATATCTTACTTCAGAAGCAAACATCTTCTGCTACCAAGTGAAACAATTTCAAATTAATGTTAGACACAGAGACTGTATACAGATTCCAGATGAAGGTTCAACACCAGGTCGGTAGTGACTGAGCAAAATAAAAATGCCGTGGCACTCGGTGGCCTGCGTGAAGTAAGCTGGTGGTCTCAATCCGGGCCCCAATTGACTTTGTTCATCAAAAAGGAAAAAAAAAACCCACCACATAGGACTAATTGGCACCCCTGTTGGCACTGTCAGCAGCAAGGCCAAGGTTATAACGGCCACGGGAAAAGGGTCTTTCAAGGTCACTGTTGAGGCACAAGAGTGAAATGGCATGGGAGAGACACAGCCCCGGTGCCGTGGGCAGTTCGGCTCCCCGAACCTCTGTTAGGTCTGCACCTAACAAGATCAGCCTGACAAGGACTACCACACATCAGTCACCTCACCCACACAACTATTCGCATGCCAAAAAGCCCTTCAGCAAAAAGTCCTAAAGCTCTGCAGGATACAGAAGAGCCATCACTCTGGCACCTTTTTCAAGTAAAGAATACATCACATATGAAGGCCCCCTCTACTCTGCACTGGTGAGGCCACAACTGGAATACTGTGTCTAGTTCTGGGCTCCCCAGTTCAAGAGAGACAGGGAACTACTGGAGAGAGTCCAGCGGAGGGCAACTAAGACGACTGAGGGATTGGAGCATCTCCCTTATGAGGAAAGGCTGAGAGAGCTGGGACTCTTTAGCCTGGAGAAGAGCAGGCTGAGGGGAGACCTCATTAATGTTTACAAGTATCTGACGGGTGGGTTGAAGGAGGATGGAGCCAGGCTCTTTTCAGGGGTTCCCACTAACAGGACGAGGGGTAATGGGCACAAGCTGGAACACAGGAAGTTCCGATCAAATATGAGGAAAAACTTCTTTATGGTGAGGGTGACAGAGCACTGGAACAGGCTGCCCAGGGAGCGTGTGGAGTGCCCTTCTCTGGAGACTTTCAAGACCCGTCTGGATGCAGTCCTGAGTAATGTGCTCTAGGCAATCCTGCTTGAGCAGGGGAGCTGGACTAGATGATCTCTAGAGGTCCCTTCCAACTCTGAAATTCCATGATTCCATGAAGGCACTAGATAGCAAAACCCCTGGGAAAGTTCTAATTTAACTGATTTGACAAAATTCCATTGCACAAAAGCTTTCTGCTGCTTTTCCTTGACTGTATAAAGATGCTGACTGTATTTGCAATAGAAGGGGAACTATTAGCTCTCACACAGGTAGAAACAGTCATGCAGGAGAAGAAAATAAATAAACGACTTAAGCACACTTTTTCTGGCTGTCTTGTACATAAGTAGTTGGTATATGTCACTACAGAAAGCATCCATCAGTGTGTGTAACTATAGATTAGTCTAGTATGGACAATTACAAACTCTTCTGCAACCTGCCTTTCTAGTGAGTCTAAGGAACAGTGTGGAAGGATCATATTCCAGGTTCATCCTAAACACATATTCAATGTCTGCCTTCTATTGAGTTTGCCAGTGAAAGTATACTTCTGACAGAAGCAACTCACAAAATGAAGTACCACAAAGACTGCAAGAATATGAAACGTACCAAGAAGCAACAAGTAACTGAGAACCAGGGGAGGTGGGGATTTAAATTAATACAGCACAAAAAAAAAAATCTAAAAGGTAATATGCAACTACAATAAAAAACAAAGACAATAAACACACATCAGAATGACTGGTTAGCTCTAAGAGCAAGATCTGATATCCAAAAAGACTGGAAAGTGGCATATTATTTTGTCTTTCCCTCTTCATTATAATCTACAAAAATACATAGATATGTAAGGTAAATTTGTATGCTTGGATGTGAATACATGTTCTACTGGAAATTGATGTTTTTTTAAACTCATATCATGGGTAATTAATATTATTTAATTTTTAAGGAATTGTTCAACCATTCTATGCATAAATGTATCAAAATATCACCTATTCCCTCATGAAATATGAAAGATATCTATACATACATCTAAAATAGGAAACCTTTTAAGTTACCTTCCTGTACAGTAAGTAGAATATTACTATTCCATTACTAGAATCTAGACAGTGATTAGTTTCACAGAAATAGTCTTATTCCTAAATGAAAAATAATTCTTAAACAATTTATATTATTCTTGACAGTAAACTAAAAGTTCATCCTTTGACTTGTTCCACAGTGACGCATATATCAAAAATGCTATTTTGAAGATTATGAAAAATCACAATATGCATTTAATAGCATTTGTCTGCCTGATATTATTTTATCCTGCTGCTCATTTCTGCCCAGAAGATAATGTGGGTTAACACTGGGTCAAAATCTGATGCATTCCTAAACATTTCAGTAATAGCATAAAGATTTTCCTCTGAGACATACACCCTCCTCTAGCTCAACTGATCCTAAGAAAGGATGAAATAGATGTTAACGGATGACAGCTTGGCTCTCGGCCTGTTTTATGCTTAGGACTTACAGAAAACTACAGGGAGGAGGTGGGAAAGCAGAGAATTCATGTAAATGAACCTCCTACGCTAACAGAGTAGTTTTCCGAAAATTCAGATTTCCTTTTTCTTTCTGGTTATGAAGAGTTCTGTGATTGTTTGGTTCTGTAATAAGCTCTGTGGGGCTCCTACAGAAGGAGAAGTTAGTCAAGGTTATATACTTAAAAATCACCCTGGTCTTGGAGAAATGGAGAGCATCATAAGAGCAATCTTTGTTTATCTTCTGAGCATGGAGAAAAGATCTAAAGGCATTATTTCTATCATACAAAAAAATGTTTTGCTGCAATCAGATAGGACATTATCTCTTCACTGCTACACATTTCCACTGTCTCCAAATGCCTATTATATCAATTAGGTGAACTCTACATAATAGATAGTTCGAAAAAAAATAAAAGCCAAAGATACAGGCAAATTCTTTTCCCAGACAAGAGAAAGAGCAGGTGCTGGCAACCAAGCAGTACTAGGGAAGCAGAGAATCATCTCTCAAGCACCTCTTCTATCTCCAAGGCTACAGGCATACAAATGTAATAGAGGTACATGATGGAGGTGTAGACAGGCCAAGATTTAACAAACTGTTTATTTCTTCCCTACAGCACATCCCAAACAAAGATAAAGCAAAAGGAACAAAGGGGTGAAAAGAACAAAACATCTTTCTGTAATACATCGGCATGTATGATGCATGGTCTAATGAACCAATTACACATTTTCTAACAAGTGAATGAAGTTTAGTGTCAAAGACTTCTCTGAGTGTACTGCTCTTTAACAAAAGTGACTGAAAAAAATACAGAGAAAGAATGAGGGAAAGAAAAATAACAGAAAGATAGAACCGCTCCCCCTCCAATTTGATTCAATCCAGAGTTTAAAAAGATCAGGTTTGGACGTACTTTGGAAGCGACATTTTAATTTTGCAAATGACTAACTTGGCTGAAGTGTAGTGAATGCCAAGCCTGTACAGACAGCTTACATAACTGTATATGTGATGTTCCAACTTGCAGCACTCCTGAGTAGCGGAGCTCTGGATATACACAGTGATATGAATGGGAGCGGATGTCTAATGTTAGCGTTTAGCTGAATACCAAATTGTTTAAAGTCCCATTACAACAAATCTACATGCAACACAAAGTAATAGAAAGTAGCGCAATGAATACACTCATATTGTACATTCGTTCTTTTCCTTATTTCACTTTTTTTCTACTACTTCCACTTCTTTCTTTCTCATTTCTAACAGCGTGCCCACTGTAGTTAACTCCACCTGCAATAAGTGCAAATTGAAAAGTCCAGCACTTTGTAGTACAGAACTATTAATACCAAAAAACCTTCCATTTCCTCACTCTTCCTTTTTATATTCTGTTCTTTTCCTTTACGTTTCCATCTACTTCCACATCACTCTCCCTCTCTTTCAAAACAGCACCCTTTCTATTTAATTTGTTGTTTATCCAAATTCACCATACTTTTTTTCTCCCCGTTTTCTCTTGCACCTGCTAAAATTCCCCGTTGAAAGCATATATTTATCTCCTTCAATTTTATGATGCAGCTGGCACAATCTTTTTCTCCTGAATTCTGTGGAAGCCTGAAAATAGCTGGCTGAAAAAGGTCTTAGTTGGTGTCCTGCTCTTCATTGCACTCCCACTAGAGTTTGTAGCAATTGCTGATTTAGAACACATCTTGGTAAATGGTCTTTTACAAAAATAAATATTGGAATTCTAGCAAACTCAAATCAATGATAAAAAATGATAAAAAGAAACCTCAGCATAGGCACCTGAATTAAGACAGTGCAAGTTCCCTCCCCACATAGATGCTGAACTCAAAGTGATAGTATTGTTTTGCTCTCCCGTCTTCTGAAAATCAGTAGACTGTAAACAACCAATGAGCCATATTGTACCGTTAGTTTTACAGTAAAATGTTCTAGCCAAGTCTATAGGGAATTCTGTTTCAACATTAAAGATACAGCTTGGATCAACCACAGCTCTGCAGACAGATTTCACTCAGTTGATGTAATATACTGTAACATACATTAGCTTATATACTGACACGTATGAACAGTTTCTCCAGAAATCGTTGTGTGATAATTTTTGCTTCTCAAAATGTCAGAGTAGATAGTGCATGCAAAGTTTTCTGCAATGTCTTTCCTTTTTTTTTTTTTTAATAATACATTAATTATGAATTAAATTGTGGCTACATTGTGGTAGTTACTAGATACTTTTGAAGTTTCATCTTTAATAGTGCAACAGCTGCCACAACACTGGTAATGCCTTTATTCTCGGCCAGTTCAGAATACGGAATTTACTTTCATAAGCATGTAGAAGTGCTTTGCAAATTGCAGTGGAACATAATGTTGACATTATTTAAGCTGTGGAACAATTTGAGTTATTCTCAATGGCTGTTAATCAACCATACTTTGCCTCTATTGACATTGTTATTTTAATCTTCCTCCTTATTCCTACTTAATCATTTGAGAGATTAATATAATCTGAATTTTCCAAAATTGGCTATGGCTAAGAGGAAACTAGTATATATTAACAATTGTGATTCCTCAGTAAAGTCCATCCAATTCAAATAAATGAAAATTCTTTGATCTATGTGTGGCAGTAGTTCATACTATTTAATACTCATGATTTTAGAGAGAAATTTATATTATTTAGAATACGTAGATTTTTTGAATGAGAAAATTTAGTAAAAGTGTTGCTATCTTTTACTTTTTCCAATAGAAAGCAACATTAATTTTCAACGCAAATCTTCCACTATTCTACTTAACACATTTAATAAAGGTTACTGGTGCAGTACTGCTTACATTGCATCTATAATATGATATATATTATAGGTTTCCATACATTAAAAAAACAGTTAAGCTGATATTTCCTATATCACATTTCCATTTCTATATGTATTGGTATAGAGAGAATGGCTTGTGTCATTAAAAGGAGAAGTCTGAGTTACTGACAGACACTAGTAATAATCAGTACTTGTACAATTTTCACAAATACACTGAAAGAAAGCAATGACAGTTTTAATATAAATTCCTAAACAAACTAAAATAATCTCTGCTGGGCCATCGGTGGAACTTTCTCCAAAAGAAAGGTTTGTTTTCTTCACAAAGATGAAATCATCGAATGGCATTATGCCTTATTAATAAATTTCTTCTCTCGTGCCATTACTTCTCTGTACCACTAGACTGTGCTGCGTTTGTTCATATTTGTGTTCCCACTACATTTGAATATCTGGCCTCAGTTCCTGTGCACGGGTTCTCCTTTCTTTCAGTTCATTCCAATTAAATACTAAATACAGTTCATTGTACAAATATTGTACAAAATCCCCCAAACAATGTGCACTGAAGTAAGCAATGCTTTTCATAGCCAGTTTGCGGCTTCATTCTTCTTCCAGACAGACAAATATGAAAAGAAACAATAGAGCACCTGTTTCACTACTTAGTCAGGACCTGAAATATAACATTAACTTTCATTTTTCCATGTTGTTTTGAGAGGCAAAATTGGTGTTGCACTGCTGAAGTGTACAAGTGATCAAGGAAAAATGTGCCAGCACTGTAGTATTAGGTTTTCCAAAAAGCACCGCTGTCGCAGGCTCTTAAATCAAAAAAGTTAACTGGCAGCAGTTTATCATCAGGCATGTTTTTCAAGAAGGAAAGAGAAGACAACACACATGAATGTCTCTAAAGAACATTTTAAACGAAAATGTTGTCCTTAATTTTGTTAAACTCAGTTTTTTACAGTTCACATACAGTACATTCACTAAGCTGTCCTCCTCCAAAAGAGATTATTTCCAACCAGTCTTTTGGAAAATGGTTTGCTCCACAGTTTTCACTCTGCTAGCTAACAAACAGAAACATGCCATCAACTCTGGGACTGGGTCTATAGTTTCCAAATACCTTTCAAACAAGTGTAAGCATTCAAATGTGTAGTGCACACTAAATAATCTAACCTCCTCAAATTACCAAATTGCATAAAGCCTATCACACATTACCTCCTGTGGTAGTGGGAATGGGAATTTAAGAGTTGCTTATTTATAAAAAGCCTTGTCTTCACTTTTTACACTTGAAGATTATTTTAAGAGAACCATAATTTCATCTGAGACCAACAACAACCTGCTCCAAAACATAATATGCTACCTTCTCGACAGCTCATTATTTTGACAGTAGACTGAACTGCAATTTAACAACTTCTGCTTTGTCTTTTGATTTAGCTTTCTTCCCCCCAAGAACACCTTCACTCCAAAAAATTCATAATACATAGTACTTGTAAGAGCAAAGACATTTTTAGTCTAATGGATTGCTTCAGAGAGTTAAAAAACTAAATGCAACGGGAATGCACATCTTGTTTGGAAATGTTACTCCGAAGGATAAAGTCACTTATGGCTACTTATGGATTAATGAAGAAGAAATAAGAATCTTAAAAAGAATAATTTTGGTGTGAAAGGTGTTTTTTGTGTTCAGGAAACTTTGTAAGTGACCATGGGTAATTAAAATGAATCAGTTAACTGTGAGACCAGCTCAAGAACACCTATAAGCAGACAGAATGCTTTAAAGACTGAGTTTATAATAATTGTCAAAATAACCCTTAAAATTATACTGCTTTTTCAGCCATGATAAAACGTTTATTACCCTGTGTAGCATATTCATGTCTAAATATATTACAAATAGATGTATTTTCTTAATCTTTACTTAAAGATTGATTTGGCCACTATTTACCACCAGCAACGCAGCAATCAGAATAACAATTAAACAAAGTAACTTATTGATAATTGGCAGAACCATGTTTTTCAATACTTCTTATATATCAGCATTAGCTGAGAAAATAAGTAGCATATTTTTCAAAATCTATTTCCAGCAAATATGAATTTCCAGCCAAGCCAACAGCTATATTCCAGCACCAAAGAGTAGTATGCAGTTCGGAGTAGAAGGTGATTTTACTGAAATTTCAGGGCAAGAAGATTTTTTAACACCGCATGCTTCTTATGACATTGATTCCCTGTAAACCTTTATAATCATTCATGTTTCTTACAATCCCAAGTCATTGGGTTTCAAAGGGACACAGAATAAACAGCCTCAAATTCAGTTTGCCTTATTTATGTGAGTAGTACATCAGATCTAACCGAACTACTCGCATAAACAAGGCCCATGATAACAGGAAAACTCTTTCAAAATGAGTTTGTCTGTCAAGCAAGCATAATTACTTGAAGTTTACTCTTCAATGACTATGTGGTTTTAAATTTCCATGATCCAGATCCAGATAAACATATGATTTTTAAAATTTATTTCATTTTTGTGCAGCAATAAAAGCGTCGATCTTCCTTAAAAATTCTGTAGATGCACGGTAATTGACAATTCATCAAAATAATTCGTCATTAACAGCTTAATAACAACATTTATGTCAAACTAAATTAGCCTATATACTTGTAGCAGAGGCAGAAACAGCTGTCATTCTGTTTGCATAAATTTCCAGCATAATACATCTGGCAAAGTTAAGCGCGAGCATTTCTGCTTTATAAAAAATAGTTCCAACACAGCAAAAATACAGAAGGCCAAATGTCTCATCAATAGGACCACTCAAGTGAGTAAGCGTTGTTCAGTCAAACAAGGACCTGGCCATCACAGCTGTATTCTATTCTCAATCCGTGCATAAATCAGAGTTTCTAATATGCTCAGGAAAGCAATATTAGAAACAAACAGGAAAACGGCACAATCCAAAAGACACCTTCTGTCTGCCACCCTCGCTGACACTGTGTGATGTCTTATTCTCAAAGCTGCACTGCAGACTTTGCCCAGACTGCATACAGAATCGGAAGGAACAACAACATTGAACTTTATAAACACGAAGCACAAAGAACAACATTTTGACATCTATAGTTCGTCTATGAAAGTCATTATGGAAAGCCCCAACTGTGCTAAATGCTCAAAGCTGTTAAAATTGTTCTTTAAAGAAACTGATTTTAAATTCAAATGTATCAGGTTTCTTAAAATTTACGCTTTGGCTGAAGTTGATTTAACAGGTTTATTACTAAGCTCAACAGCAAGTGATCTAGGACAGTGTCTTAGAAGTGTAAAACAATATGTAACCACTAACGCACTACTGTTACCTTATGATTGCGTAGTAATGCTTGAAGTTTCTTTTTTTCTTTTTTGTTTTCTTTTAAGTAAGTTCCCTTTTGTCCGATGTAACTACAACTGCTTATTTATACAACTATTATATTTAGCCCAATTTACCACAAATACCGTTATAACACCTGTGGTTTCCCTCATTAAAAGCTCAACACATAGGGTCACGGGTTGAAAGGGCAGCATATGGACTACGAAAGGGCTAGTTAACATAACCCATTATACTGGTGCACTGGTAGAGCTCATTTCTATTCATCTGATTATTAGTTCAATCAATATTTACTCCTGTGCGCGTCTTTTGTCCTCAGCTACAAAGCATACATTCTTCAGTTTCATAGCGCAGACCTTGATTTCTGTGAATTCATTGCATTGCTTGAGAGGAAGGGAATCTTTCACTCATTTGATTTTGTTTTCCTGTATCAGGTAACCAGTGTCCATATTAAGGCAGATCCTAGTTCCTGAAATCGTTTAATAACACACTGTACGATTGAAGGTATACTTCATCCATACAATTCTTAATAAGCACACGTCAATATAATGTATAGCAATACCCATAATAGCACCCTAAAGACTTTCCTCTAGTTAGAACAAGTATATTTTAAACAGAAATTCTCACTTGCTGTTTACTTAGAACACATATTTTTTTCCCCTGGTATATTTTCCACAAAAACGTTGATCCAGTTTTTAATCACAAATCACAAATTAAGTGATCTCTACGTGCAACCATGACTGTATTGTCAAATGGGTAAATCATACTAAGTTATTGCTTGTCACTGTATTTGTAAAAGGCCAATAGTGGATGTCAGACATTTTCTATGCCACAAAAGACAAATTGTTTCCAGCTAATGCACACAATATTTTCATAGTTTTTAAATTAACTGTCATATTACAGGTCACCAGACTTCTATCCATGAAAAACAATTTTCTCATTTAAAAAAAAAAAACTTAAAACAACATAAAAAAAAATATTTTCTATGGTAAAAATTCCACTAATATTAAAATAGATAGTTTTCTATTGATGAACTTCTGTTAAGTACTTCTTTCCCCTCCCGCCCCCAACACTGTGGCATAATACAACAACTAAAGATAAATGCAAGATATCCTTTGGAATGTAAATACGGTGCAATTCAAAGTGAAAGTATTGTAGAGGTACAAATAGGCTGTCATACTTCAGGTTCGATTTTTGTTCATTCTAGAGAGGTGTCTCTCTGTATTAACTAGACACATTTGTATTTTTTTTATTACGTAACACAGTAATAGTTTACTACTGCCTCATGATTTTCTAACCGCTTACTAACACTTGTTAAAATTTGACCTGCAAAAACCGAATGCTTGTGTTCCATAACGTATCACTGAACTGTGTTCCATAACGTATCAATGAAGTCAAATAACATCATTCAGGTAAGTAGTAGCTGGATGCCCCATGCTGCGATGACAAATAGGTTTTGCTGTCGTGGGGTAGGATCCTAAGTCTGTCAAAATCAGTATTGGTCCTCTCTTAACACATTTGTTTTAACTAGTCAATGTGTTCATCAACATATTTTAGGATATTAAGTTACATATTCCAAATTTATTCATATTTATTTTTCCTGGAATAACTCGTGAAATAAGTTTCTTTTGCTTTAATGAGAGTATAAAGATTCCCTGCACTCATCTATTAAATTAACGAGAACTTTCTCGGTTACCCAGACTATTTGTGTATGTTACTTAAAAAGCTATCTCAGCAGTACTGCAGATAGAATTTGTTTGATTCACACTTTCCTAATTACTTACAAATATTTCAGTGATGCTAAGAAAACAGAATAACTATGTAACATTATGTAATATGTATCATTGCTGGGTCCTGACACTAACAAGGGAAAACTACACAGAACAGGTTGCTCAAACACCTTGGCTTCAGGGTTTTGTGGAGTTCCTTTTTTTTTTTAAAGAATTAAAGACAAAGCTTTTTAGTAAGATTCCCCACTGAAAGCTTAAATATTTCTTGTTCAATAAAAGGGGTACACTGTACGACTGCTTTAATGTCACTTTCACAACTCAAATAATTGTGATCACAAACTCGGGTTTTTTGTGTGTACAGGTAGCATGTGCCTGGAGTAAAACTAGGTGATTTGACGTTGTTTTTTTGCCACTTGGTAATTTTTTAATATGTGTATATCAGCTGTATTACATACAGAATTCACTAACTTGTAAGAGCTTTAAACTTTACAGGTTGGTTTAACAAAAATTAAATGACAAGATAAAAAAAGTAAGTTTTATTTTCTTTTAAGGTAAGCAGAACAGTAAGTTCAGTGCATTTTCAGTCCTCTTTTTCTACAATAAATAAATAAAAAAAAATATACTTAAATACACCTTCTATGTTCTTAACCCCTTCACAGGATGTTGGCAGGAGTGGGACAGGTGGAAGGAAGGAAGACTGTGATGAACACTCATCGTAAATGTCATTCTTTTATACCTATGTTTGCCTCTGCAAAATATAAGGTATAAGAGTCATCAACTTCCAAAATTTCCATTCCCAGTTCAGAGTGAAACATTTGGACCTACCATGACCAAGTGCTCAGCCTCCTGTACCAGGATATTGTTCTGCTATAAGTCAGCATGGCTATGTATCCTCAAAGGCATTTAAATCAAGATTTGAAGTACAAGGAATGGTTATTTTAGATAGGACATGACCAATAACTACAATGTAGTGACATGACAGCCGAGGTGTGCCTCAAAGCTAGCCATGCTTCCATGGGATGGGATGACCGGCAGCCCCTGTGACTGCCCAGCGCTTTGAGATGCAGCAGGCAGTAACACAGGCTGGATATTTTCAGAAGCTCTTTGGCCTCTATCTCCAATGTGGAGCAGGTAAGGAATCACAGCAGCCCCTGCACATCGCAGGCATGCTGGGCTGAGTGCATCAACTGCAGCTTGGAATGAACACAGCTCAGCTGGGAAAGTTTGGGGGAAGAGCTCACATGTACAAGAGAGAGCTTCTTCCTTCCAATCCAACAGCGAATAACATAGTTGAAAACAAGTATACCTTCACAAGAAAGCTTACAACTGTCTAAAAGCATTAATTCATGAAAGCTCACAATCTGTTAATTGTGATATACATTATTTCCTTTATTAGGAAAGCCACAAATGCAACGGACAGATGCTCTATTAGCATACAGTGTTCTTTTTCACTTGAGGGGGTGTCAAGTGCTGCTCTCATCTCGACGTACACCTGATGTAAAGCATCAGTTCGGTAACCTCCTGCACATGAGTTTTGCACGAGGATGAAAGTTACCTGTTTTGTTATTTTTCCCCCTCCCTCCATCCCAGCCCCTTTACCTCCCACACCCGTAAATTCCCTGTTGAGTAAGCCTGAATATAATGCAAATATAAACCTGCATTGGAGGGGCAGAGCAGCACCTCTTCACGGACAGTATCCGATAGCACAGCTTAAGGGGCGGCCAAGCAGCAGGGCACAGCCCGCCAGGTGTGCGGGGAGACCCGCCTCCCTCTCCCTGCCCGGCACCGCTCTCTTTTAAAGGAATGGGTCACAGGAGAGGGACGATATTTCACTTTGCCCTTGCCAAGGGGGGCTCCGGGGCAGCAGGGGCCGCCCCGAGGCGGGGGAGTAGAAGCTTGGGCGGCTGTGGCTCGGGTGGACAAACTGCCCGGAAAGGGGGAAAGGGGGCTTCTGCCCGGGGGGGTACTGACGGGCACGTTCCGAAAACACCCCCCCGGCCACTGATCAGCTCTGCTCGCACTAGATGCGCTCCGGAGTGTGTGTGTGGGGGGAAACACAAACAAAACAAACACGAAAAACCCCACCCACCAGAAGACGGGGTGGGGGGGGGGAGGGGGGGAAAAGCAGCAAAGCTGCAACAGGGGCCGGTTTACAGAATTGAGCGCTTTCTCTCCGTTTCATGTTGCTCTTATGAAAGACAAATACTGTTCAGCAAGTTCTTGCCAGATGCCCCAAAGCGAACACCCTATCTTCTAAGAACGCATGGGGAAAGAGGTTTTCTTCGTTTCTCTGCGCAAATGTCAAAGTTACAATTCCTTTAAAGAAAATTACACACACGCGTGATCTGTTAGCGCTGTTAACGCACACAGCTACAGGAGCTGATATCCCACAAGAGGAAATCCTGGCTAAAACTTCTTTCTAGCGTGTGCGTCCCCATTCATTAAAGAAACCGGAGACCCAAGAAATCTGCACGCGGTACCGCTGTCAACCCCGAGCGTGTTCCCCGCCTCGCTCTCCTGCGTGCCTATGCCCCGGGAAAGACTACTTTTAGCCCCTTTACCACGCCGTGGGGTGAGGCAAGCAACCGGGCTGAAGAACTGGGCGGTAAAAGGTAGAGTGGAAGATGGGGGGCGGGTGCACGGGGCTGGCGGGGGTCGTTCTCGTCGCGGTGCCGGTGATCGCCTGACCCCGGGAAGCTGCTCAGCGGAGTTTGGCCCTGGGACACGCGGAAACAACGCGTTCCCACGTCTCCCGCACCCCTCCGCGGCCACTTAGGTGTCCGGCGTGCCAGTCACAGCACACAGCCCCTCTCCAGCCCCAGCGGCACCCTCAGGACAAGAACCCCGGCAGCTGTCTATGCCTGGGGGTTTCCCGTCGGTGGACATGCTCTGTGCTCTCCTGCGGGACCCTCACCGGATTGGGCTGCAAACTCTGGGGGAGGCTCTGGCTGTCCTCCAAGACAGGGCTGCGCAGGGGTTTCGGGGGGCTGCTGAAGAGAGCTGCGGGCACGGGGAGGGGGGTCCCGGACGGAGC
>VYZM01005144.1:172996-198836 GCA_013398915.1 Dromas ardeola
TTTTTCTCCTGGATGTCCACCTAGCAGCAGGAACAAAAGCTAGGTGAATTTAAAGAGGAGGCAAGGACTCTTTTTTTCATATTCTGAGTCGTCTTGTTCTTGTCTATGCCAATGTGATTTTTAAACTTAATTGTTGTAAAGCTACATCTTAACACCAGTCAAAACTTTGATAGGTAAATAACAAGCTGTCTACTTGCTAAGCAGCGTATTCAGAATACCTTACACTCCTGCACTAAGTACTTGGTGCACCTTTATTTGGAATTCATATGATGCTTTTGACAATGGAGAAGAAACTGAAATGCCACTATTCTCTTTTAATATGATTTTGATTTTGTTTAAAACTTCTTCTTTTTTTTTTTTTTTTAGTCTACAAAACCTGACTAATTTGGGCCCTGATTTTCATATACTTTTCTCTCTACCTTATCATAGAATCATAGAATCATTCAGGTTGGAAAAGACCCTTGGGATCGTTAAGTCCAACCATCAACCCCACTCTACAAAGTTCTCCCCTACACCATATCCCTCAACACCACATCTAAATGACTCTTAAACACATTCAGGGATGATAACTCAAGAGTGGCAATTTTTATTTACCTATTTTCAGAAGTCCTTGTAGACTTTTAGTTTATTCCTCTGTCTTGGTTCAATATAGTCTGTGTATAATGGTGTTTGATCTAACTTCTTCACTAGCTGGAGCAAGTTGTTAAATTTGCAATTTATTCTAATACCATTCTAATAATTAAATATTGTCTGCTAAGCACTAGTAATGGTGGCAATAAAATGATACATATAGTAAACATATATGGACTTGAGTGAGCACAAGGCAAATTATGAATGGTTGATTCCAAAATGTATGGATGCTTGAAACCATTATACGTTGAAGCAGGTAAACAACACACAGGAAAGCCACATGATCTGAGGTCATACAGAAATTTATAGTATATTTAAAAACTGATCACGTATCTTTAGTAGTTAAATAAACTGAGAGGTACAGTTCTGCCCACCTTTCTTATAAGATGGTAGTTATCCTAGGTTTCAAGGAGCCTTTAATGGGACTTCTCATTTCAGATGCATGCTTCAGAGCAAAAGTTTAGAAAAAGCCAGGCAAAAAGATTTAAAATACAATAAATAATTTGTTTTACTTCAAAATGTAAACAAATACGTTATAGAAAAAAAGATCATTGGTAATATATTTTCACTGCAAACTAAACAATGAGAAATTGCCTTTCAGAATACTCACTTGCATTAGCACCTTTCCCAAGGCTCTTCGGATGACAAATCTTCTAAGATAATATTTAAGGCCACATGGTTTTATCATTTTAATCATTCGCAATATATTCATTAGAGCTGTAGCAAGTTATGCCTAATTTAGTTGCTTCATTAAAAATTACTGAATAGAAAATATTCAAAACAAACCATGTCTACAGGCCCCATTTCATTCCCCTGGATATCAATGCCTAATTTCTGTTGGCGTGAAAGGAAGCCAGATGCATCCCACAGCCAAAATATTTTTCTTAGATTCAATAGGAGCAAGATTGGTCACAGTTTTCTTTGTCTCATCTGTCTCCAGTAGATATGGTCTCATTGCCAGTCATTCCTAACTTTATGTAAGTCATGAGAAAGACTTCCTAATTTTTTATTTTGTGACTTCTGCAAGGAGTTATTGACAGACTCAGGAATCTGAACTTCACTTAAGGTTCACTTTCTAAATTCCTTCCCATTTCTTTATGCCTGCAATCTGAAAGCATGCACATCCAGTATACTGTTTATCTCCTATGAAGGTTTGTAACTGTCGTGAAATTTCAGACTGTTTCCACAGAATATTATTTAATTCAAGAGCTGTGTATTTTTTCCAAACTAGTAAAATTGTTTTAAAAGCAGCCCTAGAAAATCCTGACACAATCAGAAACAATAATCAGTAATTGAAAATTATGACAATTTAGTTTTAGAAGCTAAGAATGTAATGCATTATGCATGACAGGATAACCAAGAAACTTGAAAAAATCAAAATGAAAAACCATACTTGATTGTTTCCTCTGTCTTGTGAGTTGAAAAGCAATCCCTAGCCACAAAGAAAGAATCTCAACTTCTGTAAATACTTCATGACATTCAAAGACTGGTGTTCTCTATAATACTGCAACTCTATTATAAAATTTGCATAGTTGATATATTTAAAGATCTTTTTCTTACAAATGGATTGCTTTCTTAAGTGTTACTGAAGCCTGATTTCATTCCGTATGTTCTTCCCTGCCCCAATGGCAGAAGTTGTATAGTGACTTACCCCTGCTTTAGGTACAGTGTCTGTCACTGGATCATTGTATAAAATGTCTCCCTGAAATATATCTTTGAACAAGAATGGATGCTAGGTGAGAATTACCTCCCCCCCACCCCGATGTTTACCTAAAGCGACAGCAGCTGAAAAGACAGTTTGTCAGGATATAATGTCTGGTCAGAGCTGCATTAACCCTAGAACACCACAAACCTTAAAATGATAGTTTGGGTCATAAAACTCAGACAAGGAAAGAGCTAGGTTTGACAGTAGTACTTATGCCCAAATAACCTGGTGTTTGCTCTGGAGAAACTGCAGCATATTGGAATGTTGATGAAGTGAGGAGGCAGCAGTGAATGACTGTCTTCCTGCAGAAAAAAGCTGCTGAGAGGCAATGACCTTCCGACATTTGCGTCCACATTCTGCTTCCTTGGCAGGGCCAGGCGTTCCTAAGCTGTTTCGAAGCAACCCAAGAGCAAGAACGGGCTTCAGCGAAGGAGACAGAAAGAGGAAAGTTGGAAGGAATACACGGGCAAAATAAAATGCTCTAGGAAAGATGCAGGAGGTGGAAGACCTACCTACAGATCAGTGCTTCAAATCCTCCTACTAGCAGCCTCCGAGGCACCAGGCACTATAGGTCAGGAACAAGATGTTTCTTCGAATGTGCATCACTCTCATGCAGTAGTTTAAAAAGTGAGGATCTATTACAGCCAAAGATTTTCCATTTTAAATGGATGCTGACCTTCCAGCTAAACATTCTTTTTGCCTCATGGAAGCAGTCTGATTTTTTAAATTTTTAATGTCCTTTCACTGGAAAAAAGCAAAACTCAGAATACAGATATTTTATTTATCAGGAAATGAATTCATTTTCTGGTAAAATCCCAGTTTTCCTATTCATATTTGTGCACTACAGTTTTACATTTTAAAATCAAAGAAGGTCAAAAAGTTTATTTTAAAATATTAATTGATTTTTTTCATTGTATGCAAAATGGTAACACTATTAATAATTTCTAAGCTAATGTCTATTTAGAAAATCAGAGTTTTTAATTCAGTCCATTTTGATGAACTGGCTGTTTACATAATTTTTAAAAATCATTCCTTCACTATGAGAAGGATCAAAAAACACATACTTATTAGTAATTATCTTCTGAAAAAGGTAAAATTAAGGGAAATGGTAATATTTTGTATTCATTTCAACACAGGTTATGACTGGAACTGGAATTTTGGATACAAAGAATGACAGGAATATGAAACAGAAGAATTCTGAGAAATTTAGAGGGTCTAGCATCCTGGACTTTACAAGAAGGAGGAAACACACTGACAGGGAGTAATCTATAACCTTCTCTTGAGCATTCAGTAATTTATTATTATGTTGCAATGTATTAGTACCTGCAAAACAAGGATGGGCTTGAGATAAAAAGTTTGTACTTAACATTTTAAAGTGGCCGTGGCCCGTGGTTTTGAACTAAAAAGAGACATATTTCTTTTGCATTTTCACGGAACCGAGAAATGGTTAGGTTTCAGTATTTTGCCCTTCTTGTGTCTTTTGAGGTATTTGTATCTGGGGTTCTGTTTTAGACTAACCTGCCGTGCACAGTGAGTCTACCTCTACGCTTCGCAGCTTTAGCTGTAGCTGATAGAAACAGCTACAGTTAAGGATGCTTAAGGGCTTCTATTCCAAAGCGGCTTTTTAGTTTCTTCTAACTTTCTTACATTTATTTTTACATTCTCTTTCTTTCTTACTATCTTTCTGTCTTTCCCCAAGGTGTTTATAGTCTGACCTGATACAGAAAGAGTAATTTCGTTCACGGAATATGCACCTACTACATGACAATATTCCAGAGCTACATACAAAGTTATGCCTTTTTTTTCCCCCCTCTGTGTTTGTAAAGTATTACTAAAAAAAACTGTAAAAAACCCTTAGTGAACATTGCATGTTCTGCAAATACTTTGAGAAGTGTATACAGTCAGTTACCTCTTTTTATTATATATTTTCAGCATAGTTAACTTTAAAATTGATATCCCAAAATACACTTATTTTCAGATAGCTGGAAAAAATATGCTTACACACTGTCCAAACAATAAGGCCAGGGATATTCAAAGTGTCCATTGTTGGCCTAGTTTTTGAAGCGGATGAGAATTGAATCAGGCTTTTGAAAATACACATACTAAAAAGCAGATTTTTTTTTTTTATGTTAAAGTAGATATTTAAAGAGAATAAAAGAGCCTACAGATTGCTTACCCCTATTTTTGGCATGATCCATTTACAGGCCAACGCAAAGCAAACAAGATAGTTACGTCAGATAACAAAAACAGTCTCCAAAAGCAGAAGTGACTATCCATGCTCCCCTTTCATTAAAAAAAGCTCTTTCTCATATAAAGCTATTAGTGCTACTTTAATTCATGCAGTTAATTTTTCTTTCCAGTTCATAGGCCAATCCCAAGAGGGGAAAAATGTCCTCAGCTCAACCCCTTATATGAGGCAGGCAGATTTAGCAAGTCTTGATCTGAGAAAGTACTAATGCAAATGCTTAAGATTAAACATGTGGTTATGTGCTTTTCTGAATTAGAATCTGTGTCAGGATGCTTATTTGGCAACAATTCTGATATTTAGAAAATCTTCCCGTGTTGGCTGACCTAATACAGAAAGTGGCATTGTTTTGAATGTTTCTTTTGTTTTACACATTTTGGGTAAGTTACCTACGATATGTAAGTATTTGTATGAGAGACATAAATTAGCTAATAAACATTGCCTGCTTTAATTCCAAAATTATTTTTGTTATACTCATTGTTACAAGATATGACTATGACTGAGTCCAGGAGACACCTTCTAGATACAGTGATATAAAAATGCTGAACGACTCGTATTTGTGGATAGGTGCCCAAAGAAAAGTTCTCATAAGATATATTTGAAACTAATAAATGCTGGTGTAAATTGAGTTCTTGGCACATATACCACCCATGCTAATGTTGCTGTGTGTCACTCCAGCATAAAAGCAGGCAACGCCCAAGTATTTAAACTATTAAATATTTCAGTACCTCCAGCATAGCTGGCTCAGGGGTGGATAAATGCACAGCTTGAACACAAACAAGCAAGGCCAAGGAGCTAATATTCCTTTAAATCTCAGGTTTCCAGGATGGCCAGTTGCACCTGACAAGCTGCAAATGTTCTCCGCTGGTATCTTCAGCTTAAATCCTAAGAATAGGAAAATGTAAAAGCCCACTAGGACACAGTGTAGCATAAAGATGCCAGAGCTAGCTTTAAATGAATTATTTTGGGTACTGGCAACAGTCAAGCTGTGATAGCACAGAGCTAACTCTGCGTAAGAAGTTTATTCTGCTGCATGGGCAAGTTTAGCAGCCTGTCCTGCACTCCATGCTATTATTGTGAGATGGCTGCAACACAATATTTTGCATAATACCTCCCATGCAAAATGTATCCAGCAGAGCAGAGGCACGTGGAAAAAAAGCAGTTAGCTGGGCTAGAGCTACACTGCGCTATAATATGCACAAGTTATCGTAGCGATTTTTGCCTATTCACGATGCCACTCGACCCTTACAACTTTCCCGGGTGAAATGTGGCTGGTCTTGAGATGCACCCGCTCTTTCTCCGGAAAGAAAACATTCACATGACGTGAAAGAAGTGAGGTATTTCTAAAGGAAGGCGACTCCACTAGTTATAATAGAACATGTGTGCAAGTGAAAAGTAAGTTTCCAAACACCTGCAATTATTGCAAGACTCTCAAAGGAAATGAACAACTTCAAGACTGCAGCTGCTAGTAGGCACAGCAAAAAACTGCAAGTATCTCTCTCTCTCTTTGCTTTTAATGCCAGTCACAAGAACAAGATCCTGGTCCCCCAGGCCCATGGTGGGTTGCCACTGTATCTCTGGGAGATAGCTCATGTGTCAAAACACATTAACCTTCTTGGCAGGTGGGCGAGGAGCGACTGTCCAAAGAGGTATTGAGTCCAGTGATTAAGGAGTATGAAAACACAATAGTAATTTCAATTAACAATTGAAAATATAGAAACAGAAACATTCATGAAAATGTTCATGAAAGAACAGCAGGGGGACAGTCTAACAGGACTCAATTTTCAATACAGTAAAACTAAAAAATAAAAGCTAGGCTAAACCCCATATATTCTAGTGATTATAACCCAAGATTAGAGGTCTATATGGAAACAGAAAAGTACAAAGATAACTGTCTTGTTACCACAACAACAACAAAAAATTCATATAATGTTCATACTCCTATTATCTTTCCAAAACTTTGCAGATTTGTAAACACTGCCATTTTAGCCACACAAAATTAGAGAATTACCTTAAGTGGGGCAGGGAATCAGATTACTCTATATTATGCATAATACTTAAGCTTTTGTGTTAAAATTACTTGTTTACAAGAACAACAGGATAGAGATTAAGGGGGAAGATAAGTACTGATAGACACAGGAACACAAAAGAAAAAATAAATAAAATTAAGAAAGAGCCTTATAAGCACTATATAATCCCTTGAAGCCCTACTTGGTACTGTATTACATCATGTTTTGTATAACACGTTTTTTCGTAACTCTGCCCAGTACACCACAACTACCAGAGTGATGAGCCCAGAGAGAGGGAATACTGAGCGGGTGGAAGGCTGCATAATGGCTCTTGTAAACTTTTTGCATTTTAGAAGAACTTGCAAATGTTATGCAGGTACCTTCTACCCTGAGCAGTGACAGTACTGTGACCAGACTCAAAAAGCTTGGAATCCACAGAAGCGGTGATTTTTTTTTTGAAGGCTGATAGGTGTTGAATTTTGGAAAAGATCTTAAAACTTGTTTTTCAGCTCTTGAAGAAGTCTGTAAGCTGTTAAGATTTTGATTTGTTTGCATGTAAAGAGTACAGTGCTTACCATTGTTGGAGAATACATACTGCCTTAGACCATTATATGATACAGTATGATAATTTCTATACTTCTAAAGGCTTGCTAGAAGGTGCAAGTGCTATGCTTGTATGACTTTGTATGTGTCAAAATAATTTGAAAAAGCTTTGTCTTTAGGAGAATAAAAAAGTGTTACGTTAGCAAACTTTGTTAGGATATTGTTAAGATAGATTAGGTAATTATTTTACATTGTAGACATTTTTGGTCTGCCATACTCAGTGTTTCTTTTTGATTGGTAAGATAATAAAAAAAAAAAGAGTGAATTATCAAGAAATAAAAGAAAATAGTGTGAAGCACTGGCAAGCCACTTCAAAATTACAGGAAAAAAAATAAAATCATTTTAAAGAGTCAAATGGATAATGAAAACATTATTCAAATGAAAATTGTGTAAAGTTGTTCCTTGCAAGCTGTAAAAGCCATAATAGGTCTACTTTCTTTTTTTTTTATTCCAAAAATAAAAAATAGAAAGACCAAAATTAAAAAGATTTTTCCCTACTTCCTTTGTTTTATGAATTATCACATTGAAACAGACATGTCCTTTAAAGAAGTGGCACCTTTTTCCTTTGTCAGATATACAGTAGTCGAACCAACACTGAACAAAAACCCAAACAAACAAACTAGTCCTTTGTGCACATCCCCCTGGCTAGCCACATTGCATGTAACACATTTGGAACAGCTTCTACGCTGAATCAAACCTTTAATTCCCAAATACTCCTGTGCAGGAGGAAGACAAAGGCCAGGTTTGATGTTAAATCTTAAATTATTTGGTTTCAGAGCAAGATCAGAAGTCAACGTTGCTAAATATTTTTTTGTCAATGGGCATTGCGCTTTTGCTCCACTAAATGTTTTCTCATTCTTCTAGGTCTTAAGACCTTTCTAGGTTTTAAACTTACACTGCACAAGGATCAATTATGTTTCCTTCCAGCTCTATACAGAATTTCTGTAAACCAGCAAAGGAGGGCATAAGTGCTGGCAGCAGATACGTGATGTGCAGCTCTACCTGTCCTACACCACGTTATGGCCACCAGCCTGGATGGGAAGGAATGAGATGGTTAAAAGCAGCCAAAGCTGAGTCCTAACTGGAAATAGCAAAAGGAAATGGTTACTTTTGGGCAGTCCTGCGTTTGTGTGCAGTGTATGGGTACTCCTGGGTTCTTGCTGGTGCTAAACTGGGACCAAGAAGTATCAGTTAGAAAACCTTTCAATCATGCCTTTTTGTGTAGGAAATTCCATCCAGTTTTGCCAGAAGAATGACTTCCTGTGACTGGACTACAGCCCTGAAACAGAGCTGGATGTGAATCTGCTGATGATTAGGGAACTCCAACTAGTTCAGAAAACTGTGACATTTCCTTAGCTGCACAGCTACCACAAACATAGGAGACCTTCCACTGGTTTCCCATGGAATTTTTAGTCAAGTTCAAGGACTCTTTGCTTATCTTTATAGTTGGGTGCCAGGTACCTGGGAGAGCGTCTAAAGTTCTGGAATGGTGTGTATGTTCTTCTGGCACAACAGGACTTCCTACGATAAGGGCAAACATGTAAGAGTGAAGGCTTCCTAGGGACTGGTCTGGTACTTGGAAATCATTTATATGCTAATAAAGACCATAAAAAAATTTGTTTCTAGTGAAGACTGCATTTTCTTAATTCTGTGTTTTCAATTTTTATGTCTCTGTAACTATATTGTATTAATATCACTTCCTCCACCACCCCCACTCCAATCCTGTACAGTGAAAATACATTGTTTTAGTTATATATTTCCACTAGATGCTTGGCTCTATATGATCTGAAAAATACAGTTTTCTAAATACATAGTAAATACTGTGACATTGTGTATTTAAAGAGGTGCAGTTTTCTGTATGTATGCTGTAGAAATATCATTTTTAGTTAGTATGCAGAGTTTGCAGAGTCAGATTGGATGTCACTCGGAAATATCTGCAAATAGCAGTGATTATTTGAGAAGACAGAATGAAAGAAAAACTATTGGTGTGAGATGGTCAAGCTATATAGGCACTAGCAAAGCACTCAATTAAGTGAAATGTGTAGTAAACTTGTACTGGTACTTGGCAGAGAAAAAACATGTATTATCAATATGAGAGAAAAGAATCATTATTGTTACCTTAGTGAGATCTGACGGTTTATGCAATTTTCATCCCAGATTTTCTTCTGATGACACTTTAAATTAAAGTGCCAGGCAAATAAATTTTTGTTGGTGAAACCGAGAAGTAATCATTAAAATGTAGTGGCTTAGGAAGAAAAAGTATACAAGACCTAAGCTGATCAGTGAAAGAAAATGCAACACCTAGCAGAAAGATTGTTGTGTAAAATCTAGAAATAAGACCTCTATTTACCTTTGTACTTGCCACTTGTGAAATTGTTGCTTGGGTAATTCTTCTGTAATTCTTCTGCACCACCCATACATTATATTACCTTGTAAGTGTGATGAAAGAAAAAATAGCAAACAGAAAAAGTGAGGGGTTGGTGTACTTGATAAGGCTTCTTTTACATATCAAAACTGATTTTAAACAAGGCCATGTACTGGTTATATTGAACTGCATATGCTACATTAAAAAAAGAAAGAGAATGAATACTGAAAACAGTAACTATTTTATCATGCTGAGTAATTTTGGATTCACTATTTTTAGGGTTTTTTTAAAAAAAAGAGAAATAGAAAAGATGATCCTAAATATCAACTTTTGAATATAAAATAGATCCTAAAGCCACATGATATTGCCTTAAATATTAACAAACCTATTAATCAAAACAACACTAATGAAAATCTTTTTACTGGATCGGCCCCATTTAACTAGTTGACAGCTTACAAAAATAACGTGCAAGAAATCAAAATTTTTCACTTCAAAAATTAGGACCAAAAGAATGGAAAAAACATTCAGTAGATGTGAAGAAAAAAATCTGCAGAAAAGCATATTTATAAAGTACAAAGCAAGAAAGGATTGTTACACTTACTTACAATGAAATCCATAGGGTTTCCACAGGGACTTGTTTGAATTAAGGCATAATTTTTAGGCAAAACATGCAACACTAGTTTGAAATTTAACAGCGGTGAATAATTCACTGTGTCCTTTTCTGAAGCTGCCCTAACAGCTTTTACTCATCATGTTAAAAAGCTAAGCTACTGTCTCCAAACTAAACCCACACCATGTCCACTTATTGGGGCTTTGTCTTTAAAACTTACCCCTTTCAGTGGTGTCTTGCTTTCTTAACGTGGCTTGCTGAATATCCTGCTCTACAGCACAGGATGTAGACCACACAGCGTGGAATTCAGTCCTGACGGTCCTCACTCGGAGGGATACAAGTTTTATGGAAGTAGTTGTCCATGAGCCTGTGGAGCAAAGGAGGTGCAACAGCTCCAGCACTTGCTCGGTTGGCACGTACTGGTTGCAGCAGCTTTTTCAATTCATAGACTAGTCTTAGCAACTACAGCCCCAGCCAAGCACACGGAGCCAAGTTCTGTTCTTAGTTACACTGCTGTAATTCTGAATAGGCGCTGGCCTGTTTTATTCATTCATAGCTCATGCTGGTGTTAATGTATTTGGATATGAAAATAACACTTATTCAAGCAACCTCCCACTCATGTAATATTACTGTTCTCACTGAAATTAATGAAAGGTTTGACTAGAGTGAAGACTTCAGAATTTCGTAAATATTCAGTTAATGTATAACTAGCTGCCAAATTCAAACTCGGTTGCCACTGAGGTAAAGGCTACTGTGCTGAATTTATTGAAACTGCATCTGGTTTCAAGCTGCCTCTGGTTTCATTTAAACCAGAAGAAACTGTGTGCTTGAAAGGGGAATTTGGAATAGTAAGTGTTTCAACCAGGCTGTGTAGAAAGCATAGGTCCGTATTTCCTTTCACCCTAGCATAAATTTGGGAGAATCAGCTTTTACTCTCATATATATTTGATGCAAGACAGCTAGGAAACGTGCTGAGCTTTTTTCCTGTTCTTGCTTTCCACATCTGAAAATAAAAAGTGTTAGCACTGCTTCCGTACTCTCAGTAAATAAATATTTCACCTTCACTGTATTCTGAATTTATATATGTGCTTAAAAAGTGCCAATTCAGTATTTAAGCAATAATTAAAAAAAAAAAATCTTTATTAAAAAGTTATGGTTTTTGACTTAATGGCCTAGGGTGAAGCCAAGGGCAGATAACACTCCAGCAAACTAGCTGTTAACTTCATTAATGACTGATTTCCTCGGGGTTATTGCTATTATAAACTAAATTCACTGATTTAGAACAGAAAATATACAATTTTTGTGACTCCCCCCAACCCCCTTAAATTAGCTATGACATGATTTGAGGCACATTTAGGAGAATAGCTATTTTTAATTTAGCCTTTTTATCCTTATCTTTATCCTGACCACCTTGAACATATGTATTTTTACAAAAATACAAACCTAGTAAATTAGCAGTGTACAATCCAGCTAAAAATCTAAACATTTAAATTAGGCAGAGATGGCATGAAGAAAGGAAATGCGTATACTCCAGCTTCACGTATGGATAAAACTGATGCCAATTAAAATTCATCTCAAACCTACCCGGGTGTATTCTGCCTGCATCTGTTAGGAACTTTTCTCTCCATGAATTTCTTTCACCACTGTTACAAAAGAGAAATGCAGTCAAATGGAAACTAGTGCAAACTTCATGCAAATGATTCATACTGCTTCTGTATTGCTGTATTTTACTGAAGCAATGCAAAGGATCGTAATACTAGCACAATGCTTAAAAAAAACAGCAATAGATTTTGAATAAAGAGCTCTGCATTCTGCTGGCAACGGAGGAGTTCAAACAGAAAACATGCCAGCAGTATAGACCAATGCATTATCACCCCCTCCCTCTTGCTGCATAACTGTGCTTCATAATATGCCATAACATTGGCAAGCACAGCTCAGAGCTTTTTAAGAACACAAGGAAGCTCATGAATAATGGTTGAATCAGGAAAGTGATAATTAAATGAGACAACTGAATGCCAGTGGAGTCCCCAGTGGAAAATACTCTTCAGTGAAGATCATCTCCACCTTTCATTTCGCTGGTTTTAGCAGTACAATGCTAAAGATATTTTTCAAACCAACATTTTAAAGAAAGTATTAAGGTTCCAAAATGATGTGTGGTATTTTCACATGTAACCCCTATTTTAAAATGTAAGGTATTTGTTGTGCTTCAAAGAGAAAAAGAAAGAAAAAAAAGCTTTCATTGTTGACTCAGTGAGATAAAATATTTTGCTGTTTTACAGAACTAGTTGACACCATAAAATTTATATTAAAAGTGCAACAATGACTAATGGCTAAATTGTAAGTATCCTGGCTTAAATGTTTAGTTCATGTTTCTTCTTGTATAGGAGGTATAGATATTTTCATTCCACCTTAAATTCCACCTACTTTGTGGCCTCAGAGCAAATATGGTTAGCTGAAGTGTCTACTCTTCAGCTGCCAGTCTCAAGGAAGACAGCTCTAAGCTGTTTGTACAGGCGTCTCTACTAACCTCCCTCCTGTCACAGCACCACGTTCCTTCTGAACTTGTGACGGAAGGAGAGGTTGCCATGTTCTTTGCACATTATTCCAACTGCGGTGGGACTCAGAGCCAGAAGCTGCAAGCTTTGGACCCATCTCCTTTTTGTTGTTTGTACTTGCTAAATAAATGCTTCTCTCACGGTACAGGAGTTAACTCCTCAAAAAGGAAATGAGAAATGAGTCTCATTGTGGAACAAAAGAATTGCTTTCTGTTAAAGCACTAGAAGTTGAGATAACTCCAACGGCTTAAGGTTCACCTGGACAGGACAGTGAAACACAACAGATTTTTGTGACTTACAGTGTATGTAACATACATTCATTCATTCATTCAGCCATTCATTCATTCACTTTTATTTGAAATAAAATCTAGTTCCTTTTTTATCACCTGACTTCTCATTCTTAAAAAAAAAACAACCCAGATCTGACTCACAATGGATCTTAATGTTGCTTTTCAAATAAACTCAGAACATTTTTTTAACCAGTGGTTCTTATATATCTAGCTTGACAGCTTTGCATTCAAGGTTGACAGGATATTTTTAGCATCTGGAATGTGTGAATTAAAAGATCTGGGAAAAATTCATTTGGGGAGGTTGTTTATGTAAAACATCATACAGACTATTAGCATTTAACATACATTTATGTGATTTTTCAGAAAGAAGTCTTCATTATGCTGGAAAGTGCAAAGGAAGATGTAGGAATCCTTATACTGAAAAGCACAAAAGGTCAAAAGCTGTATCACACCTACACCACAAGGTTGCAGAAACAGATTTCTCTCATTTTCAGAGGGAGGTTGTAAAAACCTATCAACATGATATATTCACAGACCACTGTAGTATTCATAAAGCCTTAATCCACTGTAACCAAGGTTCTATGCTGGGTATTTATAAAGGCATAAACTGCTCTTAAACCACACAAGGAGAAGGAATAATATGAAATTTCATACTATTTTCCAGTAAAGTATTTTCACACCTATAGTTGCTCCCCCTCTTGCCTCGCTAGGTGGCTCAGATAACTTGGCCAACGCGGGTTTAACATCTAGTGGGTACACGCAGATATTTTGGGACTGTCTTAGTTGTTTCAGTTCCATTTTACGCTGTGCTATTACAGTCTTTCTACCAGAGGAAATGAACATGACTGTATAACCTTGTAGGCTAGGACACCCTTCTGGAAGGTGGAAAACTCTGAATCGCCTCTGTTTTCAGCCAGAGATCATGATGTGGAGTATTGATTTAAATAGTTATTTTCCAGCCAGATTAGTTCCCTGATCCAGTTCGCCGTGCAGGCACACAAGCAAGGCGGTGGAACAGCAACTGAAGGTTCTTGCTTAGGTTGGCATAACTACCAAAACGTAGGCTCCAAGTTAATTCCTTTATACCAGCTTGATTTTTCCCTCTCAACCAGAAAGTTAAAAATTTATTTCTAAAATAACTAGGTTTTTTATTTCATTTTAATGATTTTTCAGTTTTTTTGGGGGTGGGAAGGTGAGAATTTTGGGAAACAATGAATCTAAACTAATTTCTTCCACAAATTTTATCTGTTAAAACAAAGAAGCAGCAGAAAATGAGGTCTACTCTATAAGGACACACACAAATCTTATTTCACATTTTTGCAGATAGTGCATATGTCACTGGCATTATAGAAAAAGACAGAGATGAGGTTATGCAGAGTGATGTTGCCAATTACACATTAGAGGTGATTCAGATTATTTCTACGTGACTTCAGAAGAGTAATAAATCAGCACAGAAAAATCCTTATAGCTCCCCATATGCTAATCTGTATATAAAAAGATTGAAAAAATGTCTTTAAATGCTACATTAAAGAGAACTTTAGAATTTCAGTCTTGTTAATAAAGTTACAGATGTCAATAACCAAATGCAATCCTTTTCTTTCTGAAAAAAATAAGGTGCCTTTGATGGCATAGCTTACAAGAATTGATTTCAGCCCTGGTGTTTGTCTTTGTAATCTTTAGGGAGAATTTGTCTAGTGAATAGGACTATCATTATTCTCTCAAAAAGGTTAGATTCTTGCCCACACTTGGTCAGAGATTTAGGTGAAGAGTGTTTGCTTTAGTGTGGAATGTCAATGAGGAGGAGGAAAAATGATGTGAAAAAAAGCAAACGCTAGAAGTGGGTAAGCACAGACATAAAGCTTCATCTTAATTACCATTATTATCATATGTTTTGCTTAACAATCTATTTTAAACAGAAAAAGGAGTGCTTGTTATTGTATACACCCACATGAAAATAAAAGCTGCAATGCTGAAGATTTCACATTTACACTTTTATTTGACAGAAATTTGATTGAATATAATTCACTAAATATGAATTTTAATGAAAAAGTTATAACCTTAAATAGTCTTAAAAATCTCCTTGTTCATTGTGAAGTGCATCTTTAAAGCTGTATGGTAGCGTGTTGGTTTTATTTAGATCCTATTTAAAAAAATTCTACAGTATCACTCCTAATGCTGAGACAGACCGAAGAACTCTTGAAGGTAACACAACCTAGTGAATTATGAGTGATCTGAAAAACAGGAACCTTTGAATTATTACTTTTTCTTTGCCATTGCCTTTCAGGTTAGCTTGAGGCACCTCTCTTAAACTGCTTCAGTATTCACAGCTGTAGAAAAGACATGACAATATTTAAGTAATTCACAAGTTTGTTACAAGAAAAGATAAATTTCTGTTGGGAAAGAAATTTTTAGTTGTAAAACATCAAAGGACTGATTCTGCAGTCTTGGCTTGCACCAAGACTGCAGGCAAAGAGGCACTTTAGTCCAGAAAAAATCTGGATTGCTAGTAAAAAGTTTGATTTCCCTTTCCCGCCCTTGCATGATATGTTGTTGCAGCTGCACAGTGAGATGGATCAGGTAACCTCCCTGGCTAGCTACCAGCCTTACAAAAACAGTGGCATTGGAAAAATGGTAGGGACCAAAGGGACAGCCCTTTTCGGGTACAGAGCTGACTCTGGAGAGAGGTGTCCGTGAAACCGTGGCCTGAGTATGGCCAGGGACATTCCTTGAGGTGAACCACCACTCCATGGGAGAAGGCTGGAGGAATAACACACTGGGGAGAATGGTAAAATGCCCTCTTACCTTTCCTCCTCTCTCTCAGTCGTTTGCATGCTCGACCAGTATTTCCTGGAATGACACTAGACCCAGAAACAAAGGAAACAAGCATTTCAAACATTGTACGTTTTCGTCTTTGTTGTCTTCCTCCTCCTTTTTGCTTTTCCTTTCTCTAGTTTATTCTTTTAAACAGGGGGAACCAGGAAGATCTAGGAAGGAGACTAATCAGCTGAAGGAGGAAAACAAAAATAGCGTTACACAGTTTAGTGAAAAAGTGACATTTTTGAATATTTGGGAAATCACATATTGACCTTTTCTCTTTAGGAATTGTCTCTCTCTCTCTTTCCTTATATTTTAAAAATATTTATTCCAAATATGTACATATGTTTTTTCCCTGTATAATTTGCTCACGAGTGTAGTATAGAAATGTATGTCACCCAAGACCAATAAAGCAACAGCTGGTTAAACTATGCATTGTTATTAACTACTTAATTGTCTCCATCTGCAAGGAGTTAATTTTTAAGTAATGCTTTCCTTCCTCAGTTATTAATAGTTTTACACAAACTTATTTCTGACAAAAAGAGTGACAAGAAATTTATTATCTTGTCTCTGATTAGACAAATGATTAATTGTAGTTTGTTTGTTATTTGTACTCTTCAGTTGTCCTAGAATAAATTTCATAAAGAGGGCAACCTTTTCCTTCTTTCAGGTAGAAAGAAACCTCAGAGTTAAGAGAAGTCAAAATTTTATGGATTTTTCAAGCTGTTTTTTTTAATCAAGCCCCTTGCTTCAAACCCACTGAAAATACAAAAATTTCTTTAATCCTTCAGGAGTCACATTAAAGGGAAAGTACAGCTATAACCAAATAAGAGCATTTGTTTTTCACATAAATGGGAAGATTACTGTGGAAGTTGTAGCCAGGACCATAAAGGCTTGTTAAAGCACATTGCTAAAGCCATAAAGCTTTTTATGTGAGCATTACTTTATACTCCCCTACATACTCCGTACTCACCTAAATTAGTTCAGATACGACTGAGGGCAAAATACTTGTTTTTCAGTGTAAAATTGTACAGATCATATCTTTGGAAAGGTTTACTGCCTCTGCACTACAGAACAAGTGTTTGCAATTGTCAAGGGTTAACTTTTGGCATCTTCATGCAAATTCATCTTAGTTCGTGAAGATACGAACCTTTCAGAAATAAAAGTTAGTACCTGGCTAAGTAAATATGTGATACAGTTTATTAACTAAAATCTCCCCAACCTGCCCCCCTTTTGATGTGGCTTGGGCCTCTATCAGTCTTTGCTACACTTCACATCTGCTACCTTCAGAGAAGGTATTCCATTACCTCCCTTTTCTAATTTAGGACCTCTGTGCTAATCCACACTGATTTTAGGATCCCAGAGTCATCATATTACAAAACATGTGGAGGTCTTCTCTGTCATGAAGCAGGCTGCAGACTCTGTTATTTAATTCCTGACTGAGGTAAAAAACTTCAAATAAAATTAATTTAAAAATTATAACCCTTACTCGTGCAAATAAATGATTCTGGGGACCCTCATTCATACATTTCAGGCTCTAAAAATCAATACAATAATGACCCTTTCACCTTCTACAACAGATGCGGTGCACAGCCCTGAGGCTCTGGGTTCCCGTAAGGGTTGCATGAGTTCTGGGTTCCATGAGGCACACCGTGCCCCCACTGCAGCAACATGGAACTATATGATTGTCAGCATGCCCCTCCAGAGAGCACCACTGCGAAGAAGGAAGCTGTGCTAAAGACAGAGAACAACTGAGAGTAAGGACTATGTTTACATCAGCTAACACTGAGCAATTCTTGAAAACCATCAAACTCGATATTTCTACTAATCAAAATAGCCTTTGATTTCAGTTTTGAGAGCTAAATGTGAAAGAAGTGTTTAAGAAAATAGAACAGAAGAGAATGGAATAGTTTGGATGTCCTTAAACGTCTTAGAAACCTGAAAAACTGAGGGATGACAAGCAAAAAATTAGACATGTAGTCCAAGAGCCTAAACCAGAAGCTTGAATTAAGCACCTTATTTCTTTGTAGCAGATGCAGGAGTGTTTGTGTCCTTCTGAATGCTGATCCAAGTGGCACATCCAAGATCACCCAAGGAGGCCTGTGAGCCAGCGACAAACTTTCATCTCAGCTTTCTTGAATTCCAGTGCAATAATTTAAGTTCTGGATTACATTGAAAATCCGTTTGGGGAAGATTCATATGTATTTAGAAACAACTCAGTTTTCTAATTTGTGCGTCACTCTTATTTTTTTATTTGTGTTACATAAGACACAACTGGAGTGGAAAAGCACTTGTATTAGTCATGTGAACATATGTACCTGAGCTGTAAAGACCAGGGGCTAAGAAAGAGCACTAGCTATGGGCTTGGATGGTGATTGTCCTGACATCATTCAGTCTCCTTAAACGAAGAAAAGCTGATGGAATTAGTCATCTAATACTCCCATTTTTGTGAATTTCAGAAATCCTTTCTTTTTGTGATATTTCTCATACTTTGGCCATTTTCAACCTCAGAGTATCCAAGTGCAACTAATGGGACTTTACTCCAACTTAAACAATAACAATTATCGTCTTTATCCAGTGACTCAGCACAAAACATTTTTGCCCAAATGGTGGATTTTTCAGACTTGTTAGTCCAGCTCTTGAAACATGGGTCCGTTGAAACTGTTCTACAGTCTTGAATAGAACATCTAAGTTAATGCTCCGGTAATTACGCTGTATACATACGGTATTAAAGAGTTGTATTCATAATGCCTCAATTAAGGAATATGTTATAAGCATATACTTTCAGGGGCTAAACTCTTAAGAGAAATTATTTTGCAAAATTTGGTAAAAAGCTGTCAATCATTTGTAAAATGACAGTAGAAATTTTTTTCAAGTAGAGCTTTGCTTTTTCTCCTCCCCTCCAAAAATACCTGTTGCATTACGGAGTGCACAATTTTAGTAAGCCTGAAGGTTCTTTTCTCTTTGTGGAGCATGTCCCTGTCTCCCATTAATTTTTGCATGACAAATGAAAAGTTGCAAGCACTTCTCTGAGTCCTGGAGCTAAGAGCTGTATCTTACGGACTTGTTTCCTGTGGTGGGTTGATTTGGCTTATAAGAAGGTGTGAGTTCCAACTGAAAATTAATTGATTTGAGGCTTCAAAAAGGTTTTTTTTTCCTTTATGCAAAAAAGGTGCAAACTCGCCCTGTAGACCTTTTCCTCAGTTGGGCCACATACATACTCTCCTTTGTTCATTCATCTATCAAGTTTATTCATCATCACTTCAGAGCCAGATTGATACTGGCAGTAGATTTAAAAGTTATTGTGGTTGGGAAGACATAGTCATTCCAAGTGCCGGCTAAGATCAGAGAAGCCCCCTTATTCTAAAATGTTTGCAATCAAATGAAAATTATGTAGAGTGAAGAAAGATAGTCTTTAAAATATCAAATTTGTTACTGCAGCAGATGACGTAATTTGAGCTGAAGTGGTTTACACTATTCAATAATTACCTTTCTAAGCTATAGCAGAGTTACACTGAAATTATGTAACACACATGCTATGCCTTTTGTAAAGCCAAAGAGGCAAACAGGGTAGAAATTACACTTTCAAGCCCGAATTCTACCCCATACAAGCACCTATTACTATTGTGAGAAGGAATATGGTGTCTAGACTTTATCTTTTCATTGAGAAAATCTTTATATTTTTTGTGAATATATAACCTAGAAAGCTCAAAGACAGCTTGTTTTGGCTTTGCATAGGAGGTTGCAGCTTTAAAGGGAGCTGCCCAGATCTGGCATAAGGTACAGGATATACATTAATGTACAGATTGCAAGATCTGAACAGTAGAGTTCCAGATTAGTGGTGGTGATGTCTCTTTTTTATTCAGACTATTTGATTCAGGATGTTTTTTAGGTTGTGTATCTGGATTTCTTGACAATATTTCTGTATACACCAAGTACCATTTTGACAGAATCTTGATTTATTCAGATTTCTTGCAGTCTCTAAGTCTAACCATTGCTAAAGCTCATAGTCTGTGCAATGATACGCAGCTGATGAACTGCTGTGTACTGGCTTCCTCCCTTCCAGTCATTCATTTCCCAAGGGAACCCTTCTCTTCTCTTTGGAGGAATATGCTAATCTTGAAGTATTTATTGAACATTAACAGGTAATTTCTTTATACGGGGAGAGGCAAAAGGATGAAGTTTCACTCATTAAGATGGCAAATGTGAGGAGTCTTCAAGCATTTCAGTCCTGTGGTAGAATTGTGTGAGTACAGGAAAATGCGCATGTACGGCCAGATCATGGGTAGTCACGTTATCATTGCAACTCCATCAGCAGCTGTTTAAGAACTGCTGTTAAGGTTCTTTCTTAAACTCATACCATGTCCAAGTTTGTCTCCTTTTTTTTGCAGTTGTTTTTTAACAGGTATTAGTCCATGCCTGCAGCTTCTTGTGGAAATATATGACACTGGCTTTAAAACATCTGATTAGTTTGCTTTTTCAGGTGATCATTCATTCAAAAATGAATGATCTCCTAACCCAGGGTCAGAAGGTTACAGGTGGATGAGCAGGACATTAAAGCATTTCTCCTGATGACTTTCTACTTTGCAAGTACCATATGTGCATAAAAACAAGTCCCATCCCAAACTACAGATTTACTGAAGTCTGAAAGTGAGCAAAGGAGTGGGGAAGAGAGCATTAGTAGTGCTGAACGAAGCACATGTGTCACAAAACACTTTCATTCATACGTGATTACATGGCCCACACCTACTGTATTCTGATTTAGGAGAAGTTCACTGCAGATATTAACCTGGAAATCAAGGAATATCAAAAGGAATACATTTTGGTAATCCCATTTTCCTTTTTACAGCACCCTTGGAGGACAGGCATGGGAGTAATTTTGTTTTACTACCATTATTATTTGAGGTTATTGGTTGTCATTAAGTTGACTTTCAAGGAGATGCTCCATATCCCACTTAGGTGACTGTTTTACGTTTTGTTCAGCGTGGTACTTGTTAATAAAAAATAAAGCTTCATAAACAAAGGCTTCTCTGTGGATGCAGAACCTTCTGCAGCCCTGCAGGGGAAGAACATTGTACTTCCTTGTGTGCTCGGAAGCTGCGCTGTGTTTCCACTAAGCACTGCAGACTGGACGGTCCATGTGCCTGCAAAAAAATTGAAGTATCAGAGCAAATCGATAGTCCGTGGTGTAGTGAAATGAAAGCTTCACCGATTCAAAAAAATCCTTGTAGGGAAAGAGGCACAAAAGTCCTCCAATGCTAATTATGTAAAAGGTAGAGATTAGCACATTTTCTGATTATGTTCACCTATTTCCACCCCATTTGTTTCCTGTGTTTGGTTTTCATGAATAATTTCACCATGCACAGTGAAAGGTAGCGTCAAAGAACTTCCTTGTTTGGGACTCAGGGGTTTGTGTGGAAGAATTGATCGCTTTCTGATGGCCCAGGTTAGAGAGGAAAATTCCTGATCAGACACGATCTGGGCTAGGAACTGCATCTGAACTTGGAATACTTAGAATACAGTTCTCATAGTTTCATTGTTTACACAATCTTCTCTAACAAGGGCTCATAGAAGTAAGCCATGAAAAACTCAATTTAGTCCCTCCTTACTTTTATATCTGTTTTTTAAAACATCACTAGGTTTTTTTCCCCTTATTCATTTGGAAAATCATGCAGCATTTGAGTGTGGAAAGCAAAGTAATATTTATTAAAAAAACCCCCCGGTTTCACTGGATTTTTTTGTTGGAAAGACAACTTTCAAGAATTTCTCACCTAAGCTTTGGTTTAATTTTCCTGTTTCAAAGCTGTACTTTCAAAGAAAACACCCAGCCAGTACTCCATTAAAATCTCAGACACAGAGGTTTTCTTCATATTTTATCATGTATGTTACAAAGTCTATTGCTATTCTTTTTCCTCTATTTTTTGCTTCATGCATGTTTTACCAAGCCCACTTCCGTGACTCACTGCGTTTAATAATCACATTCACATTACATGCTTTTCCAGCCATTGCTTTTCTGCCCTCTCTCCATATTCCTCCTGTCCATTTTTCTTATATTAAAAGGACTCCTACAAGAATTTAATTCCGAGTTAAATATCTTCCCCCATCCCCTTAGGCTGTGAGGCTGAGTTAAATAAATCCTACTAAAAGTAATAAACCACTCCTAGCTGTGGCCCGGTGATATCAGTTGTCAGGCTGTCAGAGTGAATGTGAGGACTGAACTCACTGTCACTGCTACTGGGGGGAAAAAGAATCCAAAGGACCAGGAAACCGTCAACATCAGTGATGCTATGTCTCAAACCTGAAAGGAGAGGAGCTGATACAGAAAAAGTGGTCTTCCTAACAAAAATATTTATTTGCGCTGGCCTAATAGAAATTATTGCTGTCAGGGTCAGTATTTGAATACATGTACACAAAGCGAGTGTGGCAGTACTGATGCAAACACATACTGGACATCGCAAGGGAGATGATAACCTCCCCCCAGACAAAACTCCAAAACAAAGAACGGGAAACCTGACGACTTTCCTCTTCCAAGCTCTCTGGGATACTGCAAGTGAGCACCGTAACATGGCAGAATTTATGGGTGTGACTAATACAAGGTGACAGCTCAGTTCAGATCTCTCTGCCTGTCTTTAGTGAGGCCATTTTAATGAAATGTTTGTTTACTCTTCAAAAGCTGAACTCAGCTTGCAGGGAGTGCCTATTTTGTATTTGTCTGAGTCTGGTTTAGAAGAGCTAGATATTATAAGTGACTAACAAACCATAACGTTGGTGAGTTGGTCTCTTATGGGAACGACAACGGCTCAGAAAATAACAGCCACCTCTTCACTACGGGCAGCAGATTCTTGCCTTCAGGATAGCCATAGCTATAGGAATTCCCAGGGGAACGAACACAGGAAAGGATCAAGAAAGATACTTTAACAGGGGTTATTTGAGCACATTGTTGGATGGGCTGTTTTCAGCAATTACTATAGCAAATTGACATGATGCTGCCACCATTCCCTAAGAAAAACATAGCTGTGCAAAATGCTTATAGCAAGTAATGGTAGATGGCTATAAAAAAAAGAGATTTTTAGACAGCAATAATAATGGTGGTAGGTAGCTGCATACAACAACAAATAAATTTTTTCTTGTCTTTCAACACAAAGGAAAAAAAATATTTCCAAATAGGATAAGCACCTTTCAATACTGGGATACTAAAAATCTGGGCAGATTTTTTCCTTTTTTTTTTCCCCAATTTTGTTCCAAGACAAACTAGGTGCAAAATACAAATGAAGACAAGCTGAACCCTGCCTATAAGCCCACAGGATCATAAAGCAACAGTCCTAACTAAGACTAAGAGTTAAAGGAAGAAGGGAAAGAAAAAAAACCACAGGATTTTAAAGCACATCTTTTTCTCTAAAGACTGAAAAGATGTTAGTCAGCATGGCATCTGAATTTTTTGTGTGCTTTTGCATGGGAGAAGAGAAAGATGCACAAAGATTAACTACAGAAAATAGCACCGCATGGGGTGTAACTGAATGCCCCATAACTTGCCAGGACATTCCCAGGATCACAAGCCTTTGCAGGCAAGACCATCATTCTCTGATGCAACCACAGCAATATTCCAACAGCTCTATCTGAGATCTGCAACCCTGTGCCAAGCTCTCCTCTTCACCGAACTGCACCATCATGTGTCTGTCCTCTCCTGGATACAGAAAACCAGTCAGCATGGGCTTGCCCCATGAACTCCAGCTGCCCGCGTTGTTGGGGAGATGACTGGGTTGGTCTCTCCTCCCTGTCACCACATGTGGGGTTTGTGATTTCTCCCTTGCAACCCATCTTCATATTCCAGTGCAAACTAAGCTTCTGACTTTTTTTCCCCTTAAAATGCTACAATTTCAATGAACATAATTACAAGAGAATAGGATATTCTGCTAAATTTTCAGCATCCCAAAAGCTAATACTAATGAGCACAGATCAAGTAGTGCTACTTGCATTAAGAAATAGACAAATTATTTAAATATCATCTAGGGCTCCAGCCTTAATAAAAATGGATGTCAAGACACTGTGATGTTCATTTAATCATTGATGAGTACTCATATAACATTTATGGCAGTTAGTACTGGTCAAGGTAACTGCAGATAAATATGTCTCTTATCTTATTGGATTGCTGAGATATAGCAGTCTAATAAGAGAAGTACAGAGAAGTACACAGAATTTGAGATGAGATGTTACAGACTTAGTATTAAGTATTCCGCATGAGAGTTACACATTTTATTGGTCACAGTCCCTTATTATTAATTTTATCACTATCATTATATGAGGTACTATGAACTACAAAATTGAGGATGTTTATTGTGTAAATATTTTCTAGTTAAAAAGATGATTAGCTTGCTAGCCAGCAGCATGACTTTTTAAAAGAATATCTTGTATGGTGGGCTCCAATATTGGCATTTAATTCAGCCATGGTAAAATGTAATCTTTTGTGCCCTGGCCTATGCTTTTTCTCATTTTTCCTTCCTCTCTGAAAAACACTTTTTTTTTTTTCGTTGCTTTTATGCAGTCCTTTAAAGGGATCTTCTTTGCAAGGCTTCTTCTGTTGAAACACACCAAATATACATGTAGAAATTTATAGATTATGCACAGAAGACACTTTTTAAAGAAAATCTCTATATGCTCTTCGTCATTCACATCACAGGAGCATATGGACAGATAGTCACACTTTAGATTTTATCATAGAGCAGATGAAAAGGATTTTTTTTTTTTTCTTAATTCAGGCTTCTTTTTGGTTTTTATGTTTCTGAATAAAAGTTTTGTGGAAAGTGAAATATTTATGATTAGGGTATTTTCCCCTTGTCGCTTGGATGGTGCTTTAAAGCAGTTTTACTAACAACAGCTACATCTTCACCACACTCTAGCTTAAAAAAAATGCACCTATACTTGGATGGCAACATTTTTCATATTTCACTATGGAAGTTAATGGGAGTTTTATACACAAACCCTGAATTTCACTCAGATAGTGAAATTCTCTGTCAGCCAAAGATGGTAGCAGAATTCATATTGAAGTAAATAAGTTTTAAATTTCTGTTACACTGATTTCCTACTCTGAGTGGCATTCTAATACATTTTCATGAATCCTTATAACATAAGGGTGATTTTGAGCCCAGAAGTTCTTACCTGACAGAAAACCGGAAGAAAATTCTATTTTATTTTCACCTTTGTTTTGCAATTTCACTAGTGCTTTCTTATCACAGAAGAGTGTACTGTATTTTACAATTACAGCATGCAGCATAGATACTGGGGAGCATGAGTTCTCTTTCCAGGCAAATATGCAGTCCTGCACTGTATGCTTAACGTTATGTTAAATATTTTGTGTTAAAAAGGCACAGTCGATAGCCTATGGCTGCTGAACTTCAACATGACTATGTAGGTTATTTAAGTTCCACCCTATAACTGAAAAAATAGAACCTCGCTGTTCTAGTAGGCTCTAGATTTAAATATTTACTACTTCAGGTAGCCATTTAAAAATAAAATATTCTGGGTTATCAATTCAATGGAGAATATGACATGCTTATGAAAAGAACACTAATAACTCAATCAGCAGATATATCTACCAGTCATCTTTTTTTGGTCTTCAGAAATGTTTTAACCACAGCAGTTTTTTGTCTGGACTTAAATTTGATCCCCCCTAAGCTTTTCTTATTCAATGCAAAAAAGTCTGTTATAATTCAAAAATTCTCTGTGACGGAGTAAAAATTAAAGTCTTGTTCACATTCCGTTCTGTAACCTTCAACAGTAACATCTTCTGCTGGACTTAGGTACTATTTTTCCATAGGCTGGGATTTTTAAAATAGCTTGGATAAACACAATTTTATCTACTTGTGAAAACACTTGCAGACTTTATCTCCTTTCACCCAGTTAAAATAAGCATGTGAAAAAGGTGCCACATGTATCACCTACCATAACACCCACCATAACACTAATAATGAAAGAAAGTACTAAAAAGCAAAATTATCTTAACCTTTGTCCATCTTA
>VYZM01005145.1:0-16040 GCA_013398915.1 Dromas ardeola
GACTCTGGATCAGGGAGAGGAGCAATAGTAAGGGGAGGTAGTGGTTTTAAACTGCAAGAGGGGAGATTGAGCTGAGATGCGAGGAAGAAATTCTTTGCTGTGAGGGTGGTGAGCCCCTGGCCCCGGTTGCCCAGAGCAGCTGTGGCTGCCCCATCCCTGGAGGGGTTCAAGGCCAGGTTGGACGGGGCTTGGAGCAACCTGGGCTGGTGGGAGGTGTCCCTGCCCAGGGCAGGGGGTGGCACTGGCTGGGCTTTAAGGTCCCTTCCAACCCAAACCATTCTATGAATCTTGGCCTTGCTCTCAGTGAATTTATTTTCATGGTGATACTAATTACATTAAGATTATTTTTTTTAATGATTGTTTAGGTTTTTGGCTTTCTTTTTCCTCTTAAGGGTATGAAAGTCTGCTGTGTGTTGGCACACACAAAATATTTGTTTAAAACCCTGCATGAGGTTCAGTCACATCAGTGCAAGCAAAAATGTCTTTGAGCACTTGGTAGTTAAAAGCGCACTCTCTTGAGGAAACCCTGAATGTACAGGGAAATGAGCAAAGTTCAGATTTCTTTTATATTGCAAGACTGATGTGTTTAAAGGGGTCTCAAGAAACAAGTGCCTAGAAGATTCTTTTTATGACAGTAATTGATTTAAAGAAAAATTTGAGCGCTTAAGAGTTACGTAAATACTTAAGGTAGGCATATCAGGGAAGTTACCTGGTAGTGGAGGAGTCCTGGAATTGCTCTGCAGATCAGTTCTGGAAAAATGGAAAATGCTGGTGCCCATCAGTTCGGGGGGGTCTCCCCGTGGGTTATTTTGCAGAGACCATATTCCAAAGAACTATTCCCCTTAAACACCTTGTACCTCAAACCCACAGTTCCAGAATTTGACAGAAGACTTGGGAACCATTCTTCAGGGAAGTAGCCCTAGATAGTGATGTTTTTATTGGGTCTTTTATTTGAGTTTTTTTAAAATATTGCATTTTTTTAAACTGACCGTTACCTTATGACCCAGTTGTTACTGTCTGCCAAGTTCCTTAATTGGTTTTGTGCCTGTGACTGTAAAAACTTGACTCTGAGTCTGCCCAGTTTGCATTCTTCATGTAGGTTTTAATGTGAAATGTCGTATAGTTGTCAGTGCTGTAAGCTTTAGCGTCTTAGGCTTTTGTAAACGCATATAAAGTCATAGGCCACAAACTCTACCTCTAGGGAAGGCTTTTTTCCTGTTTCTCTCAGTAGTGGAAATGCTCAGTGATGTGAGTCAAGCAAGGAGGCAACAACAGCTAGTTAAGACATCCGAATGGCTTCCCCAGTCATTAATTTGGCAGCTGTTTAATCCCTGAGGTTGCCATTTTTAATGAGAAACCCAGCATGATCTGGTGTTATCAAGAGATTAGAGCCGCAGCCTGAGAACCGGACTGGAGGACATTTCCTCAACTCTGGAATCTCTCTGGCTTGTTGCAAGGGGAACTTTGCGGGAGCTGCTGCCCTTGCTTGTCTTTGCTTCAGCCGCGTCCGCTTGTAGCTAAAATTAGCTTTGGAACTAAAATGTACCTTTGATGTAGGTGCATGTTAACTTCAGGTATTTCATGTGTTCTTTTAATGTTAAAAGTCCATTTCTGTTCTGAAATACTACTTTGAATTCTGAGAATCTGTCAATTGTTTCTCACAGTTGTCAAAATAATAAATGGATGTGCAGGCCACTGACTTGGTGCTTTTACCATAATTGGAGCTGCACATCAATATCTGGCTTTGTGTTTAGTGCTCTGCCGGACTTCACAGTGGCTTTTTCTTAATCTGCATGCTTGTCTGATGCCTTTTTTTGTTCTAGGTGTTAAAAGTGTTGAGGGGAGAATCATCTAGTGCAAAGATAAGCTAAGGGGCTTGATAGGCCTTCAGAATGGGGGTTTCTCTTGTACCATTTCAAGTGTTCTTTGAGAAAGTGATGGCTATGACTGTTACACCATCCAAGTGACAGTGCGCTTGCTGGAAGACACCCATCAGGAATCACAGGGCAGGCACCAGGCTTCAAAATCACCAGTAGACTTTTTTTTTAACTAACCATGTATGCACCTTGAACTATGTCTGTGTAACTGAGCCATTCCTTGATCTAAAACTCCAAAGTCCTCTTAAATGGAAGTTGCATTTTCAAAAGGACTTTAAAAACGAGCATCTGGTATGGTTGTCCAAAATCAAACTTGGTCAAGAGCACATGCACTTGGCAGAACACAGGCGATGAGCACTTCCTTCCACCATTTTTCAGTTGAGAGTGAGGGAATGTGCTACTTGTTTTTTTAATTTATTTTTTTTAACTGAAAACCTGTTACTGGGCTCTCCTGAAGGTTTTCAGCTTTTGGAGCATCAGGAAAGAGATCTTTCATTGTGAAGATGAAAGTATTTAGGCTCAGGCTTTGCGAGGGCTTCTGGATGCTGCATCCTGGGGCCTTGGAGATAAGCTGCCTCATGGTGATGAGACTGGCTCTGCTTTGTTGCTTTTTGACTGCCTTTTTCCAGTAGCCTTTGAGGCTTGTAGGCATCAATTCCATGAGGGAACAAGGTGACTTATTTTTACTGGTGCTGACAGAATAGCCATAGCTTGGACTGAGTTTTTGAAAAAGTCTTAATTGTCATCCTCATGTTTTAAAGCCAGTGGTGAGGAACACCTGGCTTTATCTTAAAAAAAAAATAAATAAAATTCTGAATTCTTTCTCCCATAGCTGTAAGCTCTCCAATTTTGAGCACATTTTAGCATAAGCTTGCTTTATGATGTCTTTAACCAGTCATTCTAGGAAATAAAAGCCACTTTGCTATTGATTCAAACCGTTCCACAGACTAATGAAACTAATACCGCAGTGCGGCTCAGTTGGTGCGATGCGAGCTTGACTGTATGGCTGTAAGTTTGTTATGAGTGGTGGATGCGGTATCTAAAGCGCTCAAACCAGCACAGAGGCTGTTTCGGCTGTGCCTCTTAATTGCAGAACAGAAACTTTTCTGGCTCAGTACCATGTTGTAGTTGTCCAGCGTTACAGTGTGGTAACTGTGGAAAACTGTATCATGATCACGCCAAAGGATGTTTTTGGCTCCCTCTTGGTACAGACCTTAGCTGTTCTCTGTTTCTGGTGAGGAGAGAAACCCCAGCTCTTTCATCTCTGTGCTCACAAATGCAGCTTGACTAACTGTACTGCCTTCAGTAGCCAGCTAGTGTTGCTGCTCCTTAAGTGAAGGAAGCATCGAGGCTGAGAGGATGTTACTCTGGACGTTGCAAGGCCTGAGTGGTGATATCATCACTTCAAAGATTGCGATAGCTGATCTCCCACACAGAGCGCTGACAGAAATGATGGACCGGTCACTGTCAGGTGTTTTTTCTTCTTCAAACATCTCCATCGGCAGGATGTGAAGGATAGAGGGGTGTGCAGGAGGGAGGAAGAAGGCTTTCACGTGTGACTTGCTGGGCTTCGGTGTGCTCTCTGAACCTTGCATAGGCCACCTGACAGCCTCTTCACTGCAAGCAGGAAGCTAGTAGGGGACTAGTTGAGAGCAGGTTGAGGAGCAAGGCTGATGCTGGAAGCTAGTTAGTTGTCTTGACAGTTCCCTGTTTTGTCCCCACCCCAAACAATTGAATTTGTAAACTGGGCTAATTTAGTGTGTGTTTCATACATGAATTTCAATTTCCTGTTGTCTTGCAGGAATGACACCAAGGAAGATGTGTTTGTCCATCAGGTAAGACTTCCTTGAAACTGGAACAGGCTACCTCTCTGAAACTTGCTATGCATGACCTATGTGAGTAGGATTGAAGCTGTGAAGGAGCCTCATGTTTCCTAAGAACTGTTACTTGAACACAGCTGTTTCTTGCTACTGGATTGCAGGTAGAGCCTGCTTGTAGCTGGAGGCTTTGCATATCCACATCCGTCCATTGTGAGAACATGAGATAACGTGGGGTTGAGCAGGCTGGTACCGTACAGTGGTGAAAATTGTGCTGTCTGCCAGTACGCTCTGTTGACTTGGGGATAACTGTTTGAAGGCCAGTTGAGTTGCCTTGTGGATTCATGTAGTTAGCAAGCATGTGGAAATAAGGTTAAATGAAAAGCTTGCAGCAGGGAGAGGAATTAATTGGGCTGTAATAGGGATGAAATGCCAGTGAAGAATTTTTTTTCTAGGCAAAACTTTTGTATTTATTGCTCCAGGCTTTCCATGAAAACCTGAAAATGTTTTAATAGGTACTTTTTCAATCAAACAGAGATGTACACTTAAACATAATTTCTGGGGAGCATGTAAACTTCTGGAAACTAGACCAGAGTGAGACTGCGCACCACATCTGTGCCTTATTTCATGCAGCAGGTTGGCCTTAACTTAGTCCTTGGTGTCTGACTTGTGACTCTGTGATCAGTTGTTTTTTTTACCCTGTCTGTCTTAGGATCTCTTGTTGTGAAGCAGCCCCCAGAGAGATCTTAGTGGAGCATGGTTTACTTCTGGCGTTTAGGAGTCCATGGATTGTTCTTTTGTTTTGAATTGGGGATATACTGCTGATGTTGTAAACAAAGGGAGGAAAAAGTAACCTCTGGAAAGAGTTTTGATTTGAGTTTGATTTGCCAGCTTTCAGCTTCTTGCTTGTGCTATGTCTGAATTGCCTGCTATTAAAATGTAGAGGCATTTATTTATACAAGGTTATTCCGTAATGGGCAGTGGAGAAAGGCCAAGTGACTCCACTGTGTTTCTGTGTACCGAGGCAGGAATATATACCCTGAAGGAAAGCTTTCTGACTTCATTACTCCATTTGCAAGTAGGGTAACCTGTAAGTGACCTTGACTTAATGTCAGATTTCAGGACTTGTCATGTAACTACTGTCTGTGTTTCTTAAAGCACAATTTGGTAGTGATTTGTTTTAATGTAATAATTTTCATGATAAAACAGACCCCTAAAGTTTTAGGGGTCTAATCTGAAAGAAACCAGCTTGTTTTATGAGTTATAGCTGTGTGTGCTTTTCCCCATCATCAAGCTTGGCTCTCATGAAGAGCTGTTTGACTCAGCTACTGTTGTAGTAAGGATTCCTGTCTTTCCCTAAAGTCGCTGCTTTATAGGCTGAGACCTGTGGGCATGTTTTTTCCATAGATGTTGTTCATTTTGGGTGAAAAATCCAGTCAAATTTTGTTGCTGATATCTTTTAGAAATTTGTTACACTTGCATTACTGTTCAGTTAGTGTTTGATAAGCAGAATGTAGCTGAGAACGGTGCATATTGAGTATTAACGCATCTGTCAGAAACTTAATCCACTGCTGAACAGCACAGAAAATTCAGTGTTTTCTGGTAATGTCATGTAACATGCAGATACTGATAGAAAGGCTTGTCTGGTGCTGACACTTTGGAAGGGCTACTACTTGGTGTATAATACACGGTGTAAATTTGTGATTAATTGGTAATTGCTGTGGCTGAAGTGGTGGTATTATAAGCCTCAGAGAAGGAAATCTCTTAATTTCTGGCCGTCGATGTGTTTACATAGCTTGGGATGTGCAGGCTAGTGCACGCTGTGGTGGTGTGGGGAATGGTAGAGGGCTGGAAATCTGAGTGTGTGATTGGAAAGGCTTAGATATGGTTTAAGTGCTTCAGAGGAATGTATATAAATACTATGGGTGTGTTTAATGCTGGTTCATTCCCTGGTTAGATGTACTATGGCCAGTGTATATTGGCGGGGGGGAGGGGGTTGTTTGATTTCAAACTGCTTTTTCAGCCAGCAGGCAGCACATTGACAGATGTTTCCAGTCAATGGTAAAGCCGTTGCACATTTCCAATAGGCCAGAAGTACAGTAATGCAGGTACATTTTATGGCTTCCTGGATTTTCAGTGTTTTAATTGCTTTTTTGGGAGTACAGGTCTTCCTCCTAAGATATTAAATACTCAAATTCCTTAATCTTTTTTTTTTTTAAAAAGTCTTTAGTAGTATGCTAAGTAGTATTCTCATGCTGTGCCTGTAAATGTAATTCTGTGATGTTATGTTGTTAGACTGCCATAAAGAAGAATAACCCCAGGAAGTACCTCCGCAGCGTAGGAGATGGAGAGACCGTGGAGTTTGATGTGGTTGAAGGAGAAAAGGTAAACGCGTCTCTCAGGTGTTAGAGTATGCAGGGAAAACTTGGTCTGCAGGCTTTGGTGTGGTGCCTGTGGTTTGAGTCGATGCCTGATGACATCCAAGGCGATGAATGGGTTTTCATTGCTTTACAATGTGGATGTAAATTGTTGCTCAGTACTAAATTATATTATGCCATAACTGATTTGATGCTGACTGTTTACCTAATGCTATCCCCGCTCTTTAGGGTGCGGAGGCAGCTAATGTTACAGGTCCTGGTGGCGTTCCAGTGCAAGGCAGTAAATACGCAGCAGACCGTAACCATTACAGACGATATCCACGTCGTAGGGGTCCTCCACGCAACTACCAGCAAAACTACCAGAATAGTGAGAGTGGGGAAAAGAACGAAGGAGCAGAGAACATCCCAGAAGGTCAAGCCCAGCAACGCCGTCCCTATCGCAGGCGGCGGTACCCACCTTACTATATGCGTAGGCCCTACGGGCGTCGACCACAATATTCCAACCCTCCCGTGCAGGGAGAGATAGTGGAGGTAACGTTTGCTTAAAGCGTGATGCTAAACTGGCTTGATTGCTTTGGAGCAGGGTGATGGGGTGCAGCTTTTTGCCGCTTTTTGTAGATATTCAAGATGTTTTTGGTAAGGTTTGGCAGTAAGATGAAATATTGGAGACGATGTCCATAAGCTGAAGGTCTTACATTACAGCTTTTAAAAAATAGATTGTGTTTGGGTTTGTGTTAACTTGCTATATGATTAACTGGTAGAAGCACAAATTCTAATAGCATGTACTTTTTTGCCCCAGGAGCGCTGCCCACCTTGTTGTACGCCTCAGACTTAACCTGACAGCCCCCGTTCAGCTGTCTTCCTTGCGGCTTGACAAGTTGGGCGTTAATAAGCTTTTCTGTGTGGCTAAGGTGGTTTGTTGCCTAATGTCTTGCAGGGTGCTGACAGCCAGGGTGCAGGAGATCAAGGCAGACCAGTCAGGCAGAACATGTATCGAGGTTACAGACCACGATTTCGCAGGTATGCTGCAGATCAACTTGGTTTTTTTAACCTTGCCCTTTAGCAACAGAGACAGAACATGGCGATGGTCAGATGCTGCATTGTTAAAGCCTAGCTTGACTTTCAGGGGTCCTCCTCGTCAAAGACAGCCTAGAGAGGATGGGAACGAAGAAGATAAAGAGAACCAAGGGGATGAGACCCAAGGTCAGCAGCCACCTCAACGTCGGTACCGTCGTAACTTCAACTACCGACGCAGACGCCCAGAGAACCCTAAACCACAAGATGGCAAAGAGACGAAGACAGCCGAACCACCAGCTGAGAACACGTCCGCTCCCGAGGCCGAGCAGGGCGGGGCTGAGTAAATACCGGCTTACCATCTCTACCATCATCCGGGTGCGTGTCCGGGGGTGCTCGAGGATACAATTCAATGGCTGACTCTTATTTTCTTTTGATGCTTTCTTTTAATTTTTGCCTTAAAAGGCTTTGGACTATTCTTGCTCATGTGTGTTGTAACCAAACTGGCCGCACTTGTGAGCGTGGTCGCTAATGTCTGCAGAACCCAACTGTGTGGCTTCACTGTGCGAGTGCTGATTAATTGTGAGGGCTCAGTTACCGTGCCTTAATTTTCATTGATGGAATCAGTATCTAGAATGCTGTAAATCTTAAAATCTTGGCTGTGCCCAGTAGCCCAGGCTTACGGCATCTTTGTCCACCCAGAAATAATAATTCCAGTGGTGCTGCTATGGTGACTTGAAAGTAGCTGGAAGAGACCGGTACTGGGACTTACTCAGTGCTGTGAGTGTCTGAGCTTTTGTCGCTCGGTTCTGAAGGGGCATTAAGACCTCTGGGCATTAATTTCTAGAAAGTTGGTGTAGAATTTGCAGGAGCATCTCGGTAGCATCTTTTTATCTAAGCAAAAAAAGTGCTGGAAAAGCTGGTAGAGATGGTCCTTTTCATGGAGCACCCAGGGTGCGTGTGGCTGAAGGCGCTGGTGGGGCTTGCTGCTGGGCAGGGTTGTGGAAAGGTCGGTGTTAAAACGTTTTCATTGCAAGGTACAGCTGGCTGTGATTTGGCGCTTGTTTGGGGCTGTCTCTTGATGGGCACTTTTGCTAATTTGGGAATATTTTCACTGCTAGGACTCATCCTGCTTGCTTGTTCTGCTTTTGTTGGCACCTTCCCTGTCTGTTCTTCCTCTCTCCTTCTCTGCATTTCCCCTCTCACGCGTTCGTTTCCCATTCCTATTGTGTCTCACTCATCGCTCCTTGCCTGGAGGGCTGGCAAATGGAAAGACTTGCTTAGGCTCTGGTGGGAGCGGTGAGGAACGGTCAGAGGAATGGGCTGAACAGGGAATGCAGGAGCTGGGCATGGAGAGTCACTTGCTGTGGGCGGCAGCCGCAGACCTCTCCTGGCTGTGAGAGCTCAGGGACCCATGCCCCAAGGGGTGGGACACTGCTGGATGTGTCGTGCGGGTGAATTACTTAAATCCTCTTCACGCCTTGCTGCAGTGCTTTCCGTGTGCTTGGTGCAAACCTTTGTTTTATCCTGGTGTTCATCTTCACAGTTAACACAAGCTGGATGAATTCTTAATATTGTGGGCTTCGGAGAAACACCAAGATGACACTTGGTTGCTTTTTCTGTCTGTTGATAGTACTGGAGAGTATAAATTGTGGTTCCTGTGGTCTGGGCAGTGGCTTACTGAGGTTACGCTGCTCTGTCAGGCACAGGTAGAGATCTGCTCCTCAGCCATCTTCCGAAGATCTTGAGTTGTCCTCGTGCCTTCCAGGGCTCAGCTCGGGGTTTGCCCGCTGCGTTTGCGGGGCTGGCCCCGCGGTGCTGAGCTGTGTGTGTGCCTGCAGGGCCCGACCCGGCAGCTCTGCCAGGAGCCTGGCATGAGACGGAGGGCAGCACGGGGAGAGGCGTAGACGGGATTCCTTTGGGTTTAAATTTCTCTTTCTGGAGCACTTTGCATTCGTTTTGTGTGGAAGATGGTGGGTTTGATCACTGGAAGTGGGCTGGTGGTGGGAGTGCAGCAGGCTGATGGAAGAGCTGCAGTTGATAAGGTTTTTTCTGTGTGTGTGTACGTTAACCTCAGTGGGAATTTGTCAGTTGCCGCTGAGTCTTGGTAAACCAAACACCTGTGTAACCCTCCGACACCTGCCTGATCATCTTTTTTTTTTTTTTCCTCTTTTTCAGTTTAGTCATCAAAGAAAAGACTTAAGAAATGAAGAAGAAAAGAAAATGAAATTCCAGCAATAAGAAATGAACAAAAGAATTGGAACTGAAGACCTTAAGTGCTTGCTTTTTGCTGTTGACCAGATTACTAGAACTATCTGCATTATCTATGCAGCATGGGGTTTTTATTATTTTTACCTAAAGAAGTCTCCTTTTGGAAACGATAAACACGTTTTTTAAAAGCCTGTTTTTTCTCAATATACCTTTAAAGGTTTTTAAATTGTTTCATATCTGGTCAAGTTGAGATTTTTAAGAACCTCATTTTTAATTTGTATGAAATATACACCTGATTTTTTCAAGTCAAACTGCAAGCATCTGTTAATAAAGGTCTTAAAGAATTACCTTGTGTGCTTGGTTGCTTTAAACCCATTTTGGAATGAAAGGGTTTAAGTTCAGTGTTCCTAAAATGTTTTGGGAGGGGGGAAATGACTGGTTTATTTCTTCAGCATACAAGCTGTTGGGGTGAAAGAGCCCCATTGCAGGTTGCCGGGGGGGGAGGAGGAAGGTGCTTGCTGTCAGCCTGGTGCGCTCTTGACTTCTCACAACACAGGTGTGATGTCTCACAGCCGAGTCGCTGCTGTGTGGGAAGGGGAATTGGGGAAAAAACAGGGAAAATGCCAGTTTCCGGCTGGGTTTGGGATCCAGTCTCCAGCAGCAGCAGCCGTGTGCGTGGCTGGGCTGGGCTGTCACACTCAGCTCCAAGAGGGCTGCTCTGCCTCTGGGGAGGGCTGGGGAGCCCAGGCCGCTGCTCAGGTGGTGACAGGCTGCTGTGTCCCCGCGGTGAGGGGACGTGCAGCCCGCTGTCGCGCCGGGGTGAGGGAGCTGCGGTGGTGAGAGCTGGGCGTTCCTTCTCCTGGGCACCGCTGGCTCAGCCTCACCCAGCCCTGCAGCTCGCGGGGCTGTGCGCTAATAACACCCGTTATAAACTACTGCTAATGAGTGCGACTGCTGTCCAGAAACGCCCAGTGTGGGGGTATGGTTGTGTGATGGCAGCTTCTGAGAGCTCTCCCTTCTAGGTACTAACGAGCTCAATGCCTGTCTCGTACAAATACTTGCTCTTTTTAATTGTTTTCCTGCGTGCTCAAGTGCCAGCCGATAAATGCGCAGGGCCCTCAGGTTTTGCTCACTAAATACCTTCCAAGGGGCTTTGGCCGCCCCCGCTCTGGGTGCGTGGGCTGCTGTCCCTCAGAGCACCCTGCTGTCACACAGCAAACGCTCAGTCCTGCACTTCGTTTCTGTCACGCAGCTTCAGTGATAGAATTTCTCCTTTTTTTTTCTTTTTTTTTTTTCCAGGTCCCTGGGGTAAAATTAATAGCCTTTAAAAAAAAATTTTTAGTAATTTAACAAATTAGTCTATGCTAATAGTGCTGGCAGAGCGATGCCCATGCTGCAGGACGTGGCAGTTGGATGGTGGTGGTTCTGCGTCGCACCCAAAGCTGCAATAAAGTCCCAGGTTTGCTGCTTTTCAGCTTCCTGCGAGATGAGAAATGAAGTCCCCGGCCTCCCTGGGGACGGAGGGCTGGGGGGACCCTCGCAGTCCCTCTGGGCTGGGGGTGCAGGTGTTCGCACCCATCTCCTCTGTGCCGTTCCCGTGCAGGGACTGTCTGGAGCCCTGCGGCAGCGTCTGCTCAGGCCGGGGGTTTGCGCCGCTGCCTGTCGGGGCCACAGAGCCAGTACCGGGGAGCTCTGCCCAGTGTCCCCGTGCTCCCGGCGTGTCCGCGCTGACCTTCGGGTGGGAAGTGAGGGAATAAGGACAAAACCAGCATTCAGCGCTCAGAGGGGGAGTTGGTGGTGGTTTGGGGGTCTGGTTTGTTTTTATAATGGTTTGCAAGTGAAGAAGGATAAGAATTCACTTGGAAAACAAAAAACAAAGCAATTCCCTTTTTGTGTGGGCAAAAACCCAACTTGCCCCCTCCCTGGAGGGGTTCAAGGCCAGGTTGGACGGGGCTTGGAGCAACCTGGGCTGGTGGGAGGTGTCCCTGCCCAGGGCAGGGGGTGGCACTGGGTGGCCTTTAAGGTCCCTTCCAACCCGAACCATTCTGTGGTTCTGTGAACTTTGCAGGTGCAGCACCTCCGTTAGGCTTCAGACTGACCCACCTCCGGGTTCCTGGCGTGTGTGGCTACGGCGTTCCTCCACGGATAACCCCGTGATAACAAGAAATGTTCCAGGCATTTAAAACCAGCTTTACTCTGGTTTTAAATGCAAACCCTGTGCTGCCACGTTTCTGAGCGCAGGGCGGCTTCCAGCAGGTGCTGGAGTGACCAGGGCCACCAGCCACGAGGAGTCAGTGTTGCTCCGTGCGGAAAAGGCTCTCCACTGAACTCCAAAGCAGCAGATGTGGAGGAGGTCCTTTGCCCTCAGCATCCCAACAGCTTCCCCAGGAGACTTGGGGGCACCTTTTCTTAAAGCGACACTTTTCTGGGGTTTATTTTCATGAAAACTGACTGGAAGTGGGGAAAAAACACTCCTCTGCGGGTGACTTCTGCAGCACCTTTGCTTTTGCAGCAGCCACTGGTGCCGCAGCTCGCGTGGACCCTGCAGTCAGAGCCGTAAAGCAATCGCAGAGATGCCCCCAGTATGGGTGATGGTGCTTTAATGGGGTCTGGCTGGGGGGAGAAGAGCGTCCCACGGCGGGGATGGGTACAGGAGGTTCTGCTGCCCGTCACACGCGGGAGTCCATGGCATACATCTTGCTGGTGGCCGTTTGGCCCCGGGGCTGGGGAAGCCTCTGGGGTTGCCAGTGGCTGCTGGTGTCTGCCAGGAGAGAGTTGGGGTTGGGTCACGGCCGGCAAATCAGGGGGGCTGGGGGGTGTCACAGCATGGGGACATGGCAGGAGAAATGGACCCGGACAGCCAGCGCTGTGGGGTTGACTTCCCCCTGGTGGGACCAGGCGTAAGGGCTGGAGATGATGCTGGTGAGGCATCTCCTGCCCTGATGGTGGGATGGCCAGGTTTCCACCGGCACGTCCTTGTGGCCACCGGCTCAGGCTTTTGCTGGTCACAGCGATCCAGCACGGCCACTGCTTTGGGTAGACATCAGCACACCTTCACCAGCACCCTGAGGTCCCACAGGTGTGGATGGAGCATTTCTGCCCCCCCTCCATGCCCTCACAGGGGTTATGGGGCTCTCACTCAGCCCAGTCCTGCCTGGCGTGACCCACCTCCCCCCCTGCGGTGCACAGGCCAGACACCGAGGGGTTCCCCTTGATTTGGCTGGACCCTGCGAGAAGGTCTTGCACCCTCTGAGCTGCTCCGTCACCCCACGTACATCCCTGCAGGGCAAAAAGCTACTGGAGGTGGGATGGGGCGACTGACCCGTGCAGGCGTAGAGGCAGCATGTCAGCAGGACGGATGCCACGAAGCAGCCCGTCGAGCCAGCCATCCCCAGCCAGCACGACCACCCGAAGTCGTAGTGGACTCCCAGGAATATGTTGTGTGACACCAGCATGGCCCTCTCCACGTAGACGTCCACTGCGTACCACACGGAGCCCACAAGTCCCAGGATGCCTAGGAGGAATGGGGCTGGTTAAGAAAGAACCGTACATCCCCCCAAAGACCCCTCTGAGGGGGTGCCCCCAGCTCCCGGCATCCCACCCCTCCCCCTGTGGGACACGAGCTCCATCTGCCCCCGACCTCTCCCAGACACACACTCCCAACGCCAAGGATGACGCCGGCCCCGTAGCACATCTTCAGTTTGACACGAGGCTCTTCTTTGAGGAACTTGATGCAGTCGAGTCCAAGCAGCAACGTAGCCAAAGCCAGGCCAGCCAGGAGGTCTGCGGTGATCAGCAGGGTCCGTGTCACCACGATCTTCACTGGGCAGGGAAGGGAAAAAAAACCAGGAAGGTGACTGAGGAATGGTCAGAGGAACTTTTCTCCCCACTCCAGATTTCTGCCTGCGGCCCTGCTGGAGCCATCCAGCTCATCAGTTGGCATGTCTATAGGAGATGTCTGTGCTGGGACCCACCAACTCCCTGCCTGACATGTGCCGTACGTAGGCAAGGTGCTCACCAGGCTCATCTGAAACCTTGCAACAGGACTTAATAAGCCCGTTATTAGACCAGCTCAAGAACCCAAACAACTTAAGGTGCACCCAGGATGTGGTCACCTACTCAAGACCTTCTTGCACAGGCTTGGAGAGAAGATGCTACTGTCCAGACTGTCTGTTTTTCCCTCCAGGTTGTGTAGCTGGTGTTTTGAACGGCAAATGCTGATGTACCAGTGAAAAATACGAGAGCTGGCAGGGTTCACTTCACCAGCTGTGTGCACTGGGACTTCTCCCTACAAAGCTTTTTCCCCAGAGCAGCACGACAGCCCCACGTAGTCCATGCTGACTTCTTGTTCCCTTCCCCCCTGCCTGAATCTGTGTTGTCCCACGTCAGCACCCTACACAAGGGTTCTCCTATGCAAGGCTTGATGTGCCCTGTGCAGTCCAGGAGAAGTCTCCATACCACGATATGACTATCCGTGAGCTGCGGACACAAGCCCTTGGCCAGTGGGAATGTCGCACCCCTGCATGCGACATCAATGGGTTGCAAATCCCACCGTGCAACGTGGGGCAGGAGCTGCGCCCAGGCTCTGTGTGCCAAAACACCTTTGTTGTGAGGTGGCACAGCTTCACAGCCTTTCTCCTGCTTGGTGGCCCCATGGCAGAGCGGGCTGATCCATGGGTGACTGTGCAGGCCGTGCTGATGTGGCAGGAGACCGAGAGAAGCCCTGGGCCTGCGTTGCTGACTGATGAAGGTCAGCCCTTGCAAAGAGGATCATCTTCTTGAAAGGGGAAGAGGGGAAAACTCTTAGCTGTGAACTTAAAAAAATGCCTCCAGGCCATGCCAGCTTACCTGGGTGGTCAGCCAAAATGGAGTCATACTGGTCACAGGTCCTGACCCCGTCCTGCATGTTGGTGACACACTCCCTCCAAAGCCCCCGGCATTTGTGACTTACCTGGAAGCAGGAGAAAGACATTAAAGCAAAAAAGACCAAAAAGCTCCAAAAAGCTCCCCAGGGACATCCTGACCCAGCAAGGCAGAGCTTCAGGCTCTCACCACCACAGCTGGACACTTCCTGGTGACTCCCTACCCATACCCTGTTCTCTGTCTCCTCCTTTTCCTCCAGCATTTCCTTATCTCTCTACTCCTCAGTGCTCCAACTCATGCAGAAAGCAGTGGGTTTGTGCCACCATGTCCCCTTTCCACCCCACGGAGACATGGTGGAACCCCATGGATGTCAGGGCACCCACCTTGCTCCCAGCTGCTAACCCTGAAGCTGGTTGCTCCACTCACCTCCAAGCTGTCGTCAGCGTTCACCATCCAGCAGTCAGTGCAGGTGGCAAGGAGCAGGAAGAGGGTTGAGAGAAGAGCAAGACCGAACGCTGTCATCTGCAAGGCTGCGCTCATGGGGTCACCTGCAAGGGCACAGAGACATCTGCCACCTCTGCTCTGGCCACTTCCCAGGTACCTGATCCACCGAGGGCAAAGTGCCATCTGGGCAGGGTGTCCTCTGGATCCCCATGAGTCATCGGGGGCCCATCTCACGGTCCTCAGTGCTGTCAAAATGCTCTAATACCTTTAGCCAAGTTTGGGCCACCAAGTTGGCATGTAGGCATGGCCTTCAGAGATATATTGATTTTGCAGTGGACATCCATATCGGGTTGCTCTCTAGATGTCCTCTTTTCCAAATAGACCATCTGAAGTTGCTAACAATTAGTACTTGCCCTTTGGGAATCAAGAGCTGCTGGAAACCATTGTCATTGTCATTGGAAACTCCTGTTGTCAAAGCCTGTGATCTGAGCATGTGTTTCCTGATATCCTGAGGTTTTCTTGATGCCTTCATCCCCGTGTCCATGCGATTTCAGTGGGAAGATCACCTGCCTGTTCTCGTTTGGTTGTTGTTTTTTTTTTTTTAAGAAAAGCAATGAGATGTCCTAATCTCAAGTGGCAAGTCCAAAGACAGCATCTCCCATTATGGAGGTGGATGGTGGCTGCTGGGGCTTGATGCGGGTGCCCTTGGGTGCTGCCGAGGCTTTCCAAAGGCCAGAGGGGATGAGCCCCTCTGTTTTCCATCCTTGCCAGAGATGGAGGGACTTTGTGGAGAGGGGAGCTGTGCCCAAGGTACGGAGCAGAGGACATTGCATCTCCAAAGCCTGGACATGAATCCTGCTTTGCTGTGTTTTGCAACCCAAGATGCTAAATATTTTAGTGCCTGAAGTTGCAAGCACTGCGACAGCCCTTGGGCAGAGGGGTTCCCATGAGTGCGTTAATTAACGAGACTGGGTGGGTCTCTGGATGGGTTACTTATCATGGAACGATGACTCTTCACCGTGGCAGAGTTTGTGACCCGCAGGCAGATGCTGCCCACTGCCTGGCGTGGAACGGGCCTCCCGCGGGGCAGAGGTGGGCAGGAGGGTCACAGTCCCCACGGCCAGCGTGCAGCATCTCCCACCACGTCCTGCCAGGGACGTGGCAGGGAGCAGAGGTACCGCTCACCCCCACTCACCCCAGCTTCTCCAGCAGTTCCACCAGCTTCACTCTGGGAGTGTGTGTTATTCACAGGCAGCCTCTTGGGCCCCAATTTACAACGTTTTTTTTTTTTTTAATTTCCCAGGCTCCCTTCTGAGCTAAATCTCCATAACCTTAATTTTTTCCCACTAGACCCTGGCTGTTTTGGAGCCTTTGAAGAAAATCTGTTCAGCCATTTGAATTATACAAGCAAGGAAAACCGAGAGGAGAAGAGAGGA
>VYZM01005145.1:42611-108728 GCA_013398915.1 Dromas ardeola
CTGCGGGTCGGGGTCGCTGCCGCTGCCCGGCCGGGGCACCGTGGCCGCTCTGTGCCACCGCGGGGGTGTGGGCGCTGTGGAAGGCCTGGCTGGAGCTGTATGCGCTGCAAAAAGCCATCTCCCACACGAGAAGGGGTTGGGAGGTGCGGCTTGGCTTTTGCCTGCCAAGGTGTGAGGTCTCTGCTCACTCGAAGGCCATCCTTACCAGGGCCAACGACGGCGCCGGTTTTGGCTGGGGTAGGAGCCAGGGCTGCCTCGAGGCTTGGTGTTGACATGTGCTTCTCTTTCTCCTTTTAAACTTAATCAGGATGTATACGCTGCAACAGCATGTGGCCTAGCTGTGTTTTAAGGGTTTGTTTTAGTGATCTGGACTTCATTAGTGTTTTTTCCTATAAGCGGGTAGAGCTTGCAGCTGATGGCGACAGTAGGAGGCACTCGTATGGCCAAGTAACTGTGAGCATAACAACTGGCGTTGTGAAACCTGTGCTTAATGAAGAATTGCAAAATGGTCAGAATTCCTGTTGCCCTGTCTGTGTGGGTACTGCAACCAGTGGAGCCAGAGCGGCTTTGCTACCCTCTTTTGACAGGGCCTTAACGAGGAGGCCATGTTAGATGACAACTGAGTAGGCAGAAGTAGTTCGGTCTGGCCATCTGTGGTTGTCTTTGTCTCGTGTTCATCTGTGTTTCTTCTAGGAAGGGAGGTGCTAGCTGTCTTTATTCAAAGTGCCCCAAGCATCCTTTTTTTTTTAAAGTGTATTTAAAACCTGGATCAAGCTCCTCGTATTGCTAATTGCAATAACTCAGTAAAACACTTTAAGCTTTCCCTTTCAGTTAGCAAAAGGGTCTTATGCAAAACCAACTTTATATAGAAAGCCTTTTGTATTCAGCTAGCTATACGTGGAGAATCTGTTGTTCTGCTTTGTGAACTGTTCCTTCGTGTTAGTTTAGGATTATGGGGAAGGCAGTATAGGCAAATGTATATCTGAAACAGGTCTTGGGGCACATGTAAGGCTTGAATCAGTATATTATTAGCTGTAGAAATGATTCTGTGTTTAAACTGTTCACTTGTATGCTTCGGTAACAATGAGGAAAAGCATTTTTAAATCTTGGCAAGGAATAAAAACTACTGTGATGCAAGATAAAACATGTTTGCAGTTTGGTAACGTGTTCTAGGCAGAAATTTTAATCATTAGATTTGCATACTTTGAACTTGGTTATTCATGACCTGCAACTGATGCTCTTAGCTCATCATGTGTCCTGCTTGGGGTTATTTGTTTGCCTGGAACTGATGCCTGTTTTGTGAAGTTTATTGGGTTTTCACTGTTAAATAGAAATGTTCTGGAAGTCCTGGAGTGCCTGGAGTATCTAAAATGGAAACCGTAGAGCTTCTACTAAAAGAACAATAGTAAACAGAAACATCTGAAACTCCTAGGGATTTCCCTGATAAGTGTGTAGCTGTGCTTTCCTTGCTTTCCTGTAAAGCCTATGAAAGGCTGATGTGAAGAGCAGCCTGAAGCTCACCGCTAATCCTGATGTAAAAGTTCCTTCTGATTAAAATGCTGCTGTAGTACTAAAATAAATTTCCAAGTCTTATGAGCATAGACAGCTGGACATCTTGATTAAAATCTTTTCAACAGCTATCTGTTGCCCTGTGAGCTCCAAAGTTAATACAGCATATTGATGTAGCTGGGTTCCAACTCTGCTTCTGGCTCCCGAGAACTTGTAGAATATATGAATGTGCATCATTGCAGCTGAGGTATATGTAATCTGCTTTACGCTAACGTGAGTGCTCACAGCTTTTAAAAATCATCTATGTGCTTGTGCCGTTTAGCCCTCTCTTTCCTCTGCCTGCCTTTTTGTGGTCAGCCGAGCTTTCATGCTGTCATTAGCCTTGATCATATGAATTTCAATGATCTGAGCTTCTAGAGTAATAGCCTGAAAGGAGGAATTGTAGGGGGATGTAGTTATCCTCGCTCTTGAGGCTCCCGTTCCTGAGGAAAGAACAGCAGCTTTTTTTCGTATAAGGTGAAGGTGCTGTCAAATTAAATGGAAGTGAAATTGGTTTCTGGTACTGCAAGTAGCACAAGAAGCTCTCTTGAACCACTTACTGTGTTGCAGACTTCTGCCTTGGCTCCTGTCAGCTTATTATGCTAAATGCAGATGCAAAAACCCACTAATTTCAGTATTTAATGTGTGACAAATAAAACAGTGTATTGGCTAGCTAAGTTTTTATGCTGAAGTTTTAAAGAAATTTAAAGCATCTTTACATTTCTGCAGCCTATCGTTATTTAATTACGTGGCTTCCTTCAAGCCCTGTTTAAAATAGCTTACACCGTACTGCATACACATACATACCATAAGGGTATCCATCAGAAAGTATTACCTGTAGAAACGGCAGGTAAAACCCTTTCACCAGAGTGTCTCCTCAGGCACGAAATTCTCCGTATGGCCTTCCATGTGTAGTGGGTAGTTGCCTCTTGCAGCCCCTGCTGCATCTTTATGATGGTCTGCAGGTAAACGCCTGAGATAAGTGACAAAAATGGCATTAAGGCGAGATATTCCCAGCTTCTGGGGGTGGATTGTTGTTGTGTGGAAGAACTGGGTTTGTTTATCCAGTCCTGGGTGTGCAATAAACTGAAAATAATGAGTATGAAAAGCAGAGTTTCAATGCTGCTGTCATGAAACTGATCTTTGCAGTCTTCCCTTTGAGTTTCAAATAGTGACTTCTGTTTTAAAGAGTTTTAAAACTTCAAAATACCATTTGGCCTGTTTTCTCATCGGTAAAGGAGTTGTCCTTTTCTTGGTGTATTGACTTTTCTTCTAAACAAGGGACACTTTATAAAGAGAAAACAAAGAGTTAGTTTTGCAAAAGCTTTTAAAAACTGTTGCTCTGTTTTAAGCTCTTGTGCAGCTACTTCACCCCATTACTTTTGAATGTTGTGGCATAATTCCTAGCAGGAGAGTTGTTCCGTGCACTGTTCTCTTGTCTCTTGAAAAACCAAACCAAAACCTTTTTTAATATGGCAATGGAGGGGCTTCCTCTGAGCCTTTCTGCCTGGGGGTGCTGTGCAGATACCGCCCTCATCTGTACTCAGACTTCTGTGCCTGTGGTCAGATTGCGCAGTACCAGTGTGTGTTTTCGAAGCGTAGACCAAACTACGGCAGGGTGAAGGTTTTTACCAAATGAATACAGTGCCGGAGCAAACCTTAGGCTGAGCAGAGGAGTGGGACTAGTCAAGGCCCAGAGGCAGACTACTGCCGGACAGGATTGCTGTCACTTGTGGTGCCAGGCTCACAGCAATAGCTACGGCTGCCAGAATTGTCTTGGTTTGTAACAAGCTGGTTTGAATTGCTCAGCTCTTCTCAAGTTGAAAGATGCTGTGCTGTGTTTTTGGCCTATGATGAGTGTTCTGTTTGGGGGAGAAAAAAATGACAAAATGCTCCCGCAGCTTTGGGTGTAAGGAAAGAGGGCATCTGCCCCTCCATCAACTGGTGTTGGGCCAGCTGTGGCTGGTAAACAGCTGAATGCAAAAGGGCTTGTTGTGGGAGGTCTGTGTCCTGGGCTCGGGTTTGACAGTGGCCATGCTCTGGTTGTGGTTCACCTTGATGTGTTTGAACAGTTAGCTCGAGTTTAGTGATTTATTTTTAGTGCTTGTGAAGTGTTGCTGAGCTAAGGGCTTAGTTCCTCTCAGAAGGATCCTCCTCTTCCATGTCCTGCGGTGGGGGCTGTTACTTTTTCTTGAGCATCTTCTGCATTTACCTACGGCTGAGAAACTGCCGGTTGCCCAACAGGCTCTGGGTCCTGCTGCCGCGGCCCCGGTGCTGCGGGCAGCCTGTCCTCTGCTGCGTGAGGGAGGGGGGCTGCAGCTGCCCTGGTCCCTTCCTCTGCTTAGGTGAGTGTGGGGCCACCTCTTCTGCTTCGGTTCTTTTCTGAACTTTCCAGCTACTTCATTAGTTTTAAAAGAAATAGCAAGCTCACTGGCTTGGAAAAGTTGCTATTGCAGTGTTTGGTTTTTTAACAAGCTTTATCTCTTTAGTCCTCAGACAGTATGCTTGGCCTGAGCTATGCCCCCCGAACACGCTGCATCCTCAAGGCTGTGTGCATGGAGCACCTGCAACTGTCCCCTTCCCTGCGCGGAACAGGAATGAGGAGCGATCTGCTGCAACTGATGCGCATGCAGGGTGCTTCCCATTATGCAAAAGCATGCCTCAAAATAGAGGAACTTCTGCCAGTGCCTGTTTTAGCACTGTTAAATGTAGCTGGCCATTGGTACGGGGAGAGGAACAGCGAGGCTAATGTGCACCACGATTTGTTAGTATGCATGAGTAGGAGTATAGGTACAGCTCGTATTTTTAAGTATTAACAGTACGAAACTAAGCTAATAAAGGTTTTTTTTTTTTAATGTGGTATTAAAATACTGAACAGGATTTTGTTGCACATTAGAGTAAACCAGGTTCCTGTAGAGTATGAAAGTGAAGAGTAATAATGTAAGATTAAAATGCCTTTGACAGAAAAGAACTTAATGTAAGCCCACGTACTTCCCAGTGTTTGATCTGGGGCAGGTTTTCCCAGTGCTGAGGGCTGGTTTTGACAGTGTAACCTTAACCGGGGCGATAACAGGAAAAAATGGCACTTTTGCTTTTTCGTGTCCTGTTCGGTGAAGTTAAGGTAGCAGTTTTGAGCCATGCCGTGGGCGAGATGGTCAGTGCCAGTGCTGAGGCGGGTGGGCAGATGTGGGCACGGCTGCCCCACGCTGGAACTGGCGTGGCAGCAGAGAGCCCACTGGGTCACACTCTGTCTGAGCAGGCTGCCTGGGCAGCTTTCTTGTTTTGAACTTAAGACTAAAATGGGATGACATGGCTTTCTCCTTCTTTTTTTGAAGTTAGAGAACTTGAAGCATGTTGGTAGTTTAGGTTCAGGCTTTTAAAAATTCCCCCACCCAGTGCCTTCACTTTCTGTCTTGTGCATGTCTCTGCTTCACCAGTTTGTTGTGAGGAGCCTTTATGAAGATGTACAAAGTAGCTGTCAATCCTCACATCATTAGAAAAAGAAAGTTGCATTAAGTGTAGAAAATACCAGTTGATCTCAGAAAGCTGCATTTTGGAAAGAGATCTCTTCTTCCTTGGTAATTCCTAGTAACTTGTCCAGAAACGGGTGCTTCAAAACCATGGAGGCATTGGGATATGCAAGCTCTGCTGAGTGGCAGACTTAGGGATGCTCAGATCCCGGACATACGCTTACCTCAAACAGGGGTTCCCATAATGGTGGCACATTCTGTGGGTTTCAAGAACAATATCGGCCTGAGAGCTCAGTTAGGTCTGTCATGGTGTTGGTCCAGCTCCGTCGGTGATGGTTATGCTGTGTCTCGCTTTTGTGGGCCTAAAAGTTTCCCGTTCTTGTGTCAGGGTGAGACTGTGGGTGTGGGCAGGCGTGTGAGCTGGGTCTCTTCACCTTCACATTGAGACCTGCTGCAGATCTGGATCTGTACCCAGAATTCTCGTGTTCCTCTTGACACCAACTTGTAGCGTAACTGAGGTTTTTTTGGCCGTATGTCTCCTAATTAGACACCTTCCATATAAACCAAATAGCAGTGCTGTCTTTTGGAGATGGTTCTCCCTCGTGGAGTGCAAATTCTGAGATGGGATTTAAAGGGTTGCCCAACTTGCTAGCAGAAGTTAAAAAAAAACCAAAGAAACAAAAAAAAAAACCAAACAAAAAAAACAAACACAAAAACCAACCCCCCAGACAACCAATGCATAAAAAGAGGGATATCTTTTTCAAGATCCTGAACTGATTACGATACCAGACTGTTTCTTCAGTCTGTCCCTTCTGCTTTTTGCAAGTTTTGCCTTGGACTTAATGATTTCCCTTGTTCTGAGGGAGTGCAACTCCTGTGCTGGTTTATAGCTTGACAGCTTTTTTTTTAAGCTCTGTTTAAGAAATTAAATACCCGGGCCTTACGCTCAGTTTGGAAGCTTTGGGAGCACGTGCATTTCTTTTTCTTGCTTGTGTGCCTGCAGCAGTCTGAGCTGTGGGCAGGACAGGCAGGTGATCTTGGGCACCGGGTGGTTTAGAGCATAATACATTCTTTTAATTTTTTTTACCACATTACTGGTATAGAAGTGGCAGATGTATTTAGTTCTGGGGGGAGATCTCCCTAAGAAGATTCCTAGCAGGCTGAAAAGTGGGCTTTGGGCTGGAGGATTTAGGTAGTGTCTGTAAATGGCTGCTGTACACCTGCAGAGGAGAACAGTGGCCGTGGTAATGCTGCTCTTGAGACCAGTTTTGCCTTCTGTGCCAGTGAGTCTTTCTGGAGTTCAGCTCTTAATCAGAGAGCAGCTTCTGTTGGTGGTTTGCATCACAGGTCTGCGATGATATCAGTGTACCAAGAGGTCCAAGGTCTTTTAGCTCTGCTGTTGACAGCTGAACTTGTGCAGTCTCTTCGTTAGTGGTTTGCAATCTTCACAGAGAACTGGTGCATTGTGCGTAGTGATCTTTGCGATGAAGAGTTTGCTGTGCCAGGTCTGTAATGCAAGCGTTCAATTAGTGCTTTCCCCATATAATACTGGTGGGTATCTCGTGTGGAAACAGGATAGTTTGGATTGTAGTAACTGATTATCTCTCTGGTGCCCGTGATTTGGGAGACTTGTCAATTTGAAAAGTAAAGGTGTTAGTTTATAGCAGGGCTAGAGGATGTGGCAAAGGGCAAGTACCTTGAAACGGTAGGGCAAGGGTGCCTTGAAATGACTGTGATTAATCTAGGAACAAATTATCAAATACAAACAAATACTTTATTTAGAAACGTGGGTTTTTTTATAAGGTAAAAAATGGAAGTAGTGTGGAAGGGTAAAAGTGGTTAACAGAGACCAGCATATGTAAAATTCTTCCTTTCATTGTGTACTCCTGAGTGCTTCGAGCTCCCAGGAGTTAGATTAATAACCTGCTTACTGTGCAATTGCATTGTTCGGGAGGAAAAAAAAATAATTAATGGTCTTAGTCTTCAGAAATGGCTCTGTTTTCTTGTAATGCGTAGCAGGCTTCCAAACAGGATCCGGGAGCTGTGAAGAGCTGGTTAAGCTGCGACTGGTGAGTTAATGGTGTGTGCTGAAGAGCATCGTGAAATGGTTCTTGGTCGTCAGACGGCGGTTGCTCGCAGGGAGCTGCCTCCAGCCGGTACCTGTGATGAAATGGCAGCAGTTTCAGTCCTGTCTGAAAGAGGAAGTCGCGGTGCTGCCGAGGCTCGGCAGGAAACTGGTGCAGGATGTGTAGACAGATTTGACAGCTCGGTTTCCTTTGGCGAGGAGAACGTACACATTCTGACCTGAAAACAGACTTCAGCAGCTTAAAAATGAAAGGAATCTTAGCAAGCTTGGAGGCTTGTGGTTTCTGCATCAAATTGCTTGTGAAGAGTGAAGGCAAGATCATGCAGATTCTTACCTCTTGGTTTAGGAGAGAACACTGATTGCGTACGAAGAGCCACAAAATATCACTTAATTCTTCACAGTCAGTAGTTCCTATTGCTGCTAGAATATAGTGCAGCTACTGTGCGTTATAGGCAGTTTTTAAAACTAAGGAGCTCCCATAGTAACACCATGTTTCATGTGCTTGCCGTTAAACTGGGAAAATTAGGCTTGTACGAGAGGGGTTGTGGCCCTCAGCGTCAGGGTGCATTTGGGACAGCATTTCTTGCAACTTGTGCTTTGTAAATGGGAACTTGCCGTAGGCACCATGGATTTCTTCAGCCTTTGGTGATCTGTCAGTGTCTTTTGGTGCGTGCATCGGCCTGTATGAAGAAAGTTCATAATTCCAAACTTCCCTTTGCACTAGGGAGGATTACCTATCTACACAACATCCTGCTGGAGACTTAAGTTAACTCTTCATTACAGCACTTGCATCTCTGTTACCACTTTTTTTGGGATTAATCCTCAATGCAGATCAGCTGTCTTTCATAAAAACGTAACCGAGCTTTAAAGCGAAATTCTGTAAAATGGACCTGTTGAGTCTGGAATAGGGCCATCAGATGAATTTGACAAAGTTTATGAGGCTTTGTAATCCACGGGTTCCAGGATAGTGTTGAGCTCTGTGAAATCTTGCTGGTCTGATCGCTTGCTGAACAGGTTAAAATCCAACAAATATTAGAAATATGGTCAGCTTAACATGTACTTTACTGAAGCACTGGAGTTTTGGTTACAATACAGAGAGGTCTGAGAAATTAAATCAATTCAGTGTTGTTGGTGTTTTTTTTTTTTCTTAAGATGTCTTTAGCTCTTGTTGAACAGAACTAAGCCATACTGACTTGCATTACATTCCTAGTCTTTATCAGCTCTCATCTCTGGGCTTGGCCAGGTGGCTCACGATTACATGCCTCAAAACTCACTCACTGCACTCAAACTGGGATGACTTCAGCGCTTTCCAGTCTGCTTCAATTCCCTCAGATATTTAAAACTACTCGGAGTATTTTCTAGTCCTGCTGGGTGTTGTACGTGTAGGCTTCCTTTTATTAGGCTACTTTTTTTGGGGAGCAACCCCAAACCCCATTTAACTTCTTTGCTTCTCCCTCCCTTGGCGCTGTGCTCTAGGGATGAGTTATTCTCTAGCCATATCTCATATTGGACTAGATTACTTTTGAACCGCAAGTCAATGATGTGTATGTCTTTAAAGCTTTTCCTATGGAAGAGTAGGTCCCAGGATGATGCATGTGAGCTCCCTAAAAATGAGCTTGTTTTCAGCTGTGTTCTGTGGACCTCTTAGAAATGGAAAACAGAAAGTAGCTCATCCTGCTAACCTAGAAAGGCTGATAATCCAAGTAAAATAACTTATTCAACAACACTTTCCCACTGGTAAGACTTTTGAGGCCTATGCTTAAGACTCTAAATCTGTTTAAAACTTAGGCTTTCTTATTTCAGTATTTAAAGATAAAGTTGTATATCCATTAAGGAAAAAAAAGACGGTGAGGGTATGCCTTTACCTAAAGATGTGCTGGAATGCAGTTTGGTCCTTTCAAGATGTAATCCTGAAGTGTCTCATGGGGTGGGGGGTGGCAATTAAACAACTGTGTGAGAGAAATGGTAGTCACTTGGTACATAGAGAGTGTCTGGTGGGGCCAGTTCAATGTTTTCCATGGTATATTTTGTTAATGTCTTCCTTTTGGTTTTGCTGTTTTTTCCTAAACAACACCCAGCCCTGCTCAGGCTTTTCCAGGTCACCTGTTGTGCAGTTCAGGTTCTGCTTTATGCTTCGGAACGAGGCGTCGGGTTATTTGCACTCTGTTTTGTTCCACTTGCCAGAAAGCTTGAAGGCTTGGGTCAGCTGGTAGGAAAAGGCGGTGTGTGGGGTGAGTTCAGAGCCTTTCCCTCCCACTCCCATCCAGCGTAGGGTGGTACCTGTTTGAATCAGTGATGCGGACCATACCAGCCCTGTGAATTCCCGTGAATTTGAGGCGCAGGCTGAGAGTAAACAGTGCTTTTATGGGAAATACTCTTAGTTTGAACTGCTGGTCTTCTCTACTGTACACTGTGAGAGTCAGAACCGAGTGTTCCAGGAGTAACGCCGCCTGCGTGCAAGGTGTGTGTGTCCAGCCTGTGCTTTGTCTCTGAGCCCTTCCCAGTGCCCGTGCGGGGCTCGGCTGGGTCTGAGACGGGGAAGAAGCATGGGTTTGCAGGGCACTCGCGTACCGCACTGATGGACTTTCTCATACTGGGCTTTCCATTTGTTGCATGCTTGATGCTCGCTGGAGTAATGAGTTTTGAAGAGTAACACTAAACACATGTCCTTTTTTTCTTTTTAAAGGCATATGCGAGCTTTTCTCGTACAAGTGCATATACAGAATTTTAAGGTTTATAGTTAATCATGGATTGGCATGCTGCAGAAAGCATAGGAAGTACTTCAGAGCCTGGATTTTTCCTCTCGTGTGCTCTCTGGGTTCTGGAAAGGCTGTCTTGAAGCAGATATGTAACCTGCAAATTATGAGTAAACAAGGAAATAAAAATAATTGGGGCAAGAGGGTAGAAGAGGAGGTAGAGCAGGAAGGGAAAGGAGGAACAGAGAATGGAGGAGGAGGTGTGTGCCAGGGGGAGGGCAGGGTGGAAGGGAGACCGGGTTTCTCAAAGGGGTGGCCCCAGTGCTGTGGAGCTGGAGGTGGGTGTGCTTCTCCTCTTGTGATACCACTTGGGGTGAGCAAAGGCAGCTGGAGCAGACACTTCCTGAGTTCCACCTGAAATTGAAAAAGCTGGGAAACCCAGTGTTTTGTACTAGACTTACGAACCCTGAAAGGCTTTCATGAAGGCTGCTACCTGTGCTGTGCAGACACACAGCTGAATGGCTGTGTTTGGGGAAATCCCAAAACAAAAGGCAGGTGATGGTGCCTCATGGCATGGAGGAGGCTGGCAAGCTAGCGAGGCGTGCTGGTAATTTAGCCTGGTTTTAGTTGGAGTGTGCTTGAGTTGGTGAGCTAGGTCTGATACCTGTTTTGATGTGTTTTCCTCTTAAAATCTGCTTAACAAGTGACTCATCCGTTTCCACTTTTGTTTTAAGCATGAAGGCTTTCTTAATTTGGGTCTGAGCTGCTCAGTTCCATTGACTGCTTGCTTTCTGGTGACTTTTTTTATTCTAAAATGTGACTGCTTCTCTGATCAGTGCTGCCAGCATGGGAGGGCAGAACTATGTGAGCACCTTAGCAGTCAAGGCAATATCTTAGATATAAACAGTTGAGCTGACCCGAACACAGAAGGTGTCTTTTGAAATGGAAATGATTGCTTCGTCCTTCTGAGTAAATATACGCTTGCTTCAGGGCCAAATTTCAGAACTTTTTGTAGTATTAAAGAAGGGCCTGTTGATACGACTTTGCTGAGGATGCTGCTGATCATCCTGTCTGAAACTGAAACCTGCTGCATAAATCAACAGATTTTACTATTTTGATATTGAAATATGGCACCAAGTAGAGGCCTGGTGATAACGCCTGATGTCTATGCAAATGCATCATCATCTCTGTAAATGTTGAACGAAGATGTATAGATAGCAGTGTTGTGAGTGCCTGACGCACCAAATGCTGGCTGATGTCCTGCTCCGAGTCTTTGCTGCCATTTCCTGAAATCGGCTGCTGTGGATCTCTCGGTTGCTTGTGGGAATGGTGGCGATTAGTATTGCCCTACAAGTACTGGTTTTGGGAACTTTTGAGGATGTTTGTTACGAAGTTAACTGGCTCTATCTAAATAGTTGAGCATTCCTGCAGCATCTGAAGAAGAGCCAGTGATACAAGGTTTGTTTTGAGTTGCTAGCAATTAGTTTTCCTTGCAAGTGTAACAGTGGGATGTGCAGTATCAAATCGTGTTGTTATCTGTGACCAGAACACTCAAAAACCTGGAATTGCATTGTATTTCTTCCAGATCACTCTGAGAAGTGAAATCCCCAGGAGGTGCTCAAATGCATAGTTCATTAGGGATTAATTCAAAATTTTTTTTAACGTAGTTACACAGAACTGAGCCCTGGCAGCATCCTTGCTTGGCTAAAGCATTGCCACTGTTCTGAGGGTAAATTTGCTGAAGTGGTTATCTCTCCTTGTCCTCTCCCCCCACACCCTGGCAGGGGGTAACTCTGTTTGCAAGTCTTTGTTGCTGTAAATAAAAGTACTTCCAATAATATGGAAATGTTGAAAGTCAGTGGGAGCTTTGCTGCTAGCCTTGCTGGGGTCAGGATTTCACACCTGTATGGGAATGAATGGCCAGAGGCCTGGTACTTTTCTAATTAAAGCAATATATTAATGAAGGGGAGCTGTGTCTGGCACTGGAGGCAGCTAAATAATGTTTGGAAGAGGTATTGATGGCAAATACTGATTTAGTTCATGTGCTAAAGTCTGTGCTGGGACGGTGTTGAAGTAGCTGGGTGCATCATGATTTTGTAATGCCTGGAGAGTAATGCGATTCCTTGGGAACCCGATGCCCCGCTGAGCTGCTCTGTGCTGTTAGCCTTCAATGTGGGGATAAAGGTACATGTTAAGTAGTGACTTTAACCAAAAGATTGTAGAACTGTACTTGGGCTTTAAAAAAAACTGAACACACAACTGAACCAAAAAAAAAAACCAAGGTGGGGAGGAGGAATTAATCATGCTTATTTCTGTCTGTACTGACTAACTTTTATCCCGTAAACTAGTTTCAAAGCTCATACTGCTGTGTTTCCTGCTGAACCGCCTCTACTGAAGTCTCTCCAGAGGGAGAGGATCTCTTGGGAGGCATGTATGTTACTTAGCAGTCATCAAAACCCAAGCTTACACTTTTGGCTTTCTAAGGCTGGATGCTTCCATGCATTAAAAACAGCCTGGAAAGGCCTTAAGACCTTTTTTCCTCACTTCTAGGTTACTAGGAAAAAAAAATCATGCTAAATTTACCTAGTCCTTCCTTGCAAAATAGAGAAGTGACCATGTCTTATGTGGTATTGGCAGTTGTATGCGGTGGGAGGAGGGGTCTGGCTGTAGGGAGGAGGTATTTGCATTTATGAAAATAAGCAGCTTCCTATCTTGTGAGTGTGATGGAGAGAATGGATCTACCGCCTGATCTAGGAATGTCTATTTCCAGATCCCATACGTGCTGTTAGTGGTTTGGGCTCTGGTGGAAACTCATCAATGACATGTACTACTATGTAGTGAGAATGTGAAACGTCTAAATATGCGTATCTTTTTTTTTTTCTTCTAGGTTCTCGTTGGAGTTGATATTCTAGTAGACTTCAGCTATGCAGACGATCAAGTGTGTAGTTGTGGGTGATGGTGCTGTTGGTAAAACCTGTCTCTTAATTTCTTACACAACAAATAAATTCCCATCGGAATATGTACCAACGGTAAGTGTGAGAATGGCTCCAGTTGTTCTTTGGGCATGATGGGGTAGGGCAGCATGAATTTCCTTCCTAACTAACCTTTGTGGCATGCATGCCTTGATACTTGTTCTTACAGCCTGCTTTCCTGCTGGAGACTAATTAGTACAGCACAGAAAAGGAATGAGTGGTGTGTTTGGGACACTGCTGCTACCTGTCTTTCACGTTACCTGGTAGTGCTGGGATGCCTTCCCCGTCTCTGGTCAGTTCCTGCTGCTTGATTGCTTTGCAGGATCTGAGCTTCTGGTTGTTGATGGCCACCAGCAGAATTCTGTGAACAAGATTATTTGCAGTTGTTAGGATTGCTAAGTGGAGAGCAAGGAGCAGGAAGACCCGTTTTCCAGCTTGCGCGCTCAGTTCTTGCCACGTCTTCATTTTTAGGGAAAGCAGTATTTTATGTTGCTAGAGTAGTCATTGACTACACCTAACACTTTCTGATGCTCATTTCTGCTTTGCAGCTCTGGAAGACCCCGAGGTCGTGCAGTGAACTATGGAGTGTGGCTAATTATTTCTCATGTGCTTGGCTGAAGCTGTATTTGAATCTAGACCGCCCAGTCTCACTCATTTGTACTTCCAAACACTTGCCACCTTTGTGTGTAGTCCTTGACTACTTCTAAGTAACCTTTTGGAGTCTTACAGGCTCAGTTTTCTGAGGTACTGAATCCCTTGGCTTATCTAAAGATCGAGTTGGGAGCAGTTTGACTGCCTACAAGCCACGTGCACATTACCTTTCTAATAGAAGTTTTTTCTTGTTAATATTGCATATGAAGATCAGTTTGCTGACACTGAGGTGGTTCAGTTTATTAGTGACGTTGCTGTGAGAGACTGACATCTGGATGCTCTTTTTATCAGTTTTCTCTGTTGTGGACCTGAAAAGGCCATCTTCTACACATACACAAATTGAAGAGTTTATCCAGATACCCCAAGCAAATTTGGATCTGGAAATGCATTGCGAAGAGGTTGAATGCCTGTTGTGGAAGGGTCAATGATCTTTTCTGTTATTATGAAGCAACTTATAAGAAGAGCTGGCTCCTCTGAGATGCAGGGTAGCTCCTGCTTGATAGCTCTTTCAGAATAGCTGCTTCTTTATAAAAATGTCCTCTCTCTGTGAAAAAAGTTGCAGTGAACTTCATTGCCTCTTTTTGAGGTATTGGTTTTGTACACTATCCAAAGATCTTCAACTTACCAAATTTGGGGTTTGTTAAGAATAGGACGGATTTCCACAGAACAAAAATGTTTGTGTTTAGTTGGAGATCTGGAACTAAAGATGAAGGGACTCCCAATCCTGAGAGCATTCAGGGTGGATGCAGTGACCACTGTTAGGAACCTGAGGGTTGTGCTGGAGACGTGGAGACCTAAGTTCATCTGGTGGAGATCCTCTCATTATGGACTGGGAGGGAAGAAGTAGCGTTTGAAACGGCGTTTTGCCACTCTCAAGTTTTTGAGAGTGGTGTTAAGTATCCTCCTGTGGTGCTTGTAGGACAACCACATCCTGTGATGGATCTGTGCAAGTCTGCTTGCCCTATTTAAGCTATTCTTTATGGTCAAGACAAAATGAGAGAGGTGGGGGAGTTCAGGCGTTGAGTGCTTCTATACTTATCCCTAGTGAAATGACCCTTAATTATGTTGAAAGATGTTATAATCTTAAAACATTCATTTGGAAAGCTTGCAAGTTTGTCGGCTGTCCTGCCGATGGTAGTGCTGTCTGTAAATCCCTGCTAACAAGCAATGTGGAAAAACTACTCAAAGAAACAAATTACTTGCCAGTGAAGTGTGTTTAAGGTGTGCTGAGGCTTATTTATAATGTCTTTTAAAACTGTCCCATGTTTCTGGAATAGTATTGACCTCTGAACCTCATGGCTCGAGGAACTCGCTGTTCTGGGGATATCACGGGCCTATTCCTGGTATTTTGGCTAATTCTTTGCCCATTTACTACTAGAAGTAATATAACAGATAGCACCATTCCCAAAATGAAGGCAACCTGTCTGAGAGCTGACAAGCTGTAATGTTCTCAGAATGTTTGTGGCTGACTAAGGACCCCAGGGTAAAGTGGGTAGGGCTCAAAGTGCTTAATAAAAATGTTTAAGCAGGAAAAAACCCTGGAGATGACTTTCTGATGTTTGAGAACCTGGTAGATACTGGTGTTAGCGGCAGGCCAGCGTAGTGACAAACACCAGGAATCCAGCTGCAGCAGCTACCGCGAAGCATCACAGCAGGATACTTAACACCACTCTCAAATTTGAGAACGGTAAAACTCAGTTTCAAAAGCTACTTCTTCCCTACTGGTCCATAATGAGAGGATTGTCCTGGTATTGCACCTGGTTTGTCACCTGTGTGTGTTTGATGTCATTGCTGTTCTCAAAAAAGGCAGCGAGGGGCATCTCCGTGGAGAGGCACTGGCAGCATCTGGAGCGGCAGATCGGGAGCTCGTGCCACCTGCGGTGATGGGCTGTCTGGCACTGGCAGGAATTGAAACTTCTTGTTGGGCTAATTGTTGCTCTGGTTTTTAGCCTGTTTGGCACAACTGAGGATGAAATCGTCTGTGGATTATGCTATGAGACAGTAGTTGCCAGGTTTGCCTGAAGGCTCCTTAGAGCTGAACCCAGGACTCTTTAAAGAGTGGCTGTAAAAAAAAATAAATTTAAAAACCCTATTTTGTTGATATGGAGCTTAAGCCCACAAAAAAAAAAGTGAGGGAAAATGTTTGCTAATCCCCCTAAAGGGCAGCCACAAGTGTTATCGACTTGCTGTTCACTGGGCAAAAATGAGGGGGTGTCTTTGGGGGATTAAGCTGCCAACCATCGTCTGACATCTGAAGGTGCAAATGCTCTGACCTTCAGCGTAGAGCATTGCAGTTTCTTGTCCTGTACCTAGCAACAGATGAGTTTTCATCCTGACCAGTCCTTCGGAGTCTTGAAGCCGTGGCATACTGAACGTACTCTGTGAAATGCCTTCCAGCCTCCTCCAGCCTGCAGCTCTTATTTGTAGCTGGATGCTTTCTGGGGTGGTCAGTAAGGCAAACTTAGTGCAGTGTGTAGAGGATTGGGCTGCAGGTAATGGAGATGAGCGTTGAAATCTCTTGCAGTACTTTAAAATCTTGAATGCTAATCCAAAATAGCATGAGAGGTGACTTCTTCTAGCTGGTGTTCCTGGGGATATGAAGCATGCTGTGACCTAGCTGTTTTCTCCGTCACTGAGAGTCGTGAAAAGTGGAAGAAGTTAGTGTGGTGTCAGGTATTGCTTTAACCAGGGCAGTTGGGTGGAAAGGAGAAGGATCTGAACTCTTGGAAGTTCAGCTTTGAAGTGCGGTCTTGCTGGTCTTATCTCAGTTTTTAGTGAGATTTTTCTCAAGGACCTAAGCTCTTACTAAAGCCCTGTTAATAGATGCATGTGACTGCTTATTTCTCCATGTCCCTCCCTCCTCACTTCCATGAAAAGCTTTTGAGATGACTGCTGGCCTCCTTAATGTTGCGGTTTACTTCAGCTGTGGGAGCTGCTCAGACTTCAGTTTTGTGTTGAAGCAGAGCTTCCCTGTTCTTAGTCGAGATCTCGACTGTCTCTGAGTAACCCTGCAGCACAGGGGGCAGGGACAGGTTGTTGGGTTTTCTTTTTAGCAGAAGGGTTTTTTTTGCCAAAGGCACTTTCTGAAATACTGTCTATTGCAGTTCTGAAGATAAAGTGGTTATTGAAATTAAGGATACTGACCTCAGACAGTATATTCCTTAATGCTGAGTGTGTGGGTGTTGAAGGAGGAGGCTTTGGGTAGGTCCTCGTGCTCAGCTGTGTTGTAAACAAGTTACTGGGGGAAGCATTTTTGGTAGTGTTGGCTACGCTGTTTGGCAAGTCTGCTCTTGAGGCCAGGGCTGTTGTGCCAGGTGCTGTACAGAGGCAATATGACTTGGTCTTCTGGGCCTGGATTTTCCATTTAGATTGAGAGTGAATTTGGCGCAGACTGATTTTGACAAACTATATTGCTTCTTCCAAAGATGGAGGAAAAATTCGTGTTGAAGAGATGGACTCTGTATTGAATTGTATAGGTGATCAGAAAGATGAACTTCAGAGGACTTGGTCCTGTGAGAAGAAGCCCCGTAGCTCTGTGCCCTGAAGGGCAGGGCTGAAGTTTATCAGTTTTCTCTTTGTGGGAACGTGTTTACTGTGTCAGGCCAAGTGTGAAGGTTGACATTTCTGTGGTGATGTGGGAAACCTCTGCAGTTACAGGCAAGAGCTGTTGCAGGTGTGTTGCTCAGTGGCTTTTACCCTGTTCTGTGCAGTGGTGTACCCAGTGTGCCTGTGCTTGAGATACCTCATGGAAACAGCTCTTGCATCCCTGTTCCAGATCGAATTGTCCTGTTAACAGCCTTAACAGTAATAGCATTGTGAGCCTAATGGCTTCTCTTGTCCTGTGCAGATGACTCTGGTACAAATCAGAGGTGGTCTGGCAAGGTGAGTAGGACATGGTTTAAAGATGGCTTATTCACATCCTCTTAAATGTGCTTCTCTCTTTTTCTTTCTTTTTTTTTTTCTTACCAGGTTTTTGATAACTATGCTGTAACAGTGATGATTGGAGGGGAGCCTTACACCCTAGGCCTCTTTGATACTGCAGGTGAGAAATCAAGCGCTTGGGTCATTGTAACTGCCCAAGATTTAGTTGAGGTGATATTGAACACAAAGATGTACAGTTGTTTTTTTTCTCTTTTATGAAAAAGAAAAATCTTTCTTGATTCTTCTTTCCTGACCTTTGGGTCACTAAATGGAGTTTATTTAAAAACAAAACCATCCCAAAACCAAACCAAAACAAGAAAACCTTCCACTTCCTTTAGAGCTGTTTTATTTTGTGACACCAGATGACAAGTTTCAAACTTTCACCTCTAGTCTAGGGGATACCTGAAAGATAAGGGGGCTCTATGTTTTTAAACAAAATTAAAGGAGAAAATTGTGTTGAATAAAATAATGTGGATTGTGTGTGGGTTTTGTTTAGTAAATAGCCTATTTTTTGACCAAATCTCAAGACAGAATGACTAACACTAGAACATCTTAGATGTGCATGTGGCGTGTATCTGTGTATAAGTACGTGGATGAAAATCAGGATGTTTCATAAACCCTCTCACTGTGGGCTTTTTTTAAAATAAAAAATGTATCTGCAGGCTTCTTTGTTTATGGTTATTAGACTGTTATCCCTGTTTCTGGCTGGAGAAATGTACAATGATTAAACAACTACACATGTTGCTTTGTACATGTGAAAATTTAGCCAGAAAGGGTAGAAATTGGTTCAACTGCTCCTTACCCAGTCCCCAACTTGTAGTAGTACCAAAGTGGTATGGCAGCATCAGGTATTGTGAACTCTCCTTCAAGAGAGTCCTTCCAGAGAGCTCTGTTGATGAGCTGTTGCCTAAAATTATCTTGGTAGAACTTAATCTGACTGTTTCCAGATGTATTCTTACAGATGCATCATTAGTGTCCTACTTGATTAATGAAATGATCTTACACTTCCAGTTAAACACTGTAGTTTCAGTTCACCTTCACATTCTTCACCTGAGTGTGATTTGTGTGTTAGTTACTGCAGACTCCCTAGTTCACGGATAAGGAGCTGAGCAGAGAAGAGGCTCCTTCCTGATAGTTGTGTAGGCTGCTGTGGGACCGGTACTTAGCTGGGTATCAGCTATAGCCTCCTGGTACCTGCATGGACCTATGCAAGGTCCTTCTCTGCCCGGTTTCCTCTGGGTTCAGGCCTCTGAACTGTTGCACCTGTAGATCCGCACATCCATGTACTGTCTGTCAACACGAGTGCACTAATCCAGCCAGGAATTCTGAAACCTCACCAAGTGGCTTTAGTACACGGAGGTGACTTTACGCACTTGTGAATATAAAGACTTTGCTTTTGGAGCTGGGCTGCTGAAGTGGGAGGCTTTTCTTCTTTAAAGGTCACCTGCTTTTTGCATTTAGCAATGCATTTTTGCGTTTAGCTGGTTACGATTTAAGTAGCCAGCACAAGTTACAAAACTTAACAATGGATAAAACCCGTATTACTGTCAAATTAAAAAAAAAAAAGTCTTTGTTTTGAACTTGTACTATGAAGACAAAGCTTTTTAGAGGAGTCTGTTACAATCACAACAAGGTATTTTGGACAGCGCTTAGCTCCTCTGTGTCCAGCCAAGCATGGTGGCTGTAACAAGCTGTTTAGACCTTCGTCTTCGAACTGTAGATGTTCCTCTACTGAGATCTCCCAGGTGTTAAGGCATCGCCTTCAAGATCTCAAAGGTCTTTGTCCTGTATGAGTGGCGAGAGAGCATCACTTGAAATCTGAGGCATTTTGAACAAGTGTTCCTGATCTAGTTGCCAGCAAGTACAGCAGCTCCTCTAGTGCCAGGTTTGCTTTCTAGAAACTGAGTGCTACTGAATGGAGCAGGAGGAGGCTCACGAATGAGCTCAGGCAGAGTGGGGCTGGTGGGTCAGTGCTGATGGTGGCCTGCAGGGACTGCCTGCTCTTGTGTGGACCCAAAGGGAAGAGCCTGGCTTCCTCTGAAGCACAGTCTGTGCCAGGGATTTGCTGCGTTTTTAGGGGAATGCTGCTGGAAGGCCTCAACACACTCACCTGTACCAGCAGCATTCTCCTCTCACTGCCTGGAGGACACTTCACCAAGTGTTTGCAAGCACAGGTCAGAACGGTCTGGTGAACAAAACTGGTTTTTGTTTGGTTTTCTTTTTTTTTTCCTCCAAACTGCAGGGTTTTTGCAGGGTAATGAAATCTGATGGCATAATACTTGTAATGAATGGACTAGGTGCAGAAGATCTCCTCTATAACCAGATCTGTGTTCTGCAACTTTCCGTTATAATTGCAGAAAGTGTTATGCAGTCTGAGGGTGTTTGATCTAAACATGTATTAGAGTGTACTCCTGTCAGAATTCCCAGCTCTCCTGTGACTTTAAGCAGCTTGTTGTTACATAGCAACTGAGTGAATTCTGTATTTGAAAACTAGGATCTTCAAATGTTTGGGTTCAGGGCATGTGTATGTGCTTAGGAGTTAGGATTGATCACAATAATGCTGTTGTGCTGGAACATGCATTCTTACTACCTGTAAAGGGCAGTGTTTCATTGTCTGGTTCTAATACTGTGGTAACTTCCTCCTCTTCTAGGTCAGGAAGACTATGATAGATTACGACCCCTCAGCTATCCACAGACAGATGTATTTCTGGTCTGTTTTTCAGTGGTGTCTCCTTCTTCATTTGAAAATGTGAAAGAAAAGGTTGGTCGAACTCTGCCTGAAAAGGGGGCTGCTGCAGTGATTTTGGAAATAGGTCTGGAGTTACCTTAGGCGGTTAGTAACAAATACTGTTTCTTCTCTGTCTTTAGTGGGTACCTGAAATTACTCACCACTGTCCAAAGACTCCTTTCCTGCTTGTTGGGACCCAGATTGATCTAAGAGATGATCCCTCAACAATTGAGAAACTTGCCAAGAACAAGCAGAAGCCCATAACTCCAGAGACGGCTGAAAAACTGGCCCGGGACCTGAAGGCTGTCAAATATGTGGAATGCTCTGCACTTACGCAGGTGAGAGTTGGTCTTTCACCATTTTTGCTTGCTTATATTCCAGACTTTTTTTCAGTTACGGGGAAAACCAGCTCAGTATGGATGTGAAAGGGTATAAGCTCTGTTTCTGTTGTTGACACAGTGGCTTTGTCCTGTTGTTCTAAAGCATAAGGAGTTGGCAGTGGTACAAAGAAAATCAGCCTGTGAAGATCAGGCGTAGCGTAGAGGGGTGATGGAGGAGGATGTGCTTGCTGTGTTTGCTTTTGTGCTGGAGGAAAACAGCTATTGAAAACTTAAAGGTGTGTTACAGGCAGTAAGCGGGTTGGGACACAGAATGCAGCTCACTACTGAAGAGAGCACGCAAAATAAAAAAAACCTCTTGGAAAAGTCAGTTCTGGTACTTCTAAGACTAGAAGCCTTCATACTTGTGAGAGCTTCTTTCTCTTCCTGTGCAGTCAGTGGTGAGCTACATTTCCTGTGTCCGCCTTGAGATGGCAGTTCTGTTGAAACAGAAAATAACAATGAAGTTGTTCTTAAGACATAAACATGGTGATGTTGTGTGAATTAACCTGTGAACATGAGTTTAAAGACTACTAAAACAGCTGATTTGAGGCCAGCAAACCTGATTATCCTTTCCCTTTAAATTAGGAATGCTAGGGTGGGATGGATGGGAGCCATCGGCTAGCTAGCTGGCTTGTTGCCTTGACTTCGTATGCCCTGGGAACGTAATTTTGCATGCCTGCTCTTGCAGAATTGACTACAACTCTTTAACAATGTCCTTAATGCTACTCTAAAGAATTTGTCCCTGTCTGATGTGCATGGAGTGAGGGGTGCACAGTATCAAGTCCCTTGCTCGTTTCAGTTTTGTTGCGCATTCATCTCTATCTTCAGCACAAAACTTTATTGCTAAACTTCATGAAGCCTGAAGTTCTGCTTATTTTGCACCTTTTGCCCAGATTGCATGTTGACTCTTCCATTTGGGATCCCGAGACTTTTTTTTTTTTTGTAACAAAGCTTTGCCTGAGTGTTTGCTGAGAAGGAAGAAGCTTTTGAAATTGTGCCGGATGCTGGTGCTGGAGGTGTGGTGGTGAGGCACGCTGCAGTTCAGCCTGGGAATCCCTGATCAAAAGGTGCTCTTGGCTGTGCTTCCTTACTGCCCACATGCAAGCTCAGGGTTATTTGTGCTTCAGCTAATTCTTAGATCCGTTCAGTCCCGAAATACTATTTTAGATGGTGTCTGGCACATCCTGAATTCTGCTGCTACCTAGGCTGTAGAACCTGCTAGCTGGATAAATGCGTACCAGGACTTTTTGCCCTGTATTGCTCACTAAGACCCTTTCCTCTCTAGCTTTAAACTCGCCTTGCTTAGTCTGCTCAAATTGCATGGAAGCACTTATATCAACTCTTACTCTGGTAATTCTGATTAAAAAATTTTACTGTTTATCCATTCTTTTTATTTCCAGATAGACTAAACTGTATCTGTTCCAGAGAACAGCTTTATGCACTTGGAAGCTCAGCCTGAATTACTTGCAGAGCGCTAGTGCTTGTTACACCCATTGGTGGTTTTGGGAATCAAGAGTAATGTGGGAGGAAGGTTCAGAAGCCTTCTCGCTTGGAAGACTAGTTGGTTTGCATCTGCTCTATTCTTCATCTGTTGTCAGACTCACAAAACACCCTTTCCTCAGTCAGTCAGTAACAGCTGCCAAGCAGAAGTGTAGATCGTCTCTGAAGGGTTGTTTGAAGTTCCCAGCAGTGATCTCGCTGCTAAACGCAGAGGTCGGCTGGCTTTCCTGGCCAGGAGGGTTGTTTGCCTGCCTGCAAGGCAGTGTTGTAGTAGCTGGTTTCAACTGAAGCTAGACTCAGCTGGATAGTTCAGGCTGTCTTTACCTTGGCTTCGGTCTGCACGGTTCATTTCAGTGGTCTAGGCTGTTTTTTTTCCTTCCCAACTAATTTACAAATGACTTCTGCACCACAGTAGCAAGTAATCATAAAATCATGGAGCCAGAGCATGGTTTTTTTCTTGGGAGGAAGAATTTGCTTGTCCGTGTGGAAGAGTCAATGTTCTGAAAGTACTCGGGTGAGTCGTAAGAGGCTGAGTTTCTGAAGCTTTTCTGTAAAGCCAGAATATCTCCTCCTCCCTGAGTTGGGATGACTCTGCAGGACTGCAGAGGTCATGGCTGCAGAGGACATGAACCCCAGAAAGGGGTTCCATCCCCGCTTTCTTCAATTTGTGGTATCCGTTTGTGTGATGAAGGCACTTTCAATGTCTATCTTCAACTTTTCTCTTCGAAATCGTACTTAATAGCACTGTAAAAAGTGGATAACACTTTTCTGTTGGGAAAAGGGGACTGACAAACAGATTACAACTAAAATGGTTGCTTCTTTTACATTTAGGAGTTAAATGACTGAGCAGCCTTTCTGAAGCTCAGTGCTAGTACCTGACACAAGGGAGAACTTTGAATTCTGTTCCTTTCGCCCCCAATATTGGGTTGACAGTTTTGACACTGATTTATGAAGTGTCTTAAAGTGCACGCGAATGGAGGGGGTAAAGGGAGCCCAAGCTCAACCCGCTCCCCAGTGCAGCACAGGAGCCACGTTACTTTAACCGGAGTGTGGAGGTGGTATCGAACACAGTTCCCTTCCTGTGGTCACTCTTTTACCATTCAGGCTTTTGACCCCAGTGCCATTTTCACAACAGTTTTGTCCCTGTCCAGTTTTTTTGCCTCTTCCCTTATCCCAGTTTTTTTTGCTAAGTCCTTCAAAACGAATCCCAAATTCTGTTCTCTTAAATTAATTTCTCCTGTGCAATGGGAAAACAAAAGAGGAGTCCTGGAGCAGGAGAATTAAGGAAGCCTGTTTTCTTGACTCTTGCCCTGCCTGCGTTCTTAATCTATCTAACAGTATGTAATTGAGTTTACACTACAGTCTTATTCTTGCAGAGAAAGAAAATCTAATTAGCGCTCAGACTTCACGTAGGCATTATTTATCTGAAGTCTGTAGCTCTTTTGTCAGCCGGGGTGCAACTCATTTTAAAAAAAAAAAAAGTTGCTGGGGAGGATGTACAGAATGATTTTTACATGGTAATTTCCTTAACTTCTGTTCTTTCAAGTATAATCTTGCATATAATATGATGGACTTAAATGCTTCCAGATGGAATTGCCTTCGAGATCTCGCATGTATGTGCTTCAGTAAAACATGATTAAAGACCTTCTAAAGGGGATGTATCCAGTCTAACCTGTGAGGGAGAAACGAGTTACATTTGAATGATTTAAAAATAAAAATCTTAATTTTGCAAAGACTACTAATTGTTTTACAGGAAGTAATTTAAGCTTTTTTCTCTGTCTTTGGCTGGGATAAAGCAGGTCTTCCGAATTTATGAAGGTGACACTCATGACAGTAGATTTAGGCGAGTCCAGTTAGCACAGACCGAGCCAGGTTTCAGCGCTGGTGTCCCTGCGGGGCTCGGCCGCGTGGTGCGGGAGCGGTGACACCCTCAGTATCCTGCCGTGCCTCCAGCCAGCGCAGCGCATGCATCCTGCCCCGCTCCCACCCCTGCAGGCTCCTTGCAGCTCCCTCACCGCTTCTCTGGTGTTGGATCGCAGTTATTCCAATCCTAACACTGTTTCTGTCCTCCCATGATGTGAGTGGTAATACTTGCTTTGGTAACTGAACTGAATAACTGAAATCACCGTTTCCATGCTGGCTCTCGATGTGCAAGTAGCAGCACTGGTAAGGTATTGCATCGCTTCTTAAAAGACTGATAGCCGATGTCTGAAGATGACGATGGCTTACCAGGGAGGTACTGCTTCCACCCCAGATCTGTTTTCCCCGCCGTCTGGAGATCTTCAGTTATTCGGGGGCTGAATTCACAAAGCAGAGGAGTGGTTTGGAGCCTTTGCTCCGGACTGGCTGCTGCTGGGCTAGTTGGGAGCAGTGAGTCTGTGCATCTGACGTGCTTGCTTATCCACAGTGGGCGACTAAAAAAGGTTTACCTGACCTTTGGGATCCCTGTGGTGGGGCAAGCAGCTCTCCACTGTGTTTATTCCCCAGTAAACTCCCCACGTGTATATTCAGCAGATAAGTGGAAACCACCGTGTTTTGTCTGGCCCCTCCCACCCCTACGTTCTTGCCAGTTGCCGCTGTGTGTGTGCCTCTGCCCTTCTGGGTGTTCATTTTGTCTGACTTGGTCTGTCACACATTCTGTCTGTCTCTGGCATTGACTTCTGGGTCATCTAACTGAGATTTCCTCCTGGGATCTACTTTGTTTTTTGCAAAGTAAATCTGTTTACTGCCTCTGTGAATTCAGCCTGGTCTATCCTGAATGCTCTTTGTATCTGCTTGTTTTTCTCTAATCCTCTAACCTGGCTGCTGTTTTTTCTCCTCCCCTCTGTCTTGTAGAGAGGTCTGAAGAATGTGTTTGATGAGGCTATCCTAGCTGCCCTCGAGCCTCCGGAAACTCAGCCCAAAAGGAAGTGCTGTATATTCTAAACTTTCTCCTTCCCCTCTTGCTGCTGCTTCCTCTGTCCCACTACTGTAGAAACCTGGTTAAAAAAACCTGAATAAAACCACCTTGATTGAAAGCTGTTGCGTCTGCTTACCATCTCAGAGCAACCTCTGTATTAGCTCTTGGACTGAAAACAATACTTAAGATCTTTAGTAAAACGTTGTTACCGTGGAACACGAACTGGACTCGCTTAACTCTCTGCTGCTTGGGTTGCCAGATGTGGGTAGCTTTATAATTCAGGCTGTTGGGGGAGAGGGTTTGGTTACATCATTATTTAAAGAAAGATCAAAAGAATGAGACATGATGTTTGATCTTCCTGAATCCAACTGGAAGAAACAATGCGTGTTTTTTTTTTTTTTCAATTTCTACTTGTGACTCTTGTTAACTGTATTTGCATGACAAAAGTACATGAAACGTTGATCTGCAAGTTACGCTGTAATGTGAAGGGTTTTCTGGTTCTCCTTTGTGCAGTGAGATGTTTTTCTGTTGCTGTTGCTTTGGCTGTCTGTGCTGTAGTGGAGTATGTCGGCCCTTGGGGGGAAGGAAATATCAATGTACTTGCTACTGCTTTATGAACTGTTAAAATTCTTGCTTTCACTAACATGGTAGACCTCTTCATTTCAATAATAGATCCTTAAAGCCTGTTACTGTAAGATGTAAAGCTGCTTCTTACTCTCATGCTTCTGATTTTCATTGTTTTAAGGAGAAAACATCAATTGTAGCTTGTCTTTAAATTTTGAAATTAAAAATTGCGGTTGTTTGTATAAATGACTGATGAAGCTTTATTCCAATTTGCACCTCCTGGCTTCAGTTTAACACTTAACGCAGCGTACAGTACCCGCTTCGTACTCCTCCCATCTTGACTTCTCTGATACCATGCACAGCTCCTGGGCTCTACCTGGCTGCTTCTAACCCTCGGGTGGTCGGGGCCGGCAGCCTGACCAGAGCGTGTACCGGACCCGTGTATCGTTGCATGCTTGCCTTGTCTCTTCTCCTCCTGACAGACGGGTGTCTGCACTGTGTGCTCCAGATCAAGCTCTTCCATTTGAATGCAGCACTTTCTGCTTTGTCATTAGCATGTGAAACGTGTTAGTAGCCAACTAATCATAAAAATTGCCTTAAGGAAATTACTTTTGTACGTGTGTGTTGCTTCTTGTGAAGTATACTGGTCTAGTCTCAAAGGATTCGCGTTCCTGTTCAGAAAATCAGATGCTGTGCTGAGGAACTGCTGACTGCGGCACCGCAGCTTGGACCTGAGCAAAGGAGACTCTGGGAGTTGTAGAGACAAACCTCCGTTCGCCGTTAGAGGGGTTTGTCTGCCACGTGGCTTTCTGTGGTTTTGTTTGTGTGAAAACTCAAAAATGAGACTGCCCCTTTCTCTCTTTACCCCTTTTCAGAAAGGCCTAAAGAATGTATTTGACGAAGCGATATTGGCTGCCCTGGAGCCTCCGGAGCCGAAGAAGACTCGCAGGTGTGTGCTGCTATGAACGTCCCTCCAGAGCCCCTTCTGCAAAGCTGGTGTTTGATGTCATACTAAAAGCAATGTTTAAATCAAACTAAAGATACAAATTTTAAAATTTGTTTTCGCAATAATGACAAATGCCCTGCACTCCCATCTCCCCGACACGATCCCTGTGAGAGATGAGAATGTTAGTGTTATTCCCCAGTGCCCCCTCAATTCAGTTAAACTAGTTAATTTTGAGTAATTATGTATTATCAGGAAACACTGATCAGTACTAGTTTTTTATTTTGTTTACTATTTCTAATTTTTTTTTGTTTAAAATCCAGGCATGCTTGTGATGACTTTTTCTGTAACAGACTAATTCTAGGCTGTTTTGCTGAAGCCTTGTCCCTTACGCCAGTCTGGTGAGACTTGGTTCTGGTTTCAAGAACTTCTAGGGCTGTTCTGCAGCCAGCCCGCAGCCTGGGTGTGAGCAGACTTTAGTTCTAAAGACAAATACAGGAAAGTAAAATGTCCCAAGCTGGTGCTCCTCTAAGGAGGAGTGTAGAAAATGTATCTGCATCTCCTCTGAAGTTGCCTTGTATCTCTTCCCCTGGCTTTCCACTGTGCAGGTTATAATTTTCTACCCCATCCTCTAAGTTATGAAGCCTTAGGAATAGGAGAATCCTCTCTCTGGATGCACCATCAGACTTGAAACTAGCTTGCCAGTCTCTTCCTTAATATTTGACATGATAAGCTTTTGTCTCGTGATGAAGAAATAACTGCACCTTTTAAAGCATGCCCAGCTGATTCAGTTGGCTTTTAACAAATCCATCTTCTGCCAATCCTTAATTATTAGAGAAATGCTTACGATGACCAGCAGACACACACTGCTGTTTGGACGCTCTGAAAGGACCTGGCATATGTTAAGACGAGTTTTGGAGCTGGCCCAGGTGGTGCATCTCTTACTGGATGGCTTGGCATCCGTCAGGGAGGGGTGGAAAGACAGACCTGTGTCAGTAGGAAGGAACTGCAGGGAGGGGGTTCTAGCGTTTAGTTTGGCACCACATAGGGACCAGTCAAGGGAATCCCCTTTTTCTGCATTTTGCCGTAAGTAATCTTGAACCTGTAAGATGGGTTCCAGCACGCTGAGGATTGTGTGCAGGGTCTTTACATGGACTGACTGCAGTGTTGGCGGGATTTTACCAAAAATATATTTTGGCTTGCAAATTCAAAGTGTTGTTTTTTTTTTTGTTTAAGACTTAGGGAATCTTCTCCATCTTCCAAAATTCCGATTTCTTGTAGACTCATTAGTGTTGAACCAATGCTTTTTCATGTCTAAGTTCTTTGTATATGCATTCTTTTCAGATGTATTAAACATAAAGTATCTTCACAAGCCTGCCTGAGGGTAGTTATTTCTCTTGCCTTTCTCTTGAGTGTGAAGGACTTGTAAAATACAGCTTTTATCCCTTGTGAGCCCCAGTCTCCTCCTTGTGAGTTAGTTTGGGTCTTTCCTTAACGCTTAATCCTGTCAGTTCATGTCTTCCCACATCTCTGCTGCTGGCCTCAGCTCTGTCAAGGGTGCTCTGATCTTTGATGCAGAGTCTTTGCTGTCATACCCAGCTCTGAAGAGAGGGCGTGGTGGTTCTTAACGAAGGGAATAGTCCCTGTTGTGCATGTTCCCAAATATTAAAAGTTGGCTTTTGGGGCTTATTGGACTCTTGCACCTCTTCTGTCTTTGGGGCAGTTTCCTGTTGTTCCCTGTTCATGGGCAGATAGTGAAAACTTTAAGGGGACAAATGACATCATACCTATCTCCCTCCCCAAAATGCACAGGACTTATTACACCTTTTTGTTAATTCTCCAAAGAAATGGTGAAGTCTTACACTGTTGATGCATAATTTGTATTAATTATTAAAGCACATTTCAAGAGCCTCATTAGAGGTCACTTTTATTTTCAGAAGCTGACTTGTGGGTGCTGTAATCCAAAAGCCTAGTGTAAAATGTGCGTGTTTTCATAGTGATTAGTGCTGCTGCTCAACTTTGCAGTTCAGTTTTTAATTGCCCTCTTCTGTGGGGAGGCTTGGCTGTAGGTCGGAGGCTCCCAGTTGAAAGTACTGCTGGTGCTTGTGATGCTGGGTGCCAGTTGGGTGTTGGTGGCCGTTCTGTGTGCTTACAGCAGACTGAAATGGGCTTCTGCACATTCTAATAGCTAAAGCGAATTCCTATGTCCAAAGCTAGCAGTGAGACTGGTGACCATGGGATTGCCTGCGTGAAATCAGGCAGGAAACAGCCTCTGAAATAGAGGGAGAAGCCCTTAGGACTTGTGCTTCAAGTAGCAGGGTTACCCAGTCAAGCTTTTTCTGTCTTGGGTGTGTCCTTACATGGGGGTTGCCTATAGCTATCTGGTCCCTCTGCGCACGTTTTCTGGCAGTGACCTGTGCCAGTCCTTTCATGCAGGTCCATTTGGCTAGGCACTAAAGTCTGTTCTGTTAAATTGATGCCACAAAGTTAAATTAGGCTCTGGAGGGAATCTTGGAGGTGCTGGATGATGGAAAGACATCCTTTTCAAAGAGCAGTGCTGCTTCCTTCCTCTCTGTGTTGCTTTGCGAAAGTCTGTCTGATAGCTGTGTGACTCTGCTAGGACATAGCTGTCCCAGACCAGAGAGAGGACGAGATGCTGGAGTTGGTTAAACAAACTTGAACAGTTTAGCTCGGGGGCTTTCTCACAGCATGCCTCTCTTCCTCTGGAGCTCTGTAGCGGGGTCTCTCTCGAGCTGCCTGTGAGAGATGTGCTCCGTGTTGCCAGGTTATACGAGTTTCTCATAAGAGCTCCTTGGTGACTGTCGCCCTCCCTGTGTTAAGGCATGGCAGAAAGGGGCAAAAGCAGGCAAAACCAGCTCTTTCTTCCCCTCCTAGGACTGTGGCTTTCAGCTAGAAGGTTTGAAAGCAAAGGTCTTGGAGGTAGGTGGGAATACTTGTCACTTCCCTTGATACTAGTGTGGCATTGTAGTATGTTGTATGAGCTGGGATTGCCTATTGTTACTGTTTTTACAGTTTTTCTCTCGCCTATCTGAAGATGCACCCATAGCTCAGTGTTGTCTTCCTTCTCACCTGCGAGGATTCTTGAGGTAGTAGCTCGCTATCGCAAACAGTGCATGAGGTCTGGGCTGGCTGCGCGACCAACTGCTACGTGTGCTAATGATGTCCCTTGCAAAAAGGGCCAACAATCTCTGATGGGGAGGCATCTGACAGTCATATTAAAATTGCTCCAAGGACTGATGGCTGCATGGGAACTGAAAAGCAGCTTCCTGTTTTAATAGCTGGGATGCACAGCAATCTCTTAATGAAATCTTGTGGATACTCATGTAACTCTTCTATCAAACAGCCACTTCTCCTGCACAAGCACTACGTTAGTGATTTCTGGTTTTCAGCTGGATCTCATGTGAACCTCTGGTTCCTAATACTAAGTCAGTTTTGCTTAAAGGTAGGTAGTGAGCGGAGCTTTTACTTCTGTTGGCTACTCCAAACAAGTGCCTCTGTATCTTTGTCAGCTTCTTGTTGTCTCTGAAGCAGTGACCGTCCCCTTTCCCTCAGTTGTGTGTTCCCACACCATCCTTCACATTGGCTCCATTAAGCTACACAGGGAGACGATTACATTCACTAATGGCACGGAAGTGTAACATCTTCCAGGATACTTTCCTGCTGAACTAGTGGACTCTACTGCCTGTTTTTTGCGGTCAAGCTGATGCCAAAATGACTGCAAGGGAAGAAGCAGGAGAGCAGATCTAATGTAGAGGGTTAGGGAGGAGGTGGGAGCATGCACACAGTCTGACCAGTTCGCCTGTATTGGGTAAACACCTGTATGCCGTGGTGACAAATAGCATGAATCAGTTTGTTTTCCCACTGTGCTTGTTGTCAACAGAGTTGAAATATGGAAATTGAGGACTATCAGCTAAATAGACAAGTACTTAATGTGGAGAAAAGCCCTGCCTTTCTTGTAAGGGTCATACTTGCATCAGAAATCCAAAACCAGAGGTTGGACTCCAGGGTTGATCACTGGTGGGAAGAGCGCTGCAGGGCAGCAGTTGCTTTCCCAAGCAGGAGATAACTTCGAGCACACCCTTGTGCTCAGTCCCTCCTTTACTGTTTTTTTTTAATAGGCGGAAATTTCCCACTGTGTATAAACTGATGTGGCTAACCCAGCTGTTTGTGCAGCTCCTGGTGCAGGCATGGTCTCTGCATGGCCGCTGTAACTCAGACTGGTGCTAAGATTATGTTAACCTGGTGGCTGTATTTTCTCTCCAAGCTTCTCTGTGCTGTGCCATCAGGAGCACCTTGGAGGACGTGAGCTTTTTCTTGCTTTCCCTTGCCTGTTTCCCTGTGTTGGGAGACATGGTGCTGCTGAGCATGGTGGTTGTCTTTTCCCAAGCGCTCGGGAGCTGAGCGAGACAGGCTGAGCTCTGCAGCTTGCCCAGGAGGGATTGCGTTTGCTCAGCCATATTCTTTACTCCTCTCCTTCCCGGTAATGGGCTAGTTCTTGCCGTCAGCTCTGTGCATTATGCTTATGTAGGTGTGGCCCTCGTTAAAACGAGTGTAGGGTATCTCGTAAGGAAAGATGAGTACATCTGATAAGACCTCTGAGAGAAGAGCTTTTTCGAGCAACTGCTTCTTTACCAGCACAGCTGAGTCACCCAGGCTCCTTCGCCATTTGTTCCATGGTATTGCCCAAACTGTGGTACACCACTGGGCAAACGCTGCCCCTTGCCTGAAAGACTTTTTGAGCAGTGTGCTGTCTCATCTGACCCGGGATGGTCCTCTCCATTCTTTACTGCCTCTGCTTGGGTTATGTCTGTCTGCTCTTCCTTTCTTAGGGGGCTCCCAGAAGGGCAATTTGCCAAGGTGCAGCTACTTTCTTGTTAGGTCACACTGATGTGCAACTCTCCATGTTACCTGTACTCCATGTGCTCAGTTTCACGGCCCAGAGTGGTTTTGGAATGTGCTAGCTGGCTTTGTATTAGGTAAAACTTAAATGGAATATTGTCTTCCAAGCAGTTTGGGTCTTTGGGACCCGGCTGGAGGGAGTTTGCAGGGCCCCTGGAAAGCACGCTGTGTTGCTGTTGGGTATGGTTTCACTTGGCAGATCTGCTCCTGCCGTCTCTGCCATTTGCTGCTGTGGACACAGCTAAAAACAGACTGATGATTTTGGCCTGTTCCCAAGAGGCAGCAGTGTCCTCTGTTACTTGGCCACCATCTAGGTCTCATTTTGCAGCTGGTAGCAGCTGCCTCCTTTTAAAAACAGACTTGGGAGGGGGATTTGTGAGAGCTGTTGTGTCAGCACTGCCCCTGACCCAGCCTTCCTGTTGCCTTAACTTACACCAACCACCCTCTGTCTCACTGTGCAGCGATTTTACGTGGGGTGCTTCTGGGGTCCTGTGCTGGGGAGGTGCACTGCTCGGCTTTCCCTGGCTGCCCATCCTCTGCTTCCTCTGAGAAACATTCCTCACTGTTGCTCTCCTCAACCCCTGGTCTCCTATCCAAGGACTGCGAGTCACCATTTGGCTGCCTGGAGACCTTCCTGCTAGTGAGCAGGAAGACTAAACAGAGAAGATCACACATGAAAGTGGAAAGTACTGCTTCAAAAATTGTAAAGAAGAATCTTAATCACTAAGAATAAATTATTTCTAGCTGTGAAAAGGAGCAGGCCCCTGCTCCTGGCAGTGTATTTTGCTGGTTTTGTTACCTTAGTCCCGGTGGTGATCTGTCCCTTTCATGAGCTGAATCAGTTCCTGAAACCCAGCCTGGGAAAAAAGAAACCAGGAGCAGGGAGCTGTTTGTTGGCTGGGACTCTCCTGTGAACTCCTGCCCTAAATGACTTGTCCAGGATTGCGCAAGAAACTAGTAGCAGGGCATGGGCTTGAGCTGAACGCGAGGTTATCTCAGCTAGAGATCCTGCTGCCCCGTCATAAATGCACTGGCAAGTCCAGGACCTCCTCCCTCTTCTTCCCTTGTAAGCTGGTGCCAACAGACCAACTCCTCTCTATAGTGAGGTGAGAGAAAAATATCATTTGTCACAGGCTTAGACCAGGATGAAAAGCCTGGATAAAAAAGAAATTGGCTTTAGTCCAGACAAAGAGGCCTGGATGAGGGGCAGGGGAATGAAACTCCTGATGCTGCAGCGGGGCTCCTCTCTGATTTTGAGGACTCTCTTGGGGTATAGATTTTGTACTTTTTCAGACGGAGCCAGATGGTTTCACCCTCTGTCTGCCTCTCACTTTGTCGGAGCTTGAGAGTGTGTGACTAAGGTGGTGTATTCGATCACCCCCCGATCTAGTGGTCCCTGGAAATTAGCAAAGTCTTTTCCTTACCCCAAGGATCTCTTGGGCCTGAATTGTCAAAGTAAGGATCGCTACTAAGGACTGAATCAACAGAGACCCTCTGTGATGTGTGCTGGCAATCTCTGGGACTGCTTTGCAGCAGGGGAGAGGGATTCTCTGAGTCATTAATGCTCATCTCATCACACCTGAAGCCCATCTAAAAGAGCAGAGAGTTTTTGGTGGGGTCTCTCTCAAGTTGCTGTGGGGTAGTAGCTGGGCAAGCAGGTCTCAGTGCTTGGAAATGGAATATTTAACGTGGCCAAGCCCATAAATGGTTACGTTTCAAGCTGCCCTCTGGTGGTTTCAGACAGAAGGACCGAGATGAAAAACCCATCTGTGTTATTGACGTCAGCCGGCTCGTAAGAACCTCCACAGCAAATTGGACCGAGCGCTCTCCCCACCACACCCCGGGAGCTTCCGGAGCTGAGCAATGCTCGGAGCGTGAGCCGGCAGGGTGGGACATGGGGGCTGGACTCCAGCAGCTCTCCAGGCCTCCTGGATGGCCTGTGGTGGTGCCTGGGTCATGTCTGCTGCTAATAAAGCCTGATGAGGCCCTAAATGAATCAGCTGCAAGGGTCGTGCAGCTTGGTATCTGCATGGGAGGTGACTGGATGTTTCAGGCTGAGGTGTCGGGGGACTGAAGCAGGAGAACACCAGCTAAAGGCCTTATAGCAGCTTCTTCATGGGCTCTCTGATGAACGATGGGCTTGAGCTCTGAAGCACAGGTTTGCAATCACTTTTAATCCCTTGCCATTGGTATTTGTGCTGGGATAAACTGTATGAACAGTAAATACCGAGTTCATTTTATATCTCAAGTTCCTGACTTTTAGGCTTTATGCATGTGTGAAAATACTTCCTTCTGTTAGTTTCAAATTTCCAGCTTTGCCTTGATTTTGAAGAAATCAGAACCCTGCTGAGGGTTGTGTAGCACATACGGGATGTGCTTGCTCCTCCTGCGCCTCTACTTGCTGCACTTCTCAGGCCAGAGCAGTGTCCGTGTGAAAGATGCAGTTGTAAGTGTGTGAGCAAAAAGCCTAAACCCCACAGCACAAGGACTGTACTGGTCCCCTCTGTACAGTCACTGGAGACACTGGTCGGAGTTGGACAAACGCTGTGCAGGTTTATGTGGCTGATTTCTGCCGGGCTGACCCCAGATATGTCTGCCTGGTGTTTGATGGGCTTGTATTTCCCTGGCAGCAGCGAGCTGTATGAAAATGTAGGACACCTGGAGGTACCGTGCTGACATCTTGGCAAATGTTGCTGCTGAAAAGTCCAGCTCCTCTCTTTCCTGAATAAAAGTGGTTTCTGCACGAGTCCGGCACACTGATGACCTGCCAACGCTCAGCGTGTGAGAGGACATCAGCGTCTCTTATTTTAGGATTTTGGGGTGTTGATGCTCACCAAAGCATACCTGTGATGGCGTGTGCAGGGGAGAGGATTTTGCACGCTCACACAGAGGGAACGGTTGTGTTATCCGACACGCAGTGCTGGAAAGATGGATGTGTAGTAAGCGGAGCACTGCTTGCATCCGCCTTGAATTTTGCATGGGCTGTAGAGCCTAGGGTGCTCTCCCTCGCGTGGATGCGACCTCCCTGTGCTCCCAATGACATGGTTATACAGAGGGAGCGTACCCAGGAGAACCTCAGCTCTTCACCCTTCCTGAATGATTTGGGACCATGGGGTAGGTGAGGAGGTTCCCTTGCCAAGGGCTGCGACAACAGTGGAGCAGGTAGGTATCTTTCATGATGCTCTGCTGGTTTGAAGGAGTTCTCTTCTCCTTCCCGTCAAGTGGGAGCCTTCAAAAAGTCCTGCACCCCTGCTCTGTGGCCAGTCCTGGTTTGGGTCATTTGTTTTCCAAATCTCCTCCCTCCCACCTCTCACAATTTGGTACCCAAGGGGAAGCTGAGGTGCCAGCACGGTGCCGCATGCTTCCCAGAGCTCTCAGCAGGGTGGTCTGCTGCTTCTTGATGGTTTCCGAGTTGTTTTCCTAGCTGTCTTTCACCTGCCTCTCCCAGTTCTGGGCTGTTACCTTCCTTACATCCAAGGGTTGGTGTGGGGTGAGAAGCAATTCCTTTTAAATGCAGCCGGGGGCCCAGAGCAGGGCTAACGCCGGCAAAACCAGGAGCACCAAATGGTGGTTGGAAGCTCGCAATGTGCGCCTTCATGCACGAGTTGAGAACCAATGTCTTCCAAACGAGGTAAGTGACTGCTTTGCCCCTCAAGGAGCGTTTCATCCTTCCATCAGCCTGCCAGCGCGGTCAGCTCCTCCCTGTATGCCCTGCGCGGGCTCTATGTGTGCAGTGGAGGTGCTGGGCCTAGAGGAGATGCTTGAATGTACGTGGGAGCTAACAGCGTGTGAAAGGCTTGCCCTGTAAATATGCTCTGGCATCTTCTTTCCTCCTGTGTCTGACTTGGGCACCGCTTTTAGAAACTGCTGAGGCATCGTCCTGGCAGCCAAGAGGCTGTTGCTGGTTTCCTGGGAGGAGACGTGAGGGACAGCTCTCCAGTGCGCTCCTGCGTGGAGGGGAAGATCCGGCAGGGTCCGAGCAATGTGGCTGTGGAGGAAAAGCCGCTCCGCTTTCTGAAAAGCAGAAGCGGGAGGAGGCAGAAGGGCTGGCGGACGGGAGGGGGGGCTGCCATATGCTTGCGTGGTCGCTGCTCTCTGTTTTTTATCCAAAGTTTGGTTTTAAGAGGCGTTGGCTGGCCCACCCTGTCTTCTTCCCAAGCGATGGCAGTGCGCAGGGGGCTGTTGAGGTTGCCACCAGTGGCAGGGGATACTTGGCAGCCCAGGAGGTGGCTGTGGCAGATCCCTCGAGGCGTTCAGCCTTGCTTGGGAGCTGGAGGCTGCTGTGCCAGCGAGGGGTGAGCTAAAGAGTATTGATCCAGGTAGGAATTTGTCCTGGCCCTGGGTCTGATCCTGGTGGAAGATGGGTTCTGCCCAGCTCTCCAGGCACCTGCATCGCTGTGCAGTGTGGGACGGACCCTCGCTGGCTCCTGTAGAGTAAATCAGCGATACCGTGGGCATAACCGATGGGATGTTGCAGCCTTTGCTCGCTGTTGGGATTTGCCTGTGGGTAGCTCTGAAGCTTGTCCTGTATTGCGTTGCCTCCATTCAGTCTAACTGACCAGAACATGTAGGCAGCAATCACAGGTTTCTAGCACCCAAAGGTCTAGCTTTGAAGCACAAGAAAAAGCCTTTTCTGTGATGCTACCTTTCTCCGCTCATTTTCCATGTCAGGAGCGGGGCTCTGGGGTAAACCAGGCAGGGATTGTTTGCTGCAGACACAGTCTTTACAGGGCTGGGGAGCACCTGTGGTGATTTTTGGATTGAGGGTGAAGAAATGAGCCCACCAACCGCTTCTGAGGATGGCCGGCTGCTCGCTTATCTCGGGCAGATAAATCTGGGCTGCTGTGCTGGATCTGTTGATGGTACCCAAGCTCTGTGAACATTTCTGACACTGGTGGGAGATGGGGGTGAGATTTCCCAGCAGCTGTGTAGCTTTTGCCAGGCACAGAGAGCATCCACGGGGCAAGCTGGCATCTCTTGGGAGCTCTGCCTGCTGGTGCGGGGTGAGGCAAGTCCAGCCCCGTTGTTGCGTGGGGACTGGGAAGCGTTGCCTTCCCTGCGCAGGCAGGGATCAAGCCTTTGCTGCCCATGTCGGGCTCACGCGGAGGCAGGGGTGAGCACGGGCTGGATGTAAGTCATTGCTATAGAGCAGAACCAGCATCGCTTAGCACAGCGTTTGTCCTCTGATGGATGGGCATCCTTATTGCTGCCTCTGGAGGCAGCAGGGTGGGGTTTTTTTTTTTATTTCCTTTGAATTAATGAAAAGAAAAAGAAAAAAAAAAAAGGAAGAAAAATAAGTCTCTTATGACAAACCAGGGCCAACCGTCCCAAAAGGTGCTTATGAACCTGGCACTGACTGATCTTTAAAGCCCTGTTAAAATAAACCTTGAAATGTTTTGCGCAATATATTTTTCTTCCCTTACTTGACAAATACTGATCACCCTGATTTGGTATGTGCTCGAATAACAAAGACGGTAATTTGTCACCTACGTGCAGTCGGGGAATGCGCAGGGACGGAGTCGGCTGCAAGAAATAATCTGGAATTTCTCACTGCTGCTCGGCACATAGGTCGTTACAGCCCGTGCAGCTAACCTGGCCGGGGTGTCCCGACAACCACGGTGTGTTCTCCTGCTGTGTTCCTGGTGGCTTTCCCGGGGATCAAATCCAGCATCTGTGATGGAGGTTCTCTGTTTTCCTGCTTGCTCGTGTTCCTGTCACATGTGGGGCGGCTGCAGCGCCGTCGCCGGAGCTGTGGGTGAAACTGGAGGCGACTCGGGGCAGCGGGGCCAAGGGAGGTGGTACAAGCCTGGCATCTGGTGCGAGTGGATTCTGCGGGGATAAACTCCAGGGGTGTTATGTCTGGGTTTGTTATGGGGCTGCGGGGGTGGACGAGGTCCCCCCTTCTCCTCTGTGGGTGCTTATCGCCTGCTCCTTGCTGGACTTGTTGGCAAACCTTTGGGGACCTGAAATGAGCAGTTTAGGCCCAGCCTGGTGTTTCCAAAGGGGGTGTCACTGCTCCAGTTAATCCCAAGTGAGCCCTGCGTGGCAGCCAGCTGTCTCTGGGAGGCTGGAGGAGAGCAGGGAAAGCTGGAAAGCTCCTACTGATTTTCCTCTGCCTTTCCTTCTCCCACTGGCAGTCTCCTGTGCCTTGCTTCTCCACGTGTCTTCCCAGTATCCTCTGACCCTGTTCCTCTTCTCTGTTGTACTTCTAACCCCTTCCACCTGTCTCATGTCCTCTGCAATTGCTCCCTTTCCGTCTGTCCCTCCCTCCGCAGCTTCCATCTCTCTTCTCCGCCGTGCCCCCGTTTTGCCTTCTGTCCTTTCGAGCCGCCTCTTCTTTGGTCCCCCAGTCCCCAGAGGGGGGACCTGTTTACGGAGCAGCCTGGAGAGATGTCATGTCAGGAGATGGGGCCAGGCAGCAGATCCCGTGTGCTCAAGCCTCCTTGAGGGTATCTCGGCGTGCCATGGGATGCCAGCAGTTGGGTACTTGATTCCTGGGTGGGTTCACATATCGTTGAAGCCGTTGGGAGGGTGGAAACGTGCTGCCGAAGCTGGTCTGGGCTCGCTGCAGCTCCCAGGCAGCGTGGGGAGAGCCCGTACTGTCTCTGCCGTACGGCGAGACTTGGAAACCCCGCTCTCGGTGGGGGGGAAGCGGCACCAGCTCTTCAGAGCTTTCCCGGGGGCTGAGAGCTGGGCCTGTTGTGTGGTTTTTTTAAAATGCAACACTCTTGTAGAGCCTTTTCCAAGAGGCGAAGCAAAAGTGATTAGCGTTATGTTTGCTCAACCTTAACTACAGCTGAACAAACTTTGTTTTTCCTCCTTAAGATTTATTATTCGGGTGAAAATTAAAACAGTTTACTTGTTAGTGCCATTACATAGGATCATGTGTTTTTCTTTCTTTCCGTTTTATGTCCCCTTTTCTTTATGATCCTAAAGACGCTCCAGTGAGCTATGGGGCAGCAGGACTATGTGGGTCCATACAGCCCAAATGATTTTTAATTGAGCTAGCAGCCAAGTTGGCTGGGAGCACGGTGGAAATATTAAGCCCTTTTCCCTTGAAACCGCTGATTTTAAAAAATGAAAATATTATTCCTAAAAATACTGTTTAGCCTCTTCTGCGAACAGGCGAAGCAGATGTAATGCAGGCGGCATCCTCGGTTTCGTGAGATGTGGCCACCCTAGCTGTCCTGCGGTGGCTTTTCAGGCTCCTACCATGTAGGAACAGACAGACCCCTTGCCCCGATGGGTGCTGTCTTGTCCCTGATGGATGTTGTGTCCGGAGCTGGGGACTCATCAGCAGGATGCTTTGCAAGGTCCTGGTCCACCCTCCTGCCTTGACTCCCTTGCAGAGCATCAGTGGGCAGGATGCTCACCAGCCAGACCTGTTTTGTCCAAATCACCGAGATTTTGTCCCTGTCCTGTGACCTGGCAGGCCTTTGCGCTGTGGGGCAGCAGCTCCCTGCAGGCTTTCCCAAGCCCACTAGATGGCAAACACGTAAAAGCTTTGCTGCTCCGCTCCTGGCCGAGGTCAGGCCCTGTTTGCAGTGCCAAGGAGTGGGATGGAGATATTATTATTATTATTTTTTTTTTTGCTGGGGGCCGTCTGCACCAGCAGCCACCGGCTGTAGGTCTAGTGCAATCATTTACATTTCCAGCTTCTTTGTATAACATCAATACTGGAGAGTGTACAAACTGCTGAGCTGTTTACAGCTGCGCCGGGGCTCCGCCATCAACAGAGCACGGCCGAATTCGCAGCGTCCAGCTGGGCTCCGACGGCTGCCGGACTGCGGAGAGCAGCCCAGGCTCTGTTGGTTTTGGCTTCCTCTGGATGAACCCGGCCCTGGTTTAGAGAGGATCAGGAGGAAGAGGAGAGAGGCGAGGGGGTTTCGTGGGGGAGTTTGTTTCCACTGACGGGCTGTGCTGAGCAGCCTGGGTTGCTCTGCGTCTCCCTGGCTTCAGAGCAGACTCATCCGGAGCTGTGTCCCCATGGGAGAGTTTCTGCATGGGGACAGGACTCTCCTCTCAGCACAGAAAGTGCTGAGCCCCTCTCGGGTACCCCGCTCTGGGGTTGTAGGAGCCTCTACCAGCTGCAACGCTGCCCAGATGCCCCATCCCTCTTTGCAGATGTCCCTTCAGTGCTGCTCTCTGTCCCCTGGTGTCTCAGCCCTGGTGAACCTGGGTGGTTTGGCCTCTTTGGTGAACGACATTGCAAAGGTGGTTGGGACAAAGCTGTCCGAGGGAGGACACTGCAACCAGGCTGATGCCTCTCCCCAGCTTTGGCTTCTGGACCTTTTCACGTTCTCTCATAAAGAGAAGAACGCTACTCAGGTTTGTGGGCTGGGACTTTTCTTTTGAGAGTTTGGCGAAACAGTGGGACCATCTTCTTTCTCCTGAGAGCGAGGAAGCTTGAATCTGCTGGGCTGACGTGTCTCGTGTCACATGGAAGAGCTGCTACCAGCTCCAAATGTTGCCCAGGGAACCTGGGGACGTGGCTACCTCTGCAGCAGAGCAGGAAACTTTTTCGAGATGCCTGAGGAATTCAGGAGCTCGATGGATGCAGGTACAGAGGTGCCCAAAGAGCTGCCTCTGAAAATCCCTCCAGACTTTAACCTGTATTATGAGGGGCTGAAATACCTTTGAAAGTCTGGCCGTGGTGTCTGGCCAGAGCTTGGCCGTGGTGCCTAGAAAGCAGGATCGCTTTTGAAGGCGGGACTGCATTGCTCGAGGGGGCTTTTGGAAATGTGAGCTTTGACCCCGTGCCCTGATCAAGCCTGTCCTGTTCCTCAGCCCTTTCTGGAGACACCATGGGGTATGATTTGCCCTGGGGCTGCCTGTTCTGCCCAAGGTGGGTGTTCACCTACACTCCTAACCCTGGGAGGAACGGGGAAGGGTCTGGGCCGTGTGATGTGCCCACAGTGCTGGCGGGGCCTGCCTGGCATGCCTGCATTGCCCTTCGGCGATGAACTTGGCTGTGAACACAGGAGAGCCTTAGGGTGGTGCTGTGGGCATCCGCTTTTTGCCGTGAAGGTCCTCAGACCCCTGCGGCAGAGTCCCGGCCCCGCTGCGTGGTGCAGGATTTGCCTGTTCAGGGAGGAGCACCCAGAGTCTGATTCCTGCCTCCACCTCCCTCATTTTAAGTGTCTGCCCCTTGCTCTGCTCCCTTCTAGTTTCATTCTGGCTTCGCTCTAGCCTGGCTCCGGCATGGGTTAATCTGTCAAAACTGTTTTTTAACAAACCCACCCAGACAATGAACAATCTCAGATTTCTGCCGCCTCTCCCCTCCTGCCACCCGATGGCAATTTAGGTTGGAAAACAATAGTCCTGGTCTAACAGACCTGATTTCATTCTCTGGGGAGATTGCAGGTTTGGTTGCTAAAGATAACTGAGTTTACGTGGTAGGCTCCAGCTTGGCAAAAGGTTCAACTGACTGTTGTGGTGTTTAAAAATTAGCACAGCAGACTGCAAAATAAGCGTGCTGCTCACTCAACCTGCTGCTCGTGTCCTGCGTGGGGACAGCCTTTGTAAAGGGAGCAGGGGACGTGGCGATGGATGTCCCCACCATGTGGCTGGGCTGCTGGTGGCTTAGCTTAGGCTTTGGCCACCCTTCCGAAGGCCCAGAGCTTCGGGCACTGCCTCAAAGACAGTGGTGGGATGGGAGGGGGATGGAGCACTGTCCGTCTCTGCCCTCAGGAGCTCCAAGGTGGTGGCAGTCTCTGAAATCACTTTGAGTCACCCAGCGATGCCATGGCTGTGGCCGGAGGTGATGCTCAGCACCCGTTCCCAGCTCTCCGTCTGGGGAAGGACTTGTGCATCCTTCCCCACCGTGGAAGTGTGTTGCTGACACGGCAGTGCTCAGAGCGGCTGAAATCCTGTGGTCCCCAGGCCCGTTGGAGGCGCAGGTGTGCCTGGCTCCCGCCTTGCCTTGCCTGGCAGGAGTTGCAGCCCAAGACTTGCTCCGGGCTTGCTCTGCGCAGGCGGCGTGAGCGAAGCCAGGTTTCCCTTCCTTGCCTGCCCCCTGCCTTCAAGGGGCGAGATCTAATCGCGTGCAGATAACGAAGCCCGAGAGCTACAGCTGTATTATTCCCCATCTGCGCCAGATGCGTTTTATTACTGCCTTGGGTGGAGTTAGCAGAATGTCAGGCTGGAGGGAGCAGAGTGCACCCTGCGGGTCCTGTCAGGGCTGGAGTTGTAGGGGAGGCTCCGTCTGCTGTGTGTTCCTCACCAGACCCTCTTCTCTCTGAGTGCCTTACCCCCGAGGCACCCCAAGAAAGCTGGGGAGGACCAAGGCTCCTTCCTGGGTACCCGAGCAATCCCGCAGCTTTCCGTGGTTGGTGTCTGTATCCAAAGACCAACACTGGGACCTGGAGTCTTGGAGAATGAGGACAAGTAAAGGGGGAACATGGAAACAAACCACGCTGGAGGAGCTTCTGCTGACCCATGGGAGCCTCTGGGGACCGGGGCGCTGATTTAGGAAGGTCTGCGTCACTGTATTTTCATATCTGGGAGCAGCTCAGAGAACCAGGGCTCTGATATGCAGCTGGGTCTGTCAGTCTTCTGACACTGTCCCGTCCAAAAAGCCCCTGAACCTGCTAGCTGAGCTTGCCAGCTCTGGCTCCTTGCCTGCTTCCCTCCTGGAGGCTGGTTGGAAGGCACAGACATGGGCAGAAGGAGCACTTACATCTGTTGTGATGTCTCTGCAGCGACAAAAAGGATCATTTTAGTCACTCCAGGTGCTGTCAGAGCTTGAAGGACCAGAGACCCACACTGCAGCCAAGACAGAGGCCGAGACCTGGCTGCGTGTTGGCTGGATGGCCGTGCATCGGCGTCTCAGGAGGGCTGGACGGGAAGGTCTCCTGTTTTGAGGAGCTGCTGGCAGCTGGGGAGCCAAGACAAAATGGAAGCATTGGTTTATCCAAGTTTCCTGAGCCCTGGCAGTGGTTGCATCAGGTCCCTGGTTTCAAGGGACATCAGTAGGTGGCAATACATGTTGTGTGTCCTGTCTGCAGCTGTGGCGATGCTGGGGTGGCAGTCTGCTTGGCGGCACTGCTGGGCGGGAGTTTGCGGGGCAGCCTCTTCGTTCCTGGCTTTTGGAGGTTGGTTCCCCCGTGGCCCTGTCTCTTGTCCCTGAAGACCTTGCGTAGGTAGAGTGGAGATCTGGTGGGTAGATGTCCTAGGAGTTTTCCTGCCTCCACGACATTCCCGAACTGAGCCGGCACTGGCGTGGCGTCCGTATAGCCTGTCTCAGGACATGCTTCACATTTTATGGCTTCTTTCCTTCTCCTGCCCACTCTGGGGATGTGGCAACAGCCGAATCCCAGCCACTGAGTACACCGGAGCAGTGGGATACGCTGCGGAGACACGGAGCAGTGGGCCAAGCCCTGCTGGCTGGGGTAAGCGCCCAAGAACAGCCTGGCCCTGTCAGGTACCGCCGGCTGCTCTCCCGCCGTGCCAAAATGTGCATCCTTCCACCCCATCCCTCCGCCAGCCTCTGCCCCGACCCCCTCGCATTTTCCTCTCCTCTGGCTTTGCAGATCCATTCAGGGACTGGAAGCTGCTAGGCACACGCAGGCATGGTGGAAAGGAGCCCAAGGGCTGGGCAGAGGTGGAAAAGGGGCTGCCTTGTGCCGCGGGGCCTCCCCAGCCTGCTGGCAGCCCCCCAGACCCTCCGCCTCCTGCCGCCCCCCCCCACTCCTGGCAGCCCCTGGGCCCTCGGGTCCTTGGGGCACTTGCACGAGGCATCGCTCGCTGGACGCCCCTCTCCCTCCCCACCGTGGGCTCCGGCACTGGGATGCCTGGCCAAGATCACAGGACAGCTTAAGGGTTTAAACAGATAGGAGGCTTAATAGCTTGACCCCGGGACCTCTTCATCGCCCGCTTGGGGCAGCGGCTGTGATTTTGCAGCGCGTGTGGGAACGTGTCCAGAGCCAGGCATGGCTCCGCTGGGGTGGATCTCCAGCCACGCGTTGCGCGGGGGCTGGACAGACCAGGGGCTGGACAGATGTCTGCTTGCAGCAGAGAACCGAGCACCCGCGAGGCAAAGGCTGGTGTGCGCACTGTGGCTCTTGCAAGATGTCGGTCCCCCTGTCCGAGCCTGACGTCTGCAGGGGACGTGCTGGGTCATGGGGCTGGCTGGGGAGTACGGGCCGGGCGGGCAACCAAGCACCCATGCCTGTCCGAGTGTACTGGAAGGGACCCCGCGGAGGCAGGGTTTGTCCTGTGGGATGTGGGATGGATGTGTGGCTGATGCTTGGTGGCGCAGCTCTCGTCTCCTCTCGCGGGTGCCCCCAGCATGATCCCGGCCGTGTCCTGGCAGGGATGATAGGTGGGATAAATACAGCCCCAACTACAGGTGCAGTGAACATTGAGGAGGAGCTGCCACACCGGGGTCACAGCCTCTGATGCCACCTGGCATCCCCGGTACATGCTGATCCCAGGCGAGACACGGTGCTCAGCGCTGCCGTAACCCCACCGGCTGCTCTTCTGCACCACTCCCGACACGTTTCCTTGTGTGCTGGCTCCCATGGGTGCTCGGCTGCTGCCCTGGGGCTGTCTCGGCATGCTTGCACAAGGTGGGCAGCCCTGACCTGCTCGGGGCTGCGTGGGTGGCATCCTGGCCTGGCAACAGCAGCCTGGTGCCCTGTGCCAAAGGGCTCCGAGCAAAGCTGGCCCGATGCGGGCTGGCGTGCCCAGGGGCAGGATTTGCTGCCATGTCCCCTCCTGTTTTCCATTGTCAGTGGGTTTGTCTCCTGGAGAGCAGCCTGGGTCCCTTCGTTGTCACAAAACATGTCCTCTCCTTGGAGAGATGGGGCCCGATTTTTAACTCTGCAAACCTGTTGCACCCAAAATCACAACACGCCTCAGAAAAGCCTGTCAGCCCCGTTTGTGCTGCAGCATCGTGGAATTTGAACAGGAGCAGGAGCCCTTAGGTGAGTCCCAAAACGCTGCCAGGGGCTGTCACCAAGCCCATGAATATCCCTGGCTCCAGAAGGGACCGAGCGGCCCCCGTGGTGACCTGCATCCCAGCGGTGCCCAAGCCGAGCAGCAGGGACCGGCGCTGGGGCGAGGGGGCCCGGCAGCATTTCCCCCCCTGCTTCCCCAAGTTGTTATTTCAGCTGCTGGAGCGTCGTCAGGGCTGATAAACACCCCACAGGTGCTGTTTGCAAGTACCTTCTCCCCAAAACCCCCTGCTCCCCGGCTCAGGACTCCCTCGCCGCCCACCCCCAGGCCTTGCACCTCTCCCCTCCCTGTTCCTCCGGGACAAGCGCCACATACACGAATCCTTGTTGCCTGCCTCCGTCCTGACCTGAGCTGTTAACAGAGGCCGCTTTTCTGCCGGCTGCAGAGCCGGCGGCAGCGTGCACGGCCCCGGCCACCAAGCTCCAGCCCTCCTGTGCCGCCTCTTAACCTGGAGAAGCGGCGGGTTATTTGTGTTGCTCTTGGCAGGGACGCCCTGGCCCTCCGAAACAGAGGTGAATGCGCGCGGAGGTGTGGGGCGCGGGCCAGCGAGCCCTGTTTGTGTTGGACCCGCCACGCGGGGAATTAGTTCAACTCGGCTGCTAATTGCTTCTGAAGTGCGGGGCTCTGTCAAACGGACGCGAACGCATGACGGGGATGGCGAGCACAGCCAGAGAGGAAAACCGGCCCTGTGCTGCTTTGGGGCTCTGGAGACCTCGCTGTCTCCCCTCTCCCGGCTGTATCAGCCCCATTTAACCTGCGGGGAGCAGAGGTTTTTCGGCTGTGACCCAGTTGCTTGGGAGCCCTGGGACTGAGATGTGATGCTCTGCTTCTACCGGAGAAAGAGCAACCCCCTCCCCTGCCCCACGTCGTCTCTCCTGGGCTGGAGAGGGGACATTGGTCTTTCCCTGCCCTGAATCCCCGTGCTGAGCCCTGCTGGCTCTCCCTGCCCTGTCTCCAGCCCAGCTTTGCTTTCGCGCTTGTTTGTAAATCCCCCAGTGCTCTGTCTGGTGGGACCGGTGGCTGGGAAGGAGGATTTTGCCCACAGAAAGGCTTCACCCTCGCTCAAGCATGGGCTGACCCCCTCCATCCCCGTCCCTTCGCTGTACCTGGTCCGGCCGTAGCTTTGGGGCTGGGGTGCTGGTGCAAAGGTCCAGTTCCCTCACCCCGGTGTGAGTCCAGCCGAGGGCAGGCAGGTGAGGAGAGGCCTTGAAAGCACCACCCTGTGTGTTGTACAGAGCGTTTCTGGGACCTCCAGCTGTGCCAGCGCCAAAGCCCTGGGTGCAGGTGATAGGGTGCTGGGCCTTTCCCTTTGCAGCGTCATTCAGCATCGTTCCCCTTTGAGTAGGTCAGATTCTCCACTGTTCCCTGTGGCGTCAGCTGGCCATCCGTGGTGGGATGGGGAGATGTCCTTTCCCAGAGCTGGGTGGGATCTAGGGCAGGGGGAGGGGCTGCCAGATGCTGTCCTGGCCTTGGGAAGAGGCCACCAACCCTGCCACTGTCTTTCATGCAGCCATGACCATGCTGTTGACCCATGGCACCCCCAGGATGATGTGCAGGGAGAGGGCTCCAGGCCAGGTCAAGGACAGACAGCCCCAGGCAGGCTAAGGTCCCCGGGGTGGACATGGTCCACTGGTCCTTATCAGGGGGACATGGTCTCCTACTCCTCATCCCTCTGAGGTTTAGCATAGCCTGTTGCTCTGAGCCTCTGGGGGCTAAACCAGGCTGCCTGCCCAGCACCTGCATCCCTGCTGGATGCTGAGCACTGCCGCACTCGCTGCACCGCTGGCCTCCATCCTGTGGTCCTGCCTGTGCCCTCTCCCACCCCTCTCGCCTCCCCTCCCTCCCCCTGCTTTCATTTAGTAATTGTCCTGTAAAAGCCTAAGCGCCCATTGTCCAAATGGGGATTAAGCACCATCTGTGCAAACTTTGAGGCCATTTTCAGTGACTGGGAGGAAACGGATGACTCAGAGAGACGGTTGCGACACAGATCGGCTGTGACCCCGGGCTGAGCGGGTGGATCTCTGTGGAGCAGCCCTGTTAACCCAGGCACCTCCCAGCAGCCTTTTGAGGCTCGTGGCAAGGGAGCCAGCAGCAGTTTTCAGAGGGCTGTGGGATCCCCCCTGAACTGTGAGGTGTTTCCATCCAGCCATCCCTCATGTCAAAGTTTTAGTCCATCTGGTTCCAGTGGTGGCTCCTGAGTTCTGGTTTCGAGTGGTGCTGGTGGGAAGGGCATGCAGTGTGTTGGCTCCACGGTGGAGCACTGAGGCCAGGAGGTCAAGTCTGCATTAGTGAGGGACCCCCAAAGACCCTTGTGTTTTGGCTGTTTTTCCCCAAAACGATGTCTGAAGGGTGGTGAAGGTGGCCCTGGAGGAGGCCTGAAGGCGACAGTAAGAGCTGCATCCACTGGTGAATACCAGGAGATGCTTTCATGTGGGAGCAAGAAAGTTGTGCTCCAAGTAGCTTCTCTCTGTTACCACCTCACCTGCCCCGTGCGTGAGATGTTCCTGTAGCCCATCTGGACTGGGGTGACACCCAAACTGAGGACACGGTGGTGGTGAGGCACATGGGAGGCAGAGGAGGCTGCCGGCCATGGTGGCCCAGCAGTGAGGAGGACTTGGCCGAGGCAGGATTTTCTGCAGGGCTCAGTGTGGGTCCATCTGTCACAGGCGAAGAGGGAGATGTTCAGTGCTGGTCTCCTGTTAGCACACCTGGGCAGCTGCTGTGGGCTCTGGCCTGTGCTGGGACTCTGGGCACGGTGGCTGGCCTGCAAAAGCTCTGCCTTCGCAAACTCCCCCCAAAACCCGCTTTGGTGCAGTGTCCTGAAGGAGGGAGTTTGGGGAGGGACAACAGATTTTAAGGCAGTTAAGGTTGGGAAGGCTGTGGGGATCAGACGTTTTGAGGGATGGAGATTTAGTGATGCCATGATTACAGGAGGTGGATCTGCGGCCTGAGGAGGGCAGGCACAGCTAAGCCCAAGGAGCTGAACGGGGTGATGGATGCGAATGATGAGTGAAGTGCGCCTGATTTTTGTTTGTAAGGGGAAAAAGAGATTTCTAGCTTGCAACTTTTCCCCTTTGCCCCATGTTTTTGTTATCCCCCAGCTCTACCGTGGCTTGTGTCTGGCTCGCCAGGACGCTGCTGATGTGCAAGAGGCGATGCTGAAGCAACTCTGAGCTCAGCAAGGATGAGGCAGGGCTGGACTTTGAGTGCTGGCAGTGGTATGGATGGAGCACCAGGAAAATACTTCTCGTTTGGGAGCGTTTTGCTCAGCTCCTGCTCACGGTGCAGCCCATGTCCAATGGCATCCTGGGGGGCATCAAGAAGAGTGTGGCCAGCAGGTGGGGGGAGGTCATCCTCCCCCTCTGCTCTGCCCTGGGGAGGCCACATCTGGAGCACCGGGTCCAGTTCTGGGCTCCCTGGTTCCAGAAGGACAGGGAACGGCTGGAGAGGGTGCAGCATAGGGCTACTAAGATGATTAGGGGACTGGAACTCCTCTCTTATGAAGAAAGACTGAGGGCATTGGGTCTGTTTAGTCTGGAAAAGAGACGGCTGAGGGGTGACCTTATTAATGCTTACAGATACTTAAAGGGTGGGGGTCAGGAGGATGGGGCCAGGCTCTTTTCAGTGGAGCCCAGGGACAGGACAAGGGGTAACGGGCACAAACTTGACCATAGGACGTTCCACCTAAACATGAGGAGGAACTTCTTTCCTGTGAGGGTGGCAGAGCCCTGGCACAGGCTGCCCAGAGAGGTGGTGGAGTCTCCGTCTCTGGAGACATTCAAAACCCGCCTGGACGCGTTCCTGTGCCACCTGCTCTGGGTGACCCTGCCCTGGCAGGGGGGTTGGACTAGATGATCTCCAGAGGTCCCTTCCAACCCTATGATTCTGTGATTCTGTGGTTACCATGGGATGGGAAATGGGTGTGAGATGTCTCGGCTCCCTGCTTGGTTGGGGGCACCATGGTTGCATGTAAATCTGGTATCCTGTGCACAGCTCGGGGTCTTCAAACCCTGAGAGGTGATGGTTGGGGCAGGAAATAAGTAGCCCTCAACAAGGAGCCGTGATTAAGACAGCTTTACACCCCAAATCCGGCCTGGACAGATACAATAACCCTAGAAGTTGGTGAAATTATTAGGCAGAGCTTAAGTAAAATGATCTGAAGACAGTGCTAAGGCAGGTGAGATTTTGCTTGGCTTAACGCACAAAACAGAGAAGAAAAGGAGAGGAAAGAATTTCCCCTGTGAAAGTCTCGGCTGGTTCAATTTCCAGTGACAGTCAAAGAGTTAAAGTGATATGTTGGGAGTTATGAGTGTTTATCTAAAAGAAAAGTGGCAGGTGAAAGGGATAAAATAACACAGTTTGTAAAGCAATGCAATATGTTTGAATTATCCGAGGATCAGAGCTGGAATTTGGAAGGTAATATTGGATAGAAGGAAATGGGAGATGGAGACAGAAATAGGATGGGAAAAAACAGCTTGAGGTGGCTTCCCCATTGGTTGCTACAGAGGAAAAAAAAGGGGTTGGCATTATTAAGACCGTTGTGAATTTGTTTATTAGAGGGGATTTTTATTGTACTTTTATTGTACTTTCAGAATTAAGTTCAGGGCCTCTGCTGTGTCAGGGCACGGAACGGACCCTCCCGAGCTGGCTTTGGCTGGAAAACCACGTGCAGAGTCTGTTATTGTGCCCAAGAACATCCCTGGAAATGGCCGTTGTGCTCAGATGACCTGTGAAACACCCAGTGCCGAAACATCCCTGGCCGAGGGCTGGGATCCTTCCCTTCCTCCTCGGGCGCGCTGGGCTGTGGGTGCTCAGCCCCATGGCAGAATTGGGTTCCCCCAAATCTCCGATGGGCTGAGCGCTTTCTACAGCAGCGACAAAACAACTGTTCTCCGCCTACCCAACCAAGCACCTTCTTCTGCTCTTCCTCTATAGCATTGAGGTATCTTCTTCACGGGGAAGCGCACAGGCAGGTGGGTCTTGGCACAATGGGAAGATGCAGGGGATGCAGCTGGGAAACTGCTGTGCTAAGAGGGCTTGGGCACCTCCAGAGGGCTGCTCCTAAATCTGTGGCACAGCCATGCAGGAAGATTTCAAGTAGATTTGTCCCACTGCCCACACTCTTAACTGGCATTTACGACCTCGGCTTCAGCTGCTCTCCAGGCACCATCCTCACTAGTCCGGAGCTCAGCTTCTCCTGGGCCGTTTGCCTGGTTCTGGGAAGTTTCCAGCTCACGCTGGCTGAGAAACGCAGAGAAGGCTTGGGGAAGTCGCAGCACCTCCAGCGCTGCTCTGCCCTGAGCCATCACAGAATCACAGAATGGCCGGGGTTGGAAGGGACCTCTGGAGATCACCTAGTCCAGCCCCCTGCCAGAGCAGGGTCACCCAGAGCAGGGGGCACAGGAACGCGGCCAGGCGGGTTTGGGATGTCTCCAGAGATGGAGACTCCACCACCTCTCTGGGCAGCCTGTGCCAGGGCTCTGCCACCCTCACAGGAAAGAAGATCCTCCTCATGTTTAGGCGGAAGCTCCTATGGTCAAGTTTGTGCCCGTTACCCCTTGTCCTGTCCCTGGGCACCACTGAAAAGAGCCTGGCCCCATCCTCCTGACACCCGCCCTTTCAGTATTTATCAGCGTTGATAAGATCCCCCCTCAGTCGTCTTTTTTCCAGACTGAAGAGACCCAAATCCCTCAGCCTTTCTCTATAAGAAAGATGTTCCATCCCCTCATCATCTTGGTGGCCCTTTGCTGACCCCTCTCCAGCAGTTCCCTGTCCTTCTGGAACCGGGGAGCCCAGAACTGGACACAGTGCTCCAGATGCGGCCTCCCCAGGGCAGAGCAGAGGGGGAGGATGACCTCCCTCGACCTGCTGGCCACACTCTTCTTGGTGCACCCCAGCTCCAAAATCTCCATTTGCCACCTCAGCCGCATCACTGTCCTGACCTCTGCTCCTCTAGATGGTATGTTGTCACCTCCAGCATCTTCACCTGCTAAAGCCTTTAGGTCAGCAGGTCTCTCACGGCCATGGCATTGGAAGATGGAAGATCTTCTCCCCTTGCACGACTGTCTTATCAGGTCTTCTGTGCCTTTGACACCCACCAAGGAGACCAGGATTGTGTTCAGATCTTGGCGTGGTTTGCAGGTACAACAATATACACCGGCCTTCTCTAACCAAGAGAAGGTAAAAGGAAAAAGCGCAAGAGCGGACTGTCATTGAGGCATTGATTCCTGAATCTGCAGGCAACCCAGAGCAAGGACTCCGAGGTGTACCATCATCCTGGTGTGCTTCTGTATCAGCCTGACTGTTCGTAGCTGTGGCACACGGAAAATTGAGATGGCAAAGTGACTTTATTGAGAAAAAAAGACACAAAGGACTGATTTATTTTGCATCTAATTCAGCTCTGAGGCTCTCCCAGATGTTCCGGGTTTCTTGGTGGAAATGAAACGGCTGCAGATTTTCCAGCTGGCCACACCAAGCAGAGCACTTACACCAGGCCAAGTCCCCAGTGAGCTATCTGCAGGGCTTCCACTGCTGCTGTTTCTCTTTGGCTGTTCTGCCTTTCCCCATGTTCATCTCTAAGTTTGTTTTGCTTAATAGCATCCTGGGGGTCCTGTCTGTCCCACTTTCCCCATCACGGTCCCAGTCCCCTTGAGAGAGTACGTCTTCCTGCTGAGCCGTGGGTTGTGTGTTTTCTTCATTCTTTTGCCCCCTTGGTCACTCATTCATCCTGCTTTCCATCCAGACCTGGTGTCTGTCTTCTCTCTGCTGTGTGATGAAACAGTGAAGATGCGGTACCGTCACACCAGCTTCCACGTACACGAGAGGCAGCCCTGGAGCTGCAAGATGTCTTCTGCCATGCTCATTCCCCACTTGTCTTTATTACCGCAGATCTGGTGAGGTCTACTGATGGACTTGGAACAAGCCTCCCTTTTTCTCCAAAACAAAGCAAACCAGGTGGAAGGAAGCGTGGCTCATTGCTAATAAAGCAAAAGATGAAGGGCTGGAGTTCACCTGCCTCTGACTTTCCAGAGAGAGGACTTTGCTCCAGGATAGAAAGCTGCACCATGAAGCTTTCTGACATGCATTTCCTATAGCCCCCCACAAGCCTGGAGAGTGTTAAATAGAATCATAGAATCACGGAATGGTTCGGGTTGGACGGGACCTTAAAGATCATCCAGTGCCCCCCCCTGCCCTGGGCAGGGACACCTCCCACCAGCCCAGGCTGCTCCAAGCCCCATCCAACCTGGCCTTGAACCCCTCCAGGGATGGGGCAGCCACAGCTTCTCTGGGCAACCTGGGCCAGGGGCTCACCACTCCCACAGTAAAGAATTTCTTTCTAATATCCAATCTAAACCTACCCTCCTTCAGTTTGAGGCCGTTACCCCGTGTCCTATCACTACACTCCCCGATCCAGAGTCCCTCCCCATCCTTCCTGTAGTCCCCCTTCAGGGACTGGAAGGGGCTCTAAGGTCTCTCCGGAGCCTTCTCTTCTCCAGGCTGAACAGCCCCAGCTCTCTCAGCCTGTCCTCCCAGCAGAGGGGCTCCAGCCCTCTGATCATCTTCGTGGCCTCCTCTGGCCCCACTGCAACAGGTCCATGTCCTTCTTGTGCTGAGGGCTCCAGAGCTGGACGCAGTACTCCAGATGGGGTCTCACCAGAGCAGAGCAGAGGGGGAGAATCACCTCCCTGGATCTGCTGGACACGGTTCTTTTGATGCAGCCCAGGATGCGGTTGGCTTTCTGGGCTGCAAGTGCACACTGACGGCTCATGTTGAGCTTCTCGTCCACCGTGTTGTTGCCATGCAAAGTAAATTAAATATCCTGCTGCAGGTAGAGACTCCAGAACATCTTCATGGTGTCCTTGGAAGTGGCTGCTAGTTGATGGTCACTTTGTGGTTGGCCTCAGATAGCTTGTCTGTGCAAGGGCTGTTACCCCTGGTAATTCTGTGAGGCAACATGAATATTGATGTTCCTTTTTTTGCAGAATTCCAGATTTTTTCACTCTTCCAACTGAGCTGCATATAAACCACAGTGCCTTGACCTCCAGCACTGCTCCGAACATGTTCTGTATTTCTGTGGTCTTTCTTGGACATCTTGTTTTATAGCCAAGTTTCAAGCTTGAAGGCATCTATAATCCTGCCACATTTAATTTTTTTGCACAACTTCCTTCCTGGACAGTAGCTCAGCAAGCAATGTTTTGCAGTACAACAGGGTGCCTGAGCTGTCTTTTTCAGAAGCAGCCTGAAAACTCCCTTTTAAATTTCTAATTCTGGGGTTCAAGAGCCATTCACTGATGAATCTCTATACACCAACTTTCTCTCCTTCAGAGAAGTTGAGGTTTTGCGGCTGTAAATTACCTGCGTTGTCAGGGGCTGAGTCTCTTGGGTTTCTTTGGTGGAAACCATAGGTAAGAGGGAAGATGCAGTAGCACTTCTGGTGTCTACATCCTTTCTTGGCTATGGCAATTTTTCTGAAGATTCCTTGACATGTGGTGGGAGCAGATTGTGCATCTCTTGTTTTGGACCAGCAAAGCACATACAGGCCAAAAGATGGGAACTGGGGAAGCTGACGGCTTCTCGGGCTGTGGCGTGGGGAAGAAGTCACAGTTCTTTTGAGCTCCTGCTTGCTGAGCAGTTGTCCTCTTCTGGCAAAGGGTGCATGTGCCTCTATAAGACCACCTTGCGCGCACCCGGGGATGATAAGGCAGGTGAGAGAGGTGACCAGCCGTGATGGTTTTGGTTCCTGGTCTGTACACCAGTAGTCACTTGTGAAGGGAGATTATCTAACTTGTGGTTGCCTGCTTTGCAACCCTGCTTGATAGCTTTCATTTGGAAAGGGCTGGAGGCAGTGGTGAGACCTTGTCATGGACTGAGTTCGGCTACCGCCCAGCTCAGGGAGGCTGGGACATCTGAAAAGGCAGGCCATTGCATTTTCCAACCCCTTCTTAGTATGGCTGGCTGTAACAGCTCTCTCTTGTGGTGTGCACGGGAAGGAGCTCACACAGATAGAATCATAGAATGTGTTGGGTTGGAAGGGATCTCTAAAGGCCATCTAGTCCAGTCCCCCTGCAGTCAGCAGGGACATCTTTCACTAGGTCAGGTTGCTCAGAGCCTCATCCAGCCTGGCCTTGAATGTCTCCAGGGATGGGGCCTCCACCACCTCTCTGGGCAACCTGGGCCAGTGTCTCACCACCCTCAGTGTAAAGAACTTCTTCCCAATGTCTCATCTAAACCTGCCGTGCTCTAGTTTAAACCATTGCCCCTCGTCCTGTCGCTCCATGACCTTGCAAACAGCCCCTCGCCAGCTTTCCTGTAGGCCCCCTTCAGGGACTGGAAGGGGCTCTAAGGTCTCCCCGGAGCCTTCTCTTCTCCAGGCTGAACAACCCCAGCTCTCTCAGCCTGTCCTCACAGCAGAGGGGCTCCAGCCCTCTGATCATCTTTGTGGCCTCCTCTGGCCCCGCTGCAACAGGTCCATGTCCTTCTTGTGCTGAGGGCTCCAGAGCTGGACGCAGTACTCCAGGTGGGGTCTCACCAGAGCAGAGTAGAGGGGGAGAATCACCTCTCTGGATCTGCTGGCCAGGTATTTCTATGCTGTCTTGCCGCTGCTTCGCGTCGCCGCAATTATGGGAGCAAAGCTGCAATAGTGCAACAACTGTCCTAGATCAGAGCCGCAGGGACAAGTGGGCTCAACAACCTCAACAGGGTTTTTGAGAGGGTTTTTTTTTGCGCTGCTGAGCAACTGATTCTAATTGAGGCTTGCAATTTGTGCTTTCACTTGTGGCTGATGGAGAACTGGAGGGAGAGGACCCCTGATGTATGATTTAGCTGCTTTGGACCAAGTATCTGGCATCGAAGCACTGCCCAGGGCAGGTTGGGGATCTGCAGTGGTATGGAGACTCACCCAGCCAACACGACTTGCTCCTGCGCTCAAGGAAATACTTATGGTGAGATTTGGGATGGGGGAAGAATGTCTTGCCATGTCAGGAGGCCAGCCAAGGGGAGCTCGTGGCTCCTGAGATGCCAGCACAGGCACAAGGACGGAGCTTGTGTGTGGTCACATCTCTGGGACTCCAGAGGAGGGGCTCCGTGGCTGCAGAAACATCTTGGGCATAACTGCGAGAGACGAGGAGGGGAGCACCTGGTGCGGGCGCTGCTCAGGGGCCAGGTGTTGGCGTGGTCCAGCCTAAATGCCGGGATGCGGGGCCTGATCCTTAGCCCGGCTCCTGCCCCTGCCTCCCCCTCCGCCTGCACCGGGTGTTACAATCCAGTCTAAGGCAGGTTGCACAATTTATTTTCCTGTACTTAAAGCGGGATTTTGGCAGTCAGGGTCGGGAGGCCTCTCTGAGGAGCGCTGGCTGGACGCCCTCCCGCTGTCACGGGATCACGCTGCTGTCAAAGGCTCTGCTCCGCCGGGCGTCCTTCAGCGTGGCCTTCTGCCGCAGCTTCGGGGCTGATGGAGGCAATGCTCGGGCGGCCAAGAGATCGCCGACATCTTCAGCAAGTGTAGGCGGGAGCAGCGGTCGCCCCAGCTGGGTGCTCGTATGCCAGACTGAGGTGAGACCCGTCATTTCCAGTTCCCATGTTCATGGCAGCTGTAAGGAGGACTCATCCTCTTGTGCCCATGCAGAGAGACATCATCCCATCCTTAAAGCGTCTTTTCTCAGAGGTCCCAGGCTCTTGTTTCCTCCTGTCTCCATCACCTGGCTTCCCTACAGCCAGCTGGTAAATTCATGTGGGTAAAGGGAGAGCAGGAGATGCAGGGAAACTACTGTGGTCATCACTGCAGGAGTATGCAGTAGGAATTGCTGTTACGTTCGCTGATGGTGTAAGGGAGGGAAAGGATGCGAGCGCTCATTCGTGCTCTGCCTGAGCACTATTAACGCCATCCATGGTGATTTAACTGCTTTGCGAGGAGAGCGGCGGGTGAGGCTGAGCATGCCCGGGGAGGGAGGATGAGATAGTTGGGAGTGATGAAAGTGTTCATGGCCAGTAAAGGGCACGAGGGTGATGTGGCCAAAACAGCTGGAGCGAAAGATCAGCTCTGCCTACGCGCTTGGCCGTGTTGGGCTCAGACCGGAGGGTGGAGAGGTGGCAAACGTGAAGCCCAGAGCACGGAGTAGCTGAGGTTGAAGGTATGTGACACATGGGGTGGGTTTTCCAGGAGAAAAGGTGGAGAAAAAAGAAGGAGCAGAAGATGGTGGTGAAGTTGGGAGTTTGAGGAATGGGAAAAAATCATGGAGTTACCCATCCGCTGGAGCAGGGCGGGGAGGACTTGGAGGGGATGTCCTGTTTTTGCGCGATGATCTCGAGTTGGCAGTGGGACATCCAGGAAGGTTTACGAGCGGGAGAGGCTGGGTGGAGACGTTGGCCTGCAAGTTCTCGGAGGAGAGATGAGCTCACCAGGGAGAGGGTGTCGAGGGGTCTGAGGAGGAGGACCGAGTGCCGAGCCTGTGGGGCTGGCACGGGAAGGAGCATGTGGAGGGATGCGGTGGTGGGGAGAGGGTTAGTGGGATGTTCTCGGATGCATGGGGGATGTAGGGGACAGGCTGAGCGGGTGGGGGACACTGAGGAGGAGGACATGAACGTCTTGTTCTGTCCGCTGTCGCAGAGAAGCTGGCATCTCCCTGTACCTGTTTCAGCACAGGATGAAGCACATCTTGGTTTCACTGCCGTGCTGGGAGGTGGTGTGGGGAGGTGGAGACGGTCCCTCACCTGGGGCTGAAGCTGGAGTGGGGAGGGGAAGGGATGGAGCTGGGAGGTTGTGGGATGGGATCCACCATGGGAAGAGAGGAGCTGTTTGAAGGAAGCATTTCTGGGAGGCTCAGGACTCGTTTTCTCCCATCCTACCATCCTTTTTCTGCAACAACAGTTAAATTTAAAAAGATAGCCCTCAACCCCTGCCACCCGCAGAGGCCAAAGTGAGAGAAGCCATTGTTTTTACCGTGAACCCTGTGGAAAGGTGAGCTCGGAGAGCACAACAATGGAGAGCTGGAACTAAAGAAAGGAGAGAAGGCAGAGCATTAGTGCAGTTGGACCCAGCAGCAGCCCGTGCTGAAGTGGGCAGCTCCAGACCGCAGGGAATGGCATGGAAAGGATGCAGCTGAGCACCTGAGTCCTTCCCAGGCTTGTGGAGGGACAAGGAACAAGGGGAATGCACTGGCTGGGGGCAGCTTGGAGCGTGCCGGGCATCTGGCACCGCATCCGCTCCAAATGGAGCACCCCACAGCACAGGGATGGAGGCTGGAGGGGCAGGTCCCTGACTCTGCGTCTGCAGGCAGTTCTCTCCCCCTCCCAGCCCAAATGCACCTCGGGACCACTGGCAAGGCGTTCCCAGCAGCGCACACAGCAGCTGTGGGCTGTGGGCAGGGGAGGAGAGCACTGTTGTGAGCAGATGAATATCAGCGCCCTCTCAACAGGAGAAAGTCTCAGGCTTTCTGAAATCTAAGATAAGTGGCCTCTTAAGCCAGCGGTGTGTCAAGTGGTTAAAGGCGGAAGATTAGCCAGCGAGCTCTCCTTCCACTGGTGGGAAAGCAGGGATGCAGCCTGTGGTCCAAACACCAGCATCTCCCACGAAGATACAGGAGGAGGGACAAGGACAGCCTTAGTGTCCCCTTTACACTGTCAAGAGGCACCATGTGGGCACCTCTCCTTCTAGCCATGGACTCCTGGGAGGAGACCAACAACCATTAGGTGTTTGCAGCACGTGCTGGAGCCTGATTGCTAGGAGAAGAGAACCCTGTTGGCTCATTCAGCACAAACTCATTATTTAATAGACAAAGTAAATACGAAAAAAAGACATTATTCCACCCCCACCCCCCACCCCACTCTGGTGCTGAAATTTACCGTTGTGAGAAGAACCAGAGTGCTGCAGAGCCGAGGTATCTCCGGGTGACATTTACAGAGCTCAGCTTTCATCGCAGCTCGAAAAAATCCCATGCGCGGAGATTATCTCCACACTGATCTGGATTGTCTTGTTCAGCTTTGGCCCTCATCCTAGATGGACAATGAGCAGAAAACTTGGCCAGTGGCCTGAGGTCTGTGGCCTCCTCGGCATGAGCTGGGAAGAGGAGGAACAGTCTCCAAGGTACTTAAGAACTTGCAGCCTTGGGGGGCTAAAGAGATGGAGCCGGGGGGGGGGAAGCTTAGATTGCCCCCCGAGGATTTAATACTGCAGCCTTGGCCAACCCGGCCATTGAGAGAGGGAATCCCTCCTCTGTGCTCCTCTGTTGGGGAGATCTCCGGTTTGCCTTGAAGTGGATCAGCTCATGGTGGCTCCACCTTGAGGTCTCCCCTGGGTGTCACCCCCCACCACCACCTGGCACCCGTTGCTGAAGGTTTTTTGGAGCTGGGGCCGAGCGGGCAGGAGGGTGGCAGTCGGGGGGTCTGGGGGGGGATGCCTCGGCGCAAACCTCCCTCACCCTGGGCTGCTTCGAGGCAGTTGTCAGCAGCCTTCCAGCCGGACGGTGTCTGGAGACCTTCCAGCGACCACAGACTCTCCCCCAGCCCATCACTGCCACAGCCCAGACGGGATTTAACGTATGTCTGTGCGTTCCCCCAACCTTTCCCCTCTCAAGATGAAGCAAGGAAGAAAAACAAGACTGCAGGTTTGCAAGGACCCCCTCCTCCAGCCCAGAGGGTGATGGTCACAGCTCCGGGCTTTTCTGGACCACGAAGGGAGCTCCCAGCTTGCGCAGGGGGGCTCCCCATTGCGCTGCGGGCAGATGTTCCTGTTGGCTCGAGGTGCCGTTTCGAGGTTTTTCTCTGCTCCCCTTTTGCCTCTCCACTCGCAGACAAGTGGGTGAGGAGAGAGGAACTGGTTCGCTTTCCACCTCCCCTCGCAGTGCCCCTCTGCTTATTAGTTCTCCAAATATTTCGTCCTGCAGCCCGGCAGCGAGGGCTCTGCACTAACCCGATCACAGGCGGAGGGGAAGCGGGAGCGGGTGGGACAGCGCGTTATCCTCGTGGCATCGCTCCAGGCCAGCCCGCGGGGAGAGAGACAGGGCAGCTGGGGCCCTGCCGTGCGAAATCCCGGTGGCCGGGGCACGCCTGGCAGCATCCCTCGGGCTCAGCCCTCCTCTCCTGCTGCCTGAGGGTAATGGCAGAGCACGAGTGTTGCCTTTCCCCCCAGCAGCATCTTTCCCCCACCCCCGGTAATTGCTCCACTTTATAATTTTGCTTTTCTCAGCAGCCAAAGGGACGGGGACTGTCCCCAGAGCCCACGGCGGGTGTGGAGAACAGGCATGTGGACGAAGGAGAGACCTGGTTGTGGGATGCTGGTGAGCAAGGCGGGGGCAGTTATGGGGCAGAGGAAAAGAAATCCCCTGGGATTTCCTCCCATCAGCTCCCAGCTCCATCCAGAGCCATTGGATTGCAGGTACCATGGCCTCCCTGGACCCTCTTCACAGTCTCCCGTTGAACAAGATGCCGGAGAAGTGAAGGGGGAAGGGGGCTTGCATGGGGAAGGGGAGCATGGTGGGAACATTGCATCCTCCCGACAGCTCTGGGCAGCCGCTGAAGAGCTTCTGTAAATCAGAGTGGCCACTGGAGCTGCTCCAAAATCCATCCAGTGCCCAGGAGGCCATCGAGCATCGCACAACAAGGGGATGCAAGAGTGTCCCATGTCCCCTTCACATACTAATGGCCCCGGATGGGCTTTCCCTGCGTTGAACTTAACTCCTGGGGACGTTGCCACCCTGTCACCATCTGCCCATCCTCTGCACCGCACCTGGCTGCACACGCTGGCTGTGCTCCATCACCTCCTGTGGCTTGGCCAAGCCAAGCAGTGCTCTGGGATGCTCAGTGCGTGCCTTAAACAAATAAACGTAATTGCGATAGAAGATACCGAGTGCCTAACGCTAGCCTCGGCTTAAACACCTCCTGTTTGCAGCGCTCCGGCGTCGGCAGGAGCTCACGCGCTGAGAGCAGCCATCAGGCAGGTCCCCAGGCAGCCGCCGGAGCAGACACGTCCCTGCTGGCACAGGACACTGCGGGGCTCTGGCTTCGGCAATAAATAAAACAAGCAAACAAAACAAAAAGCCAACAATGATCATTTTTTTTAAACTTTAAATATTTTTTTTCTTTAAAATCTGTTTTCCTCTGGGGCTCTGTCTCTGTAAAGAGCTGTGCTCTCCCTGCAGCATCTGGGTTATGTCCTCAGTCCCGGCCGTGGGGCAAGGGAGAAGCAGGATCAGTTAGAGAGGGGACGGATGGGCGTTCCGCTCCGTGCATCACCGGCACGTGTGGATTTCCACCACCCGATGGCAGGGTTTGCACTTGACGGAGCAGCACCAGTGGAATTTGCAGCTGCACCTTTCCACAACCTCCACTTCGTCCGTATGAAAGCCCCGGCCGCAGCACATCAGCTCGCAGCCGTCAATAGCCTTAGAGGTCTTGTTGCACTGCCGGCCGCTGGTGCCCAGCACCCCGTTCTTGAGGTCGTGGTCACAGAAGTCGGGACTGGAGTCCAGGTAGACGAGGTCCTCGTCCGTGTGTGGCTTGAACTGGGAGTTTTTGGGCACCAGCACTTTGGTGGATCCAATCTCGCTCTGCTCGACCTCCGTGGCGCCGTCGAATTTCTCCTTCAGGACGTTGCCCACTTTGCGGAAGGGGGGCATGGCTTTCCAGCACGTCTTGAACTCGCAGGAGCCTGACACGCCGTGACACTTGCACTCCACCCGCATGTTGTTGAGGATCGCCTGGAGGAACAGACACAAGGAATGAGCTGGGACCGAGAGCTCGGGATGGACACAGCGAGAAGGGTGCAACACAGCGGGTGTGGATGGGTTGTGCAGGCAGCAGTGCTGCTGTACGTGAGTTGATGGGGTGAAACGAAGCCAAAAAGGCTCAAGCAATTGCTGCAGAGCCCAGCTGGGGTGCTGCAGAGATGCACCCGCTGCCCAGGCTTCCCCCTCACCATTACCTTCCTCCCTGCCTCGTTGTTGTGGAGGTTCATTAACGCTCTGTTGGAAGAAGCCCCTTTGCTCCTCTCGCGGACGTCAACGAAGGACTGCGAGAAGGCCACGCCGTAGGCGATGTTATCGGAGCAGCCCGACCACTGGAAGCCTAAGGCAGAGTGCACGGATGAGATAGATGACAACCAGCCTGCCTTGCTCGTCCTCTCCAGCCCTGCTCTTCCAAAAATACATCTGACTTCCCCCCACTTCTGTCCTGCTACCCACTAGGCTGGGCTGCCTAGGGGACTGGGGAAGCTGGGGATTGTGACCCTGGCGGGGACATGGACAAGGTGCCCCATGGGTGATGCTCCCAGATGCCTTTTGGAGGGACTCACATGAACTAACAGGAGTTGTTTCTTTTTTAAAAAAAGCTTTTTCCTCCTTTCTGGATGGCTCCAGAGTGGGCATTTCCATGCTTGTCCCATTTTGCCTCCCCGCTCGGCCGCCCCCCATCCCCCGGTGCGTGCTCACCCTGCGGGCTGCCCCCCTGCACCGTGCGGTCGCATCCACACTTGTCCAGCTCGCCGCTGCTGCAGGCGCGGGTCACTGCGAAGGCCACCCCTGCTGAAGAGATGGCATAGACGAACGCTGCCTCCCGCGTCCCTGAAACAGCACAAATGATGGTGGGAAACGTGGCAGCAAGTCTGGGGCACGTGAGAGGGCTTTCTGGAGGGTGCGTGGCCAGGTGGCCCCTGGTGGCTGTTGCGCCTGTCCCTGCCCCTCTTTCCTCCTAACGCTGGTGTTGCACATAAACCTCCTTGAAAAGCTGGTCTGGAGGCTGGCTCTCGGCAAAACATGCTCTGTGGAGCTATCAAGTCAACCCCTTTGCTCCGTCCCTTCCTCCCAAGGTGGGGTTCCCCACGCAGGACACTAATCCTCCCTGCTCCCGGGGATGCTGTTTGCTTAGTGCCAAGCCTGGACCAGTCTCAGGAGAGACACCTTGGTGCTGGCAGACCGTTTGCAGTAGGGAGAGCCCTGTCTTGCAATAGTGAAGGAGCTGGGAGCTGCCCCACAAAGTTAAAAACATGAACGTGATGGGCAAATTATAACCCGGCAGTGAGGGAGATGCGAAGGCTGCATTGCCAATGTGGGGAGAGCTCTCCAGAGAGACTTTCTTGCCTGGTGCTTGCAGGGCACCTCTGCCATGAAATCCCTCCTGCATCCAAAATAGTTGGCTGCTTTCCACATCCGGGAACATCCCCTGCCTCTGCAGATCCTTGCCATCCTCTCACACAGAGTCCCGTAGCTCCCAGCACCTCCCAAACTACCCCACAGAACCCCACTCCACTCCCAAAGCGCCTTGCAAAACTAGGCTGGTCCCCAGAGTGCAGCCCCTTCCCAGCTTTTGTGTCTACCTGTGCGGTGCCGCATGGTTGGGAAGCGCTCGTTTGGGACATTCCTAGGCATAAACACACAGGGCGGCGCGGCCAGGGACCAGCTCTTGGAACACCCAAATCCCCGCCATCCTCCCGAGGCCGGCTGAGGACACAGCCCCTCTGTCCCCGAGAAAGGAGGGCTGGCATTTGGGGTAGTCCCATGGTAGGGGTAGTGGGGGGATGGCTCATGAGTAGACATCACCCTGGCTTGCCGGTCGGACAGAGGGCAGCTACTTTGGTGGCCCAGCTGTAATCTGGCCCGGGTGGCAGCGGCTGGGGAGCACCCAGCCAGCGCGGGGACTGAACCGCCTCCAAGTTAATCGAGGTTAATAGTAGGATCGTGTTGGTCGGTTTGTGCTGTGGCTGCCTAAAAAGAGACGACTTTTAGTTTCTGGTATTTCTGGTATTTCCAGTCCCTGAACCTTCACAAGAAGGGATCTTCACCACTGTGTTGAGGGGAGGGAAGTCACACAAGGAGCCGGGGGGGTTGGATTTGGTCTATGGGTCCTGGGATGGGAAGCGAGATGGTGCACCAGAGATGGCAGTGGCACCCGAGGGGAGGCAAGGGCCGCTTCGGTGGTCTCCAGGGGTTGCAGAGGGACTTTCCCCTCCATCTCTGCACCCCGATGCTCTGGGTCCTTGCTTGGTTTGATCACAGCCCTGTGCCTGCGGGCCGCCTGCGTGCAGCTGGGATCCGAGGGGCTGGGGGCTGCCCTGGCCGTAAATCCCCCCTGAAGGCTGGCAGCTGGGTGGTGGCGGGCGATGATGCTCTCCTTGGAGGGTCCAGCCGCCGTGTGTTTTACTCGCATCGGGCGGCAGAGGGCTGTCCTCCCAAGGTCTTGCCCGCAGACGGCTCCGCTCGAGGGTGTCGCGCCAGCCTGGCAGCGGTCACCGCTTCGGCCCGGAGAAGAGACCGAATAAACCCAGCATCCCGCTGCAGCCACGGGCTTGGCGGGGCAGAGACTAGACAGCAGGGTGACTTTAGGGCCCTGCTCGAATTTGGCATCTCCTTGTAAAAGGTCCAGAGCTCACCAGCTCCCCTGGGCTGGTACCTCCACACGATGGGCACCCTCTGGGTGAGAAAAAGGCTTGGGAGAGGAAGCACCCAGCAGCTGAGGAACCACAGGGATCTGGATGTGCTGCCCCAACACAGTCGGAAGAGCCCTGCTGCAATGCCCTGCTGCAATGCCCGTCAGCCCCAAGATCCAACACTGGGCTGTTCCCTGCCCTCCCCAGCTGCTGGCTCAGGGGCAAGCAGGGAAAACCCAGCCGCAGCCCCCCGGACTGCTGCTGTAGCCATTCCCCCACACCGCAGCACCCCAGGCACGTCTCCTCCTGGCTCACCTTGCGTTACCACCTTGCCGAAGACAGGCAGGGTGTCCAGCGTGGAGCAGTTCCAGCGGCGGTTGCGGAACTGGTACTGGCACTCCTCGATGGCCAGCTGGGCTCCGCGCCGCACCGAGTCCATCACCTCCAGGTTCCTCTTGCACATCTGCACCTGGCGCTGGATCAAGCCCTTCAGCTTCTCGCAGGTCTCCTCCTCGGAGATGCTCCCCACTGAAGACAGCTTTGCTAGGTACCTGCCGTGACAGCCAGCACAGCTGGTTAGGAGACAAGGGTTGCGGGAGCATGAACCCATGTTCAGCTGGGACACCCTGCACCGCAGAAAGCGAGGAGATGTGGCCTCTCATCCCCTCCACAGCTGAGACCTGGTGCTCATCTGGGGTCACCTTAAATGTGCCACTGTGGTGGCTCCACAGGATGCTTTTTTGGCTGGCAGAGAGCAAGCCCAAGCAAAACAACCATTCCCTCTGCCGCCCGGTCCCCTGTCTCTCGGGGAGCCCAGCTGCTGGCTCCCCTTTGCCTCTATTGCCTGCAAGGAAGATATTTTCGGCGTTGTCTGAATGTGCCCGGTCAGGTCTCCTGAGTACCGGCACATCCAAGTGCTACTAGGAAAAGCCAGAGGTCTCTGAAGTCAGCCAAAACAAGCAGGACAGGCGCTCGGCTGCCAGCTCCAGCTGCCACACGGCTCCCACAGCATGGCTGTGTGCTCATCACCGACAAACATCGCCCTCCAAACCACTTCCCTCCTGGAGCCTGCTTTTAGCTGCTCTGGCCCCCAGCAGGCAAGGACGGCCTCTGGGAGCTGCCAGGTTTCCAGTCACTTGGGCTTCAAGCAGGGCTTGAAGTGGGGAGAACAGTTGGGAGCCTGCCGTGGGCAAAACCGCACACGCTGGGCACCTCCTCCACCAGCCCGGCTTGTGACCATGGCCATGAGGTCTTTGCTGACCTGGAAAAGACTGGCCCTGCGTGGAGGTGACCACGTGCTCTGCTTTCCATCGCTTCATCCTCAGCAGGAGGAGTCACAGAGCTGCTCTTGGGTGGGAAAGGGGAGCTGCCCCGTTTGGGGCAAGCACCCCGGGAACTCTTGGCATCTCCCCACGGAGCACATGGGCGCGATGGTCCATCCTGCACATCCCAACCCGCTGAGACCGGCATTCGTGTGTGTGCGCCCATTTCCCAGGTCTGTCCTCCTGCCCCAGCCTCAGAGGGGTTTTAAGATAGACCCGCACAGCTCGGTCAGGCTGTTGGATCATCCCAGACCCTCTCTCTGGGCCCGTGCTTGCACACGCCTGGGTGAGACGCCATCCTTCCCACGGCTGCTGGCACCCGCTTTAAGTGATGCTGCCACCGGTGGAGGCCCGTCGTGCCGCGGAGCAGGGACATCCCCCGCATTGGACGGGCAAAACGCAGGCTTGCCCCCGCTGACCACACCGAGCTGTAACGTCCTGGGGAGCCGCCAGCGTCGGCTCACGTTGCTGCCTCGTCTGCACCAAGAGATGCGAGTGCCGAGCGAAGGCATTTTGGAAACCTCATTCCTTGACTCTGCATTTCCCAGCCCTACAGAGCCTGTGGGTTTTTTTGTTTGCTTGTTTTTTTCCTCCTCCTCCCAAGTTGCAACATCCTGCTAAGTATTTTTCCTTTGAAGCCCTGCTCGCCTCCGAGAAGTGACTGTGCAAAAGTGGCTCCTGCTCCCTGCCTGTTCCCATGTGTCCCAGGAGCCAGATCTGCTGACTTCAGCCACAAAATCAAGTTGTCACAGCCTCTTCCTCCCATTAGCCCTGCCAGTCTGCCCCAGGAGGAGAGAACAGGATTTTCTCTTCTGTGCATCAGCAGAATTATTCACCAGCTTGGTTTCATGCTTACAGCTGGGGGGCCATGGGAGACGGTGAGAAAGCCGGCTTGGCTTGCAGCGTCCGTGGGGAGTCTGCATGGCTAGCTGTCAAAAGCATTCAGCTTTCCTTGTGCGTGGAGATCACTTGATGCAATGCCTCTCAGACAGCGGGAAGTGGCAGGCTGCCGTGGTTTCGGAGCCAAGTTCTTTTCTAGCCTTTATACCAGCAAAGCATCTTTGCCCCAGGCTTCCTGCTCCTCCAAGGGCACTGCCCTGTTTGCAGAGGACCGGCCGCGCGGCTCCCTGATGCACATGGCTGGCTTGGGACCCCCAGAACGGCCAAACCCAGGGCTGTCACCTTTCACCACGTGTGAGCGTCCCAGTCCCCGTGGTGCAGTTCGGGACACGGGGTGTGACAGTTGCTGCTCCCGCATCTCGCTGCGCTCGGCTGACCCGGGATGGGGGCAGCAGACCTCCCTCGGGAGCCTGGAGGGCGTTTGATGCTGAGCAAACCCGGGGTGACTGCGACAGCCCTGTCTCCTCCCGGGTCCAGCCATGGTTTCAGTTTGAGCATAGAGAAGCTGACGCACAGCCGAGCGGTGAGATTCATCCTGAGGCACCGTGGGCTGGTTGATCAGCTTTGAGCCTGGAAGCCAGGAAAAGCAGATTCTGCCTCCAGTACTAACCCCTTGTGCTGATTTGGCTTCTCCCGCCTCCTGCAAGTAAAGCAGCATTTATCATAGCAGCAGCATATCAGCCAGCTCCTGCAGAGCAGCACAGCTGGTCCTGCCCGTGGGTCGGTGCCCAGTCCGACTGCAGGCACCTTGGCAGGAGAGAGCCGTGCCGCAGGTGTAACAGCTCCATTAACATCAGCTCCGCTCAGGATGGGGGTATCATCCCCTTTTTTAATACACTTCCCAGCTCGGTGGGTTTCTCCAGGCAGTGGGGAGCTATAAATTCAAAGCACACATGAAGACAACCGTGACAAGAGCCTTTCAAGCCTTTCCAAGTAGATGCGCCTGATAAGGTGCCTCCCCAACAAGCATTTAATGCTGTTTGGGATGATAAAACGAAGGCCAAGGATGCTTCAAAGATAGGTACAGCTCTCCAAGAACAGGTCTAGTAATTTGTTTTGCAAGGCAGGCAAATAAGTTGAAGCTATCCAGAACGGTGCTCTGGCCTCTCTCCCCCGTGACAGGCCCTCTGTGTGCCCTCATCCCTCCTCAACCCATGTGTGTCTGCCCCTCCTTGGGGATGGAGGCAACTATGCTTAAAATGCCATGGCCCCATCAGACTTCCAGCATACCACCAGTCTCCTACATTCTGCGAGTACCATCACTGCTTTCCAAAAAGGCTTTTTTTTTTTTTTTTTTTTTTGTGT
>VYZM01005145.1:117891-181183 GCA_013398915.1 Dromas ardeola
TTTTTTGTTGTTTTTTTTTGTTTGTTTGTTTTGTGTTTTTTTTTTTCCTCTCGTATCTGATGCTTTTTAGGGTAATTTCCGCGGGGCTGTTGGAAAAGCGGAGCCCTCAGGATGGGGACACGGGCTGCCCGGGGGTTTTCCGAATTGCTGGGAGCAGCCTCGGCACTGCCGAGACCTCCATCCCCATGGAGGCAGGGATTTCCCCCAGCCCAGTTTCGGAGGTTTCAACACAAATGCCAGATTTTGGCATTTGAAAATTCACAAACAAGGGGGGAGGTCTGGGGGGGGTTTCTATAATAACCTCCGGAGCCGGCGGCAGGGACGAGGTTGCAAACCCTCTTGGTACATCCGCAGGGGTGCGCCCGTGGAGAGCATCCTGCCACAGCGCCCCGGTGATGGGCTCTGGGCTGTGCACAGGGAGGGTGATGCCTGACCCAGTATCGAGGCTTAAATCCACCTCTGAAGGTGTTTAGAAAGGTCAACTCTTGGGAATCCCGGGAGCTACTAGCAGCGTGGCTTGTCCACCCTGGAGGCCAAGAGGTGCAGTGGGGCTCCCCATCGCCTCCCCTATCCACCATGCCTCCATCTATCCCCCACAGTCCACGTGAGCCCAAATGACTTAATTTAAAGCCAGGAGTGACACGAGATGGCTGCTTGGTGTGAAATCCAAGGTCCCAGGCAGCCAACAACCGTGCACCAAATCTTCTCCTGACAATGTTATTAGTTAGGTCCATTACTAAAACCTCTTGCTACCGTCTCTAGAATCTTGCCAAGCTGGTTTGGAGCTATTCAAAATTCCCTTTGTCTTTTCAACTCCGTTTTCCTGCTGTCAGTGTAGCCGGGACACACTTATTCAAAGCACGGCAACTTGCACTGGGCTGCACACATGCCTGTCTAAGTGTATTACACCTACTTTAAAATCTCTGCATTAGTTCCCTGTCAAAGCGAGGATTTAATTTCAAAGCGCTTTGACTTATATTCCAGCTCCTGACAGGCGGCAGCCCACCCTCACCTAGTCATTCATCTGGCTTTCACGTCCTTGCTGATTATCCCGGTTGAAAGCGGGATGCTGGCTGCTTTGCCGGTGAATCGGAGGTTGTTGCTGTGAGCCCCGACTGGGTAATTCAGTGCAACTGGAGCTGATTAATCTGGCTCATCGTTCGAGACAAAGCCGTGGCCTTCCTCTGGCTTCTAATCGCTCTGGGTGTTGAGTGAAGTCGTCAGGAAGGCAAGAGCTAATTGAAAGGCTAAGGGGAATGAGAGGTTAGAGGGCCATGGCTGGGCTGGCCCAAGCCACGTGGATCCATGGGAATATCATATTTTTGGGCTTCAGATGCGTTATTGCTCCCCCAGGGAGAAACACCAGAGAGCTCGACAGAAGCCCGAGGGGTGAGCACGGTCCCAGATGTCTGCATGGGTTGCCGGGGTGCCCTGGCTGGTGTGGACACCTGCAGCCCGAGGAGCATCCCTGGCAGAGATGCTCCTGGTGCCAGGGCTGGCGGAGCTGCTGGCAGGCGCAGGGCACCCTGCGGCTCTTGTCGGGGCAGCCGTGATGGCAGGATGGTGCGGCGAATGCCTGACTTGAGCTGTAAGACCTCTGTGAGATGCCGTAGTACGATTTCCCAGGGCCCTTCGTACAGCCCCGTGTGCTCTGGGTGATGTGAGGTGCTGCTCTGCCCTATGATGTCCCCTCCCAGCATCGTTTCGCTGGCCCTGCATTAAGTGCAGGTTGAGTGGGTCAAGGGGGTGTTTGGGAAGGCAGATCCCCGGGCACTGCTCCTCACCCTGCTGGCAGCAGCGGGGGTTGCCGGCCGCTTGCCCCCAGCACCCCTGGAGATGCTTCCCTCTGCGTCTGCTCCCTCCTTCCTCCCACCTTCTGCCTGCAACACACCTTCCTTGATGCCTCTCCTGGCCTGGGGGAGGACTTGTAGAGCGTGTCCACCTGCTTCTGCAGCAAGTTCAAGCCGCTGTCTCCAGCGTAGCAGGTAGAGCAGAGGGGAACATCCCGACTTACCCAGCAGGAAGGGAGGTATATACAGAAGGCGTGAATGCCAGGCCGTTCGCAGCAGTCACAGCATGGGATCCCGTCCACGGGATGTGTTGGGGTGTCCATGGGCTGATGGGTGGGAGCCCCATGCTGGAGGGAGGGCGGATGCAGACACGTCTGGAGTGAGTCACCCTGAAGGGAAGTGCAGCGTGAGCCGCCTGCGGAGATGATAACAGCGCAGCAGGGCAGGACGGGTGTTTACAGCCTCTGCAGCGGAGGAGATGATGAGTGAGAAGGGACAGAACATGGAAATGGGCACTCACCAGGAGAGGGAGGTCCCTTGGCCTTTTCAAAGATGCCCGTGAAACACTGCTCAGTTGTTACCTGCAGACGAGGCGCTTTCTGCAAGCCGGCCTCTTGTCCAGAAGATGCCAGGTTGCTGTAAAGACTTCAAAGTACAGCTGCTTTGGAAGAGAGGAAGGCCGGGATCCAGGAGAGCATTTAAGGAGGTACCAGGTCTCCTGGCCTTGTGCGTCGCTGCAGAGCACCCTGCACAGGGGGGCCCCTCCTTTGCCCCCCTCTCAGGACAGCAGCCGGGGGGCGAAGAGCCCTGGTCACCCTGGTGTGGCTTGGGGCTCAGTGCCTGCCGATGACCCCTGCGCTGCAGGGCATCGCTCTTTACTACTGCCCATGTGTTGCTTTAATGAACATCAAAACCCCATTAAATAAGAAGGCTCTCTTTGATGTGTAAAGAGGAATAAAATGCACCTGAGGAGCATTTCGTAGGCTTGCCCAGGTGCCTCTCTGTTCAAAGGCTGCAGGGAAATTGCCATTGCCGTATCGCAGGCGAGGAAAAGGTCCCGGTGGTGGTGGCAGGATGGGGGTTTCCAACTCTGAGACCAACGTGAAAGCACAGAGCTTGCAAAGCTCCATGCAAAGCATAGCCAGACTCTGGGTTGAAGTGATGTAAATACAGCTACACTGAAGAATAAGTGCAGGCAGGTAGCACTCTTGCTCAATTCCTGGATCTGAGCAGTGCTATTAGTCATAGAGGTTGTGGGAGATATTTTACACGTTCTTTTCGACTTTCTGATGCCCCTGGGGCTTAACAAACGGGATTGAAAGTGGGGTAGTCTGCAATCTAGACGGTGGTCTCAGCCGTGCGATGCGTCGAAGAGCTGCGAGAAAGAGGGAGGCAAAACTCGGGTGAATCTGAGGCTGTGGGGGTTGATGCTGAATAGAAAAAAATTCTGTTTTGAACTTAATGGAATATAAATATCGGACACTTAGCAACAGTACATGTATTAATCCTGTCCTAGAGAAAGGAGAAGCTGTTCTGAGAGCCTCCATACCAGAAAACACAGGACAATTGTACTCCTTTATAGAAACTTGTGGTTTTTCTGATGAAATTTATTTCAAACTATCCAAACATTTCAGAGCGGCGCTGATGACTGCTCAGAGAAGGTGCTGTATAGGAGCGCAGTTCACAAACAGAAGCAGCTTTGCAAGGATGAACATTGCTCTGACAAAAGAACTGTGTCCAGGGCATTATAAACAGAAAGCGAGTGGTTGCTGTAACCTGTGCTCACCTGGTCGACTAAACACAACTCGGTGGTCACTAGAAAATCAAGGCAGTCCTTTTTCGGCTGCAACAGGAAGCCTTCAGCTCCGTGTGGGCTGCAGAGCACTTCAGCACGTGTGCCTGGGGACCTGCTTTTATTTGTGGGAGTCTTCAGAGACCACAGGCTCAGACATTCAGTCCGACCAAATCTGCCGTGCCATCACCTGAAATCCGGCGCCGAGGCTGGAAGAATTCACTCCTCTGAGTTTATTGTCAAATACGGCATTGGAAAAAAAGCGGGGTGGCTTGGGATTTAAGGCCTTTGCTTTTGGATGTTGTCTCTGAGAGCACCATGAAAGTTTCTCTGGGAAAAATGAGTGTCTATGGCAAATCTGTGGGTGCTCTCCATGCGGGAACTTTAAAACATGGCTGAATATGGTGAATGCTTTCGAACCATACCATTGCAGCAGGAGCCAAGTTTTCCACCAGCCAAATATATCCTTTTTCACAGGGCTGTGAATGAATTGTCCCCTGGCTTGTACTATCTTCAAAGGAGATTGTAGCCCGATTCCAGGCTCCGGGATTTAAAATATATCACAACTGACTTCACCACTCACCCGGGTGCCGTCCAAACCAAACAGATCGTAGCATTGCTGAAACAGATCTTGATCCAGGTGCCGGACAAGTGGTCGTAAACGGCGATGCACGTGCAGCGAGCCAGCGCTGGAGTGACAGCCAGCTACTGCAACCTTTGCCCTACTCACCCTGCCCAGGGAGAAAACGAGATTGCAGGCTGGTCAGATACATAACACCCTGACCGACTCCTCTTCAGTGCTTATTATACCTCCAGGCATTCAGGAGCACCGAGACTTCATCCCCTGTCGCGGGAGCTGGGGGAAGCCACGCTTCGCTGAGCAGGGTGGGAGGCGGGATAGTGGCCACCAGGACTGCAAAGGGTCTTCCAGGCTGGTGATGGCCAGGGATGGACACCTCTGACCATTCATGACTTGTGGTGAAGTTGTCTTCACGCTGCAGGTGAGACCTACTCCCGCACCAGGTGGTGTGATCAATGCCAAGGTGCTCGCCTTTAGTGGCGTCTGCATCTCTCTTCCCGTGTGTGATTGTTCGCAAAGGAGGTTGTGGGGATGTGTCTTGCTCCAGCTCTCTCCTGGCACCACCCAACCTGTTAGTGCTCTTGCTGGCGTGGTTTTGGCCCAGCCAACTTGCAGCCCACCAGGCCACAGCCAGGCAAAGTTCAAGGGAGGTTTTGTCCCAAGGAACGGCAGCCTTATTTTGGGTTTAGCTATGTGGTCCCTAGCAGGTCCATACCGTTTAACCCTTTGTGCCACCATTCCCTGGCCTGTTTTGCTGAGGCATGCAGACATAGCCTTTTGGGGGTACAAACCCAGAGGTGGGAAGGAAGAGAAGAAAATCAAGGAAAAGAGAGACGCTGATTTGGGATATTGGGTCTACTGACGGTGAATAAAATACTGCTGGAGAAAATCCTCTAAATCTCAAGCAGCAAGAAAAATGGCGCACTAGGGCCTGGAAAGAGCCTCCAAGCTTCCTCCTGGGACAAGGGCAGACACAGACAAGTGGGCTTGTCCGTGCTGGTGGAGAAGTCCAGGACCAAAGTCCAGGACCAAATTCCTCTGCCACGTCTCGCCCAAGGTGTCTGCCTTCTCCATGCATAAATTCCCCCTCTTTTCTTCGTCAAAGGGGCTGTGGATCTGCCTTGGCAAAGCTCTTTGAAGGCCATATGGAGTATCAGTAAGGAACAGAGTTTTTTCTGTCTTTGACTATCAGACAAATGACAAGAGACTGGCCTTACAGCGGAGCATGGCTATGTTGGGAGGACATCAACATGTCTTCCCCTTCCCTGAGTGGTCCCAATTTTTGTGCTGAACCATCTCTTCTATTGGCTTAATGTACAATCTGCATCCACAAAGTGGAGGAAACAGGAACCTGAGATGATCTGGAGAGCTGGTCCTTTGCTTAGTGAGGCCTCTCAGGCGCTCATGGAGCGAAGTGTTGGCTGTGGCTTTGCAGCTTCTTCACGCTGGTGGCTGATGAAGGCGCATGGATAGGGCTTTGTCTCCTGGTTGGGAGGAAGGTGCAGGGCTGGGCTTTGGGAGATAAGCAAGGGACAGGTTCCTGCACTCAGGCCAGCTTTGAGTCCGCTGCTTTGCTAAAATGCAATTGATGATTGAATCTGATTCCCTGTCCGAATCCTTGTTTCTCCTGAAAACACCAGGAATGCCGCTCGCACAGCAGTGTTGGGCTGTCTGTGACTCCTCAACCTAATTTTCTCTTGTAGCGGGAAACTTCTTATTTTAAGTAATGTTCTTTTTCAGAAATGACTAATTAAACAACAGAGCAGGAAATGTCAGAGACAGTAAAATCCCCTCAGCTGTCCAGCACATTTCTACGTAAATATGGTGGTAAAATGATGAAAACAAAACTTTTTGGAGACAAAAGCGAGCGAGAGACCTGGTGATGCAGCAGCGAAAAATCTATACTTTGTTATAATAAAGTGAAACCACTGTGTTTATCCTGTGTCTTGGAGGATTTGGCGCAATTATTCTTAGGAAGGGAGGGAAGCCACACAGAAATCAGAATAGTCCAGATTTTTGCTAAAATATTTGTACAAATCAGGTTATTCAACTACACCAAAGAACTTCTTTGGGGCTGTTGCTTCTGAAATTATCCTGCAAAACTGGAAGGACCGTAAATGCTTGGCTTTAATAGCTAGCTACGTACAATGCAAACCTAATCAGTGAAGCTTGAAATGTCTGTGGCAGGGAAGAAAGGCAGAGTTTTATGGCTCTATGGCGGTGTACAGAAGACTGGTCAAAAAAAGCCACCTAACGCACATGGAGGAAGGCAATCGCAGGTCTCCCGTCTGCTAGAAGTCACGTTGTGGTTAGAGACCATGGGGCGAGTTTCCCATGCCTACATGGGCTGCCTTTTGCCCGGGTGGGTTGTGAAGGCTGGGAGGAGCCGTGGCACGGGACCCCCCCCATGCACCCAACCTCCCCCGGGGTGTTTGGCAGCCCCCTTCCCCCCGACCCCCACCCAGGCTGCCCAGGGACCCAGCTGTGGGGCAGGGACCCAGCAGAAACCATCCCAGCGATCTGGGGAAGAATTAGGGTTGCACTGTCTAACTTTCGGTTTTGCCTCCAGTGAAGGCTAAAAATGTTCCACATCACTTAGAGGTGTCAGGTTATTTAGCCGTAGGCTGGGAACAGCCCTCAGAACATCTCGGTTACACATTACCCTGAATATCTCAGCAAATTACTTGCAGCTAATTGAAATAAAGGAAACGCAGTGTCTTGGTTTACCCGATGAACTGTATATAGCAACGCAACCACTGCATTTTGCATTGATCGTAAATCAGGATTTATTATCCCACCTGGCAAATATTGACTTCATTTTTTTTTTCCCCTCGGTCAGTACTTCCTTCTCATGTCAATATAGCAGTGTTCATCCCAACTAAAGTCAATAGTTTCTTATTAACATTTCAGCTGTAGAAGTGCAGAGCCTCTGAATCGTCTTAGACGTTCCCCAGAATCCCAAAACCTCTGGTCAGTGGTTTTCAACCTGCTTCGGTTTGCTGAGTCCGAAAAATTTTCCTGTGGCAATGCAGCCCCTTCTAAAGCAACTTAACTGTACTGATAACAGGCTCCAGGTTGATGAGTTACTTTCTGTGGACCCCGCATAAGTAGGGATTTGCGGATCAGAGGTTCAAAAGTGCAGATCCAAGAGATATATGGGAGACAGTCAATCAGTTAGACGCGAATTGTTTCGCATATTGAATTTAGAGGGGTTCCTGAATCACGGGGCAGAAAACATCTTAATAGAAATCACGAAGAATGGGGCTGCTGAGGCCAGCAATGGCTGTGGGTGCTTGCGTATGTTTGACCTATGAATATGCATATATATATATATTTATTTTGATCTGTGAATTCAGCTTGAAGTCAGGAAAATATTGCATGGGTCAGGGGATGGGAAATCCATCCCGCGCTGTCAGTGCTGCATCCATCGCCTCTCCCCTGTTAATGGGAACGCTGCTGGGGACAACGTGGTGGCTGCGGCATGGGGAGCCCGGCCAGCTGAGTCTGCAGGACTGGGATTTCCCCAGAGCAGAACAAAGAGATAGGTCGTAAATACCGCAGAGCCAGGGAAACGGGGGAAACACAGAGGGGCTCAGACACAGGAAATTTGGGGAGGAGACAGGATCAGAAGGCACATGTTCACTGTCTCACTCAGGTTAGTGGGAAAGAATGGAATGGCTAGAGGAAGGAGAGGGGAAACTCCACATGTTTGGAGGACAAGCCATGGGCAGGTGGAAGGAGCCAGAACACCTTGGAGAAGGCTAAATAGCTGGTGGAGAGGAGATTAAAAATATCTGATTGTGTGGTCCGTGTACCTGTGTTTCTTGTACTCAGTAACCAGGTAGTGATGGATAGTGGAGCAACATCTTGTCTCCCTGATGAGAGCTGCATCTCCAGAGTAACTCCTGGGGGGTTTCTGGGCAAAGGCCAGTGAAGGGATGGCTGTTGGTGGGAGTGAGGAGGGGCTGAGCACTGTTTCTAGGGCTGCTAGACCCAATGTCCTCTTCCAATGAAGGGGTAGCACTTGGACTTTGTGCCCTGGACACGTGAAGAGCACTGTGGGCTACCAGGATTGCAGTGTCCAAGCCATAGGGTGGACTACTGCAATGCAGAAGCTCTACCAGGATAGCGTTAGTGAGGCAGACACAGAAGAACCATGCTCTGGGGCTACCTACCAGGAATGCACTAACAGAGGTGCTCTTGAGTCACAGCTGATGAGGAAGAGGTGTCAGGAGCAGAAAGCACAGCACAGAAACCCAGCGGTGGAGATGAGGGACTTCCCACATCACTCCTGGGTGTCTGGGTAAGCAGTGCCTCAGAGAAGAGGGATGTTACAGGTACAGGAGCTCCCTAACACAGATATTTTCTGAGGCAGATGCTCAGCATCAAGGGAAATGTCCTAGGTCAAGACCCTCCAGGCAGTAAGCAACCTGGAAAATGAATCTAAGAGGTCGGCCACGTTCCTCCTCCCAAGGGTTTCTTCAGTGTCCTCTAACTTTGGACCCCGGAGGGTTCCTTCCCCCCATGGGCCCCTATTACTCCCCTGGGTAGAGAGAAATAGCAGAACCCATAGCGGGAAGGAAGGCCTTGGGGATGCTGAGGTTTCAGGTGGGGATGCCATGCTGAGATGTGTAACACACTACAGTGGTCTCTGAAACACCTGAGAGCCTGGAGGTCATCGTTGGCCTGCTGGACCCCTTTGAGATCCTCAGACAGATCCTTTGCTGTGATTTGCAGGACGCATCGTCCTGCGGAGGACAGATACCCAGCATACTGTGGGGAGATCATGCACTGCAGTCCACCACAAAGGGTTCAACACATCTTCCTTAAGTGAAATCACCTGAAAATGGGTGTCAGCTGTAAGATAATCAGCCAGGGTTCCTTCTTAATCTATGGAGAATGCCAGCAGGCGTTCACCCCGTCTCTCCCCAGTGGATTGTTCTTGCAGAGTCTGGATCAATATTTGGCAAAACTGTAGAGAAGCCCATGTAAGTTCTCAAGATGACTTTTCTTTTGTGAGAGATGAATTCATCCCTGGCAGCCCATGTGAGGAGGACTCAAAAGTTAAATTTGTGACCCGCTTGCTGATTTGAGGCATTTTCCCTGGGTGTCTCTGAAGGGGAAATTACAGAAGAAAGTCAGGCTACCCAGGCCCACAGCGCTGCTGTCACAGATGCCAGAATTCATAAGTGCAGTCGTGGGTGACTCAAGGGTCTCAAAGGACTCCCAGTTGTAAATGCTGACATTGATACATGGGTCATCTTCCATCCTAGAAACACTGTACAAAGTGACAGACTTCATACAGCCCAAAAATGTTGCATGATTCAGGAAATACCTTGGTATATGTCTGGCATCGAGGGAAAGCCAAAGGGAAGATGTTTAACCGTCTCTCTGGCTTTCTACCAAGCTGAGATGAGCAGTACAGAGTGGCCAGTGTGCATGGACTCAGGCCTGCTGAAATGAGTAGAAAAATACACAAAAGTTTTCTTTTTTATTTTTTTTTTCCTTCCCAAAGTGCATTTTTTTTTGGTGTATTTCTTCATTTTTCAGGTTACTGATTTCTTTCGCTTGGGGAAATTCCCAGTTTTCAAGAAAACTGGGAAATATTTAGAGCACTGATTTCTAAGCAGTTCGTCTCCAGAGGTGCAGGAGATGATGGCAAGAGCCTCCCAGTGAACGCTGGCAGGGCCTGCAGCACTCACAGCATCCCTTTCAGCGGACACTCTGATGCTAAGTGTTCAAGGGCGCCTAGTTTGGGGACCACGATTTAGAAAGAAATTGAAAAGCACTTTGGTCAAATGCACTTTTAAGGACCTGGCCCCATCCCAGGGTGCTCATCAGATTCCCATGGTGGCCCGTCATCTCTTAGAGCTCTTATGGTCATCTGCTTTCGAACTGTTTGAAACTCAAGAGTGGGTCTGTCCTCCCACCATGCTGTTTCAACACAGCTCGCCTCTCTCGAGCAAACCAAGGCAGTTTGCATTGCTTACTCTACCAGTATATATGGAAACACGAAACTGTGAAACAATTACGGTTGCTTAAGAGAATCAGCCAGCAAAACAAACACTAAATGTTTAGGAAAGCAAGAGGAGCTACATCCCATGGTGCACACACAGGGATGCCTGACCTGCTGTTTTTTTCAGGACTAAACACAATCTTCGTCTATAAATGCAGCGAGGAAACAAATTTCGATCTTGCCCTGTGGTGATAGTATGGATGGGGGGAACATGAAACCAGAACCGTTGAGGAAGTCCAAGTTAACAGTGATGCAGAGTGCAGATCCTAGTTGTGGTGAGGAGGCATCTTGCTAGCTTTGCAGCCCGGATGGCCATAATTCATCTCTTCATCAGCAGGCAGCAGCTGCCAGAAGTGAATTCCACTTATTCCTCCCAGCCTTCTCAAAAAAACCCCTTTATATGAGGCAGGGGAGCCGTTACAAACTCTGGTACCCGTGACTGGCTGTAACATTGTCCTGCTTGGCCAAGCCATCCTCTAGTCCTTCCTAGTCCAGCTGCTGGAGAGGTCTGGGGGACTGGGAATGCAGGAAAACCTTGCACTGCCATGGCCGATGGAGGGTGGTGCTTGATACGGAGGAGCAGCAGCACATTTTCTTGGAGGTCCTCTTTGTGCATGACAGGTCTGACCATGCTGCCATCCAGCACAGGACCACCAAGGAATCGTGGAGGCGCGAATTCGTGGTGACCACGCCAAGGGTGAGCACGTCCAGCTCATCGCAGTGGCCAAGGAGCGTGCTGGCTGGGACACGCCACTAGAGGGGGACACAGCCACGTGTAACGGAACGTGGCCACCGGCCACGAGCGTGGACCTGTGGGGCAGACTCAGTGGCCCAGTGACCGTGTGGCCAGCGTGAGCTATTGCCATCTCGAACCTTCTGGACCTCGATTGCTCATGGTGCTTACAGCCAGCTCATCCCCAGCCACAGGAAGGCAACGCACATGTAAAATTCTCTGGCCCTTTTGTTGATGGTGAAGCCAATGGCTATGGTGTGGGATAGGGTAGACTTTGGCTCTTTACTCTTCCCGCTTGTCATTGATGTGACTCTGGAGGCTGGCTGGCATTTTCCAGGTCTGAAAATCCTGGAAATCCTGCATTGGGTCTGCTCAGTGTGTGGAGTGGGCATATGGCATGGTGGGATGTGATGTGTGGGGAAGACCCAAAAAGGACTCAAAGGAAAGGAAGAGTTTCAAGAGTTTTCCACTTTATCTTTCCCTTTACTGTGACATCTCTTTAAAAAGAGATCACTAATTTAGGATAACCAGGCTGTGTGTTTGTCTGTTGTCGTGACCTGCACCATCCTGCTCGTTCCTTACAGACCTCTTCTTGGGGACTCTTAGCTGCAGTGACCAGATGGTACAGCTGGTTTGATCTTGGATATACACCTAAGTTGAGACCTGAAGGTGAGGCAGGGTTTCAGAGGAACCTAAAGGAGGATGGGACGTGATTCTTACTAAATTGTAATGGGATCAATGCTTAATTCTTCATCTAACTTCGAAAGGTACAATTTTGTGGCTCAAATTCCCCCCAAAAGGGTTATACCTGGGCATGAATGATGCTGCTGATCTTCTGTTCATCTGGAAGTGAGGAAACTGCATGGCTGCAGCGCCTGTCTGCTGAGTAAAGCCAGAGGTGTGATGCCCAGCTATAGATGTGCAGTGGGGAGAGGACCATGGTCTTCAGAGAGGAATGTAGGGTCCAACCAAGGCCTTTGATGCCCCAGGTGCATTTCACATGCTTGTTCAGCACAGGTGATGACTGAGGATGGGGCGAGGAGGAGTGTCCCTCCTGGCTACTTGTGAATGTTGGTGGGGCACATGTGGCTTTGGTGACCTCCCGTTGTATACCTGCAGTATGGACATGGGTGGTCTGGGTGGATGTGGGACTTGAAGAGCATGTGTGTGTTTGTCCACGTGTGTTTGGGTGGGATCAACTGACTCCATGGCATGTCTCCAGCGGTGGCATTTCATGTGGCATATCTCGTCCATCCATCTAGTGCACCATCTATCTCACCCTCAGCAGACCACACGAAAGGTCTGATGAAGGTGCCTGATATCAAATTGAACAATTGTCTGCAAGTGAGGGGCAATGGTAGGGGATTCTGGTACCTGCAGGTGCGTGTAAATATGCAGAAAATCAGCAGAGGCGTCTAGGGAAGGTCAAAGTCTCTGCATCAAAATCTCTCCTGGTTATGTTTTTCTCTGGACAAAACTGAGGCTGTTAGCAGAAGTGGTGGCCCACAGAGTTTGATTGACAGCTCATGATTTTGTCAAAACCGTGCAAACCCTCGTATTTTCCTTAAATGTTTTTCAATCAGCCATAGAAGTTCTGGTTTTCATCTGAAGGCAAAAATTACTTAAAATTCAGATGAATTTAAACTGGTGGCCTGCAATTCCCAACAGATAATAAGGAGTGAAATTACTTTACATTGTGTTAGCTAATTTGATGAATCTTATAGTCATTTCTCCTACTCCGATGGTAGGTATTTTATTTACTAGATTTATTGCTAACTGAAACCCTCCATAGCAGCGAAATTACTTAGGATTTCTTTAGTATAAATTATTATGAATTTCTGCAATTGATTGCACAATGAATAGCTCTTTTTATCACTCCAGAGAAATGTAGGGATGGGATTTTATGCCATTAATTTTTATGGGAGTTCAATGTCAGGGCTCCTCCGGGAGCTTTGAAAATCACAGCCCTTAATTTTTAATTTTCAGTCCTTATAAACAATGCTATTTATTTGGGTGTGCCTGCGAGCTGAGGGCCAGTCAAACATCGGTTCTTAGTAGGCTCTGCCAAACACTGGATCCTTCTGAGTTTATTATTTTAATCTGTAGTTACAGGGGAAGAGCTGAGCCCGGATGCACAACCTGATCCTGTGCTGTCCTTGCCCTGGTTCCTCACCCTGCTTGGTTCCTTTTGATGCATTTGGCCAAGGACCCAAGCCTGGACCTATATAAGGGCTCAGAGATGTGACAATTAAGAGCCAAAAGGTTAGTTTTGGGAGGGGAATTTGCTCCCGTTAGGCCAAGTCTGGGCACCTGGGCACCTACAGCAACTGCAGGGGCTCGGAGGAGCTGAACTGGGTTTTGGAGGAGTCTGTGGCCGTGGTGGTCTCTGGGAGGGTCCAAGATCACAAGCAGATGCTGCACTGGGCTCATCCCCAGGACCTGGGAGCTGCTATGAAAATCAGAAGGGAAACATCTCTCTGGCTGTCCCAGAGAGGGGGTAGGAGGCAGGAGAAGCTGGGGAAAGTCTCCCTGCGGTGTTTGGTCCTGTGGAGATTGTGAGGGTTTAGTCATTGTCATCTGCAGCCAAGATCAGAGCTGGCACTCCATGCCTGAAAAATACCTGTAGCTTTGGAATTGGGAACCCATACTGTGATCTTCACCTTTCTCAAGAGAAATAGCATTAAATCCCATGTTTCGCCTCAGGGGACAGGCATCCGCCCATGTCTTGAGCGGCTCCCACTGCAATGACCTTATTGCCCTGACTCACATCTTCCTGGCCCGGCTTCTCCTCTCACTCCCTGCCTGCGATACCCGCCTGCTGGCAGGGTGCTGGGGGCCCTGCGGCTGCCGGCACCTCCCTCTGCAGTGCCGGGTGATGGGACCCATTACACAGCCCGGCACCACCTTTGCCGCGCTGCCGTCCGTCAGCTGAGGGGCAAATCCACCCCACGCCGTTGCTTGAAGCCAACCCAGCAGCTCTCATCCTCTGCAGAAGGTCTGCAGCTCTGGCCAAACCCAGAGGTGTTTGTACCCAACTGAGAAGTGGCCATGGGTTAAATTCAATTGAAAAGATTGGGAAGGTCACAAAAAAAAAATGCTGGGTGAAAATCAGCGTCATCCTATGTCCATCAAAAGCAAAGCCCAGGGATGTGAGTTGTCTCCTCTCCCTTGTCTGCAGCCTGTGGTTCACCACTCCATCTGCTGTGCCAAGAGGACAATTTGCAGTACCCCTGGTTTGGGTGGAGAAGGAGCAATGGGGTTCCTCATCCCACCCAGAGCCAACCCTGGATGATGGGGGGAACTGGGGAATTGCATGGAGGGGCTGGAAACTCCCAGCATCTGAGGCTGGTAGGCAGTGGGATGTGGGGACACGGTCTTTGGCCAGTCCTTCTGCCCCCTGGAAAGGGGCATGTTGCTCTGGGACTTTGGGTGGTGATGAGGGCCCAGGACTTTGGAGAACTCTGTGACTTTCTTGCAACAACGGGGAATGGGGGAAAGAGCTTGCAAGGGAGGAGAGGCACTTGCCCCAACAAGGGAAGCTCATTTGACTTGGAGGCAGCGTCCTTGTTGATCCTGGTGGCCCATCAGTTGATGGTGGTCCATTAGCTCATACCTGGCCATGGCATGCAACACTGAGGTCTGCTAGGCTGGGCTGATGAGGTCCAGGACCCAGGGGAGGCTTTAAGGGTTGGGCAGCCATGAGCATCTCCCATCACCATGCACCCCTCCGTGCACTGGGACCTCAGGTGGAAGACTCTTCGGTGACCCCTTACTGCCAGGTGAGCCCTTGTTTGCGCAGTTGCCCGGCGGATGAGATGTATTTATAGCTGTTGTTAAATCATAGCCGTGCAGCTGAGGGACTGGGCCGCTTCCAAGGACTGCTCACGCCGATCTGGCGGGGGATGGAGGCAGGTTACATATTTACACATTAGTTTAAAATGTGGATTCTTTCCCCTGGGGGCCCAGAATGGCTCATAGGCAGCTGCTCCAGCCATCAGCTCAGCTCGTATTTATTTGTGTTTTTCAAACATTTAGTCAGTATTTACACAATAGACGCAATATTAGTAATATCTGCAATAATTTATATGATACCAAATGGGATTTCTCACGGCCAATGGGCTGCCTGGGGACTTGGCCCCTGCTCCCTGTTAAAAGCTCGAAAAAGTACAAATTAACAAGCCGTAAAATAACGTCTTCATAAAAGAACAGTGGAAAAAAGGCCAGATCCTGGGAGGTGCTGAGTGATCGTGACAGCCCTGAGGGCTGCCGGGGATGGAGGGTGCTCAACACCTGTGCAAATCAGGGCTCAGCTGTCCTGCAAGGAGGAGAAAGGGTTTTATGTGTCTCTCCCAGCGTGGACATCGGCATTCCTCTGTGTCACGGTGGGAGCTGGAACAAACCTATGAGTGGTGCTGGTGGCAGCAGGGGACTCTCTTTGCCCTCCAGGCAGTGGTCAGGGACCACATGCCACCAGAGTGGAAGGCCACTGGCTCCCCCGTCTCCCACTTCTGCAGGTGCTCATGGTGAGAGGGGGCAGCTAAGCTTTGGGGCAGGGATGGACCGGGGGGCGTGTGCCAAGAGCAATGCCCAGGAGGGAAACCAGTGCACATCCATCATCTCCAGGTGGACCCTGCTTCCACCCATGGTGCTGCTGCAGGGACCACCAAAGTGACCACCACACCTCAGGAGCACATTTCCCTGCGAGATAAACTGAAATAAGAATGTATGGGGAACACCTTGATGTAGGCCAATGTTTTCCCATCTTTCTCCTGAAAAGCAAGAAATGGAAGTGTTGCAGGGAGGGGGCTGGGGTTTGGGCTTGCTTTCAGTTTATTCATGAACTTTTGGGTCATCTGTGAGAAAAAGCTACTTTGCCAAACCCTGATGTTGTACCTCAACTTAACATCAGACCCCCTTTCTGTTTCCTGTGTCTGTTCGTCCTTGGAAAAGTGGTTTCCCAGCCTAGCATGTGCTTTACTCTGCCAGAGCGCCCCTTCACCGAGCATCCTTCCCTGCGCCCCCAGCAGCTGCATGGCACCATGATCCAAGGGGCTCTATGCAAGCAGCTCTTGCAGGCTCCCATGTCTTCATGCGATGTTGCAAAGCCCTGGTGCATCTCTCTTGCTTCACTGGAGCCCCTGCAAAGTCCCCGACCTGTGCTCGCTGCAGATCAGGGTGTGGATGCGGGGCAATAAGGGCATCCTGTGCTTTCGGGTGCTGCGGGTGCCACGGTCGCAGAGCCTGCCCCCGGCACCTTGCACCCTGCAGCCAACGATGTTAGACCAAAGGCTACTTTCCTCTACTCTAATTCTCCTAGCATTGGATCCGCCTTCCCTGGAGCACCCTGGGAACAGCTCAGCCCCTGTTCTTTCATGTCCCGTGTGCTGCAGCCCCCACAGTGATCACACACCGCTGCTCACGGGCTGCCAGGAGGCTCTGGGGAGGGTTAGAGAAATAAGCCTTTGGCATCCATGCTGCTTTCTTTTCCCTTTGCATCTCCCCTCCCACGCCTCTCCCGATGCCAGGGAATATCACCATTTCATCTGTGTCATCCACAGCCATTCTGGCCATCACAGCCCGCCCCATGGATGTCACCCTGTGCTGGGTCGAGGGGTTCTCCTCCTCCATCTCCTGCTCCTGCCTTGGCCAGGGGTATGAAATGCCTGGGAGTGGCAGTGGCATGGGTCAGGGTCATGGTGGCCTGAGTTGATGGTGTGTGGAGATGGTGGCAAACATTTTGGGGATGCAGGGTGGGGTCTTGCAGCATAACGTAACTGCAGGGCACATGGTCCAGGGGGGCCGGGAGCGTGAGGAGGCGTGTGCTGTATTTCAAGCAGCTCCACACTGTCTCTGCCTCTGCAGCCACTTGCCATATTCAAACCAGATGCAATATCCGCTTGTCAGCAGCGTAGCGTGCATGGGGGGATTTCATTCATATGTTTTGGACCTATCCCAAGCCAAACAAATGATGGAAAGGCGCAATTAACCCAATCTCAAATCTAATCCGCTCTGAGTGCCTCTCTGTCCTGGGGTCTGCCTGCTCCACATGGTGGTGACTTGCCTCCAGATATGTGTGAGGAGACGTTGGACCTTTGGCCAATACAGGAAATGACAGGAGCTGGAAATGGGGGATTGGTGATGGTGCTGGTGTAGGCTGAACCCAAAGCGAAGGTCACACACTTGTGAGGCAGCAGCCTTGCACCAGAATATGGGTGGGGAAGGTACGACACAAGGCTGAGATCATGAGTGGGAAGGGACCAGGTCACACACACCACCATCTCCAAGATGATGGTGATGGCTGTGAGACACGAGAGTAGGGACAGAGAGGTGATCTACAGAGAGCAGGAGGTCCAAGGTCTTCGGTGAGCTATGGCAGGTCCAAGGTGATCACAAGAGGCCCTGGATGGTCTCATGTGGACACCTCAGCCCCATTCACCAGCTATGTTGCCATGGCTAAAATGGAGGAGAAACATGCCTGTTTCCACCAATCACTCTGCTTTGTTCAGGGCTGAATCCACAGAGCCATCAGGTGTCCCCAAGACTGAGCTGTCCCTCTGAACACTTTCTGGCCTGGTCGCACCAGTTCCCCTTTTCATGTCCCTCTTGCTGTGAGCCACTTGGGTCTTCTGTCTCTGCCAGCCCCCCACAGAAGCACCCTTCCAAAAAGGGCTTTTGGCAGATCCATAGGTTTTGCTTTCTCTTCAGTGTGGTGTCCTTCCTGCAGGAGAGAGGAAAGACTCTTGTAAACCATGGCCCTCCTGACATGGGATGTCTTCTAAATGCAATCTCTCTTCCCAGTTTTCCTGCTTTCTGTCTCTTTGTTTAGGATTATCTGAGAGGGCTTTGAGCTCTGAGTCAGTCCATCTGACTCACATGAGTTATCCTGGGGGCTGCACAGGGCCCTCTCGGGAGAGCATCACCGCGGAGAGGTACTGCATGAAGAAGCTGGCTGTGGTGCTGTGGAGGGACCCCAGTGGAAACACCCCAGGGGGCACCACTGGCTTCCTCCCAACCTCAGAGGTTCTTTTTCTGTCTTGGGTGGACTCCATGCCTTGGGGAAATACTGTCTCTGCTCGGGTCCTAGGGAAGATATCTGGATTTGAGATTTGCAGGTGGGGATTTGGGGGACTTGGCATTCTGATGGGTTGGGCTTGCCAGCTCAGAAATGGCTCAAAACTTGCAGCACAGAGTTTCCAGGATGCTGACAGAGCTCAGGGAACCTCCTAACCTGGTGCACGGCTGCCCTGTGTGACAGAGACCTGCTCATGATAGGAAAGCACGTCATGGTGGACATGAGATAGGAGGGATGACAGGAAAGCACATCACTAGGAAATGAACCCAGGAAGCTCAGCGATCCATCACCCATCCTGATTCCTTCTTCACCTACCGCTCGCCTCCTGCAGGGCCAGGCATGCACCTATCCCACCCCCTCTGCCTACACCTGCAATGACAAATCTCCATCTTTTCCTGCAGGCCATCTTCAGCTGGCTCCATCCCACACGCCCCTGTTCTCCTGCCTCCCTTGTCCAGCACAGGTTGCTTCTGCTCGAGTACCTCACCTTTCCCACTGCCATTGTCCCGCTTGCTCTCTCTCCCATCTGCAAGGGGTCACCTTGCTCTGCAGCCATGAGCTCTGCTCTCCTTTTCCAGCTTCTTGCAATGCTGGCAGCTCCAAGGAAGAGCAGGACAGTCCAGCTCATGTCAGCCTTGCTTTCTGCTGGGGTCTGCCTGACAGCTTAGCAAGTTGTTTGGGCTGGATTTCTTTATAGCTCATTTCACTACATATGTCAGGGTGCCTGGCGTCTGAACAGGCATTGTGGCCCAATTATGGCAGCCAGCAAGGCCACGTGGCCCTCTGAATGTCCTATGGCTATTTTCCTGGGTTAACGGTGCTGCTTCAGCACAGACACTCTTTGCCTGAGCTGTCCCATGCAGGGATTGCCTGGGCTGGTGCTAGGGACATGTTTGGCCCTTGTCACAAGCCCCAGTGATGTTAAAGATACTGGTTTCTCCCTGGGGGCTCGCCAATCCAAATGCGGTTCAGAAATGTGGGCCACTAGCTCCAAACTCCTCCAGCACCCTACCTTTAGAGCCTCTCCCTGGGTAAAGGCTGGGCTCTAGAGGGCAAGAACCTTCATGGGACTTCCAGCAAGGACTTGGTGATGAGCTGTATCCATGTGGCATCTTCCCTTCTCATGGGGGCCCTAACACTTAGAGCTGCTCTCCAGGATCCTCTATGGGTCCTGAATCCCTGGATGTGAAGCCTCAACATGCAGGAATGAACCTTCAGAAATACCTTGTCAAAGACTTCTTCTGGATCTGAAGTCCACAGCAAAGATCAGTGCCAGGCCACCTTCCTGGGCGGACTGGGGACTGTTATGACAGGGTCACAGGGGCCTGGGGATTTATCCAGATCAGGCTCACTGGTGTGGGTCATAACTAGTATGAAACTGGATGAGTTTCTCTGGTTCTCCCTCTGCTGATGTTCTGGGCAGTGGGAGCAAGAAGGTAGACGTACTCGGGATTGGGATGTGCAGACAGCAGACAGACAGTCGAACGATCCTGCATCCCAGGTAAGATATAGTTATGATCCCTTGTGAGCTTGCCTCCGTGCTACTTGCACTTTGTTACACCAGCTCCCAGCCCTGTGGAGCGACCCTTCAACCTTCCACCCCTGGAGGGGTTCAAGGCCAGGCTGGATGGGGCTTTGAGCAACCTGGTCTCGTGGGAGGTGTCCCTGCCCAGGGCGGGGGGTTTGAACTAGATGATCTTTAAGGTCCCTTCCAACCTAAACCATTCTGTGATTCTATGATTCTAACCTGTTTCTGGTGCACGTGGCCACGTCTGCCTGAGCCTGCAGGCAGCTCAGACAGGGGACTGGGTATCACCCATCACTTCTTCCCTGCCTCCAAATCCAGGCAGCCACGCAGAGCTGAGTAGGGCCCTGAAGAGGGGATGCCACCTTGGCACCCCACAAAGACCAGGGGGTCTGCTGGCCCAGGTGAGCGGGGCTCTGGCAAGGGGAATGCAGTGCAGCTTCCCTCTGCCAGATGGAGCAGAGCCCATGTGAGGAGGGAGCCAACGGCAGCAGGGAGTTTGCAACAAGGAAAGTGGTCTAACATGAGTTTGCAAAGTGTTCACGGGTCAGGACCTGGCAAGTCACAAGTCTGTCTTTAAAAATGAGATGAAAGCAAAGCATACACTCTGCATGCTCCTTAGATGCCATCTGCAAGCGGCATGCTACAAGAAAGTCTTTACAGATGAGGATGAAGAGGAAGAGTGCATCTTTTCTTCATCGATCCCCTAACTCCAGCAGCTGGGGCTTGAAGGAAACAGCAAATCCTGCAAAATGTGTGCTGAGAGTTGCCCAGACCAGTGTCCTTGGAAGCCTGGTCTCTTGCTGCACTGCTGGGCACTGCCTGGCCCATCCAGACTAGGGTCTCTGGGCATGGCCATGGCTGTTGGGTCCCACATGGGGCAGTGGTTTGATGTTGGAGCTTCCTCTTGTGTTTGAACTGGTGGGAAGGTACTGGCTGGGATTTCCACGCTAGGAAAGGCGTTGGGCACTGCAGGGCCTCCCCACCAGGAGCATGTGGTGCAACACTTGCATGCGGGCATGAGGACGGGATGGCTTCAGCTGTAGTGGGGTTTGGAGTCCTTTGCCAGTGCTGGTCCTCAGAAACCCCCTTCTCCCAGTGCAGCCAGAGACCATCTCCACTGGAGACCATCTCATCAGACGGACAGGGAGACAGGACCACCTCGCTGTCAAACTCCATCTAGTGGCATGTCTGGGCTTCAGCATGGATGGACCACCTCCATCCCAGACACTCCACAGCCTGGACACTTGGAGCAACCAGCTGGTCCTGTCCTTGGCCAGGACAGAAACCAAAACACCAGTGACTTACTGCCTGTGCCTCCTCCCCATTCCCAGGCTGTCTTGCCGTGTGCTGGGCAGTTTTGGAAGAGTGTTTTGTAGCAGCGATCTGTTTATGAACAAGGTAAACAGCTGATGCAGCGAGGGTATTTGCAGCGAAGGCTTTGCTTCATCATCCACTGGGGAGAGCCAGTGAAAAAGCAAGTTGGGATTTGGCCATTTCGATGGGTCAGTCCAGCTGGCAAGTTGTGAGCATTTGTCCCTTCCAGGGGTTACAGATGTGTGCTGGACACTGTGGGAATGGGATTTTATAACAGTAATTAGTTTATTCCTGAGGTAAGCAGTATAAATAGGAGAAAAATTTGTTTCCTGTTCCAATGCAAATAACCAACTGGCAGCCAGTTGGATAAGGGCCATCGAATATCAAAAGCCGAACAGGGGACTGTGTCAGCTCTATATCCCTTTCTGGCTTATTTGCATGCTGGTTGGTAGAGGAATGTTTCTCTTTAGGTTACTAAATTTACTAGCTTACTGTATTTTTTTAGCTTGGGGCTGGTTATTTGAGTGGCCACTGGCCAACTGGCTGCCTACTGTTTATTTGAATGGCTGGTGGCCAGCATTTGTCACTGGTCCTCTGAGCATCCCAAACCCAATCAACGTTATGGACCCAGGAGAATGGGCTTCTTCTCAGCTGGGCTGACCCCGTGTCAGCAGCAGAGCGCTGCATCATGTCCTGACAGGCTTCTCCGCCACCAGCCGTGAGCTTCTTGCTGCTTTTGCTCTTGGAACAACCGTGTGTTTTCTTTCTGCCTTTCTTGCTGGCTTTTAGTTTTCCCTACAGTGGCATAAGCCACAGCTAGAAAGAACTCCTGCTTCACAGAGCGGCTGTTCTCTGCTGGGTGATGCTTTCTAATAATGCTTTGGCCTGTCTCTGCACCAGGGGCGTGAGGTCCTCCTTCTACTCCAATAAATGTTGCATCTATGTTTTCCCCAGGCTTCCTTTGTGTCCAGTCCCAGACTAGTTTGGGATCCTCACCCTCTGCACACCGTGGTTTGAGCAGAGCAGGACCCTGCTTGGCTTTGGGTGCTGTCACTCTCACCATGACGTCCAGCCGGGGCAAAGCTTCACTCCTCTTGTGGAGGAGAAGCAGGTGGTTGTCGTCCCATTGACATCCAACCAAACCAGAGGTCACTTTGTCTGGCTATTGGTATTGGATTAGTAGAATGGTGCTCCACTCCCTCCTCACCAAGACCTGCAGCAAAGACAGACTTTATTTTCCCTCCTATGCTAGAATGACATGGCCATTTTTCTGGGACTTCTTGACCATCTTGTAAGCCACTGGATTTTTCTCCTCCCACTTTCCCATGAGAGGATGCAGCAAGATTTTGGGAAGCCTTGACAATGACTGTTTTCTCAGGCTTCTGCCATCTCCCTCCATTTCCCCCTCCACCGCGCCTCCCCATCTGCTGTCCCACTTTCTTGACAGCTTCCTTTTTCAGCTTTGCAAGGACAAGCAACTTTTTGCAGTGGGGTAAAATACCAGCCCAGCTTCATCCTACTCCCTCCATAGTCACAGTCTTGTGTGCTTGAGGTCTCCCCCTTCTCCATCCCTATGTGTCCCTGCTAAGTGTGTCCAGCTGGAACTCATTTGACGGTAGCAACTGGATGAATCTCCCTGGCTTTTCATCTCATTAAAGTGGGATCACTGTGTAGGACCAGCTCCCTTCTTCATGCAGATCCTTGGCCCACGAGGGCAGCGCTATAGGTCGTGTTCTTCCTATGGCTAGTGACAATGACATTTCATGGGAGCTTTCCCCCAGCCTGTGACCAGGTCCATACATTCCTCCCGTTTGCCGGGAGAAACTCCACCCATTACACATAGGTCACTCAGTGTTTCCCACAATGAAAGACTCAGCGTTGAGTGCTTCACAACTCTGCCAACTCTCATAACTGAGGCTGGAGTTGTCTCCCAGGCTGCTGTTTGGGGTTTGTTTTGCTTGAGAAAATGGGAGATTTGGTAAAAATGGTCTGTCAAAATAAGGCCAGGAGGAATGCACTGTGTGACCCAGGTTAGGAACAGGCTTGGTGCCTCTGGGGTGGCGGAACAGTCTGGTGTTGGGAAGCTCTTCTTCATCACTCTCTTGAATGTTTCCCATGCCTGGCCAAGGGCCATCTTTTCCATCTGTCTTGCCTTGGAGACGGATACGGTGTGTGAGACGTGACCTCAGCCTCCTGTCTGGACAGCACTTCCTTGGGGACCTGGCAGTGGACAGGGTCACTGTGGTTCAACGCGAGTGGTTCTCCATAGCCCAGAGGGACTGAGGTTGGTGCAGGGCACTGCACAGACACCAACAGTCCGTATTTACCAGCCTCAGCTCCCTGGGATCTTGAGAGGAATTAACACCAATCCCTTTGACTTGCATGGGGACCTTCATAAAATGTTCTTCATGCACCTGTGGAAGAGCTGTGTGCTCCTAAATGTAGCCCCCCTTTTCCTTCCTTGCACATGCACTGCGAGGGGCAGGTGCTCCTATGCTGGCTGGTGGCACCGAAGATGCATGGGATCATCCCTGTGTTCCCGGGGTCCCCGCAGACACAGCAGGGAGTTGCTCCGGTGACACACTAGCTGCCAAACCCCACGTTCACGAGGGTATTTGGGTGTGTTGTGACATCTAAGCCGCTTTGTGAGGCTGAGCCCACATCTCTAGCTGTTCTGGAGTGGAGTGAAGAGATGCCTTCATGCTAAAATACTTCAGGAGAGGCTGTTTGAGTCAGCCTTAGAGGAGCCTTCCCTTGCAGCAATGGCAAATCCCAGACCTTGCAGGGTTGCAGCGCAAAGAGGGAGTAACCATGGGCCCAAGCCCATTCACGGCTTTGGTCAGCGAGGCAGCAGATCCCTGTCAGCACAGCCCATAGCAGAGCACTTTACTATTTTCCTTGCTCTCTTGTTTCTACACACACTTCTGGTGCTGGGTGGCACCACACGGACTCCTGCTCCAGCATCTCCCAGCAGATGGTGAGTTGGCTGGGCTCCGGCTGCCAAGGAGGGGATGAGGGCAGGGCCCCTGTGCCCGTCCCTTCCCTGCCGTCACCGTGCAAGTTCCATGACAGACGAGTCCCCTGCCCTCCCAGCCCTCTCCTAGGACATGGGCTGGCAGCGCTGCCCTTTTCTGAGCTCAGCCTGGCTGGGTGCTGCTGGAGACTCCTCCAGGGACTGGGAGGAAATTTTGTGCCAGCCCATCCGGGGTGGTAGGTAGAAAACCAGCCATGAGGTGCCTGCAGGGGCTGAGACCATCTCTGCCATTGTGGGCTGAGCTGCGGGTCCCTGGAGAGCCCCAGGCCCACCTTGACCTTCCCAGGACCCCAAGGCTCTATGCCAGTTCGGAGGGAGGATGGCTGGGGCATGCTTACACCTCATGGAGGACCTGCTCTGAGGAGCCAGGGGCTGGTCGTGGTCCATGGGCCAATGCAGGGCTGTCCCTGGTGAGTCCCTTGGCCCCAGCGTCAGAGGTGGCCTGGGCTCGGCATGGGCTAGCTGCTGCTCTTTGTGTCCAGCCGCTGCCACTGGTGCGAGCTCAATGAAACGCCTCCTTGCCATCCTCCCATTGAGGAGAGCCCCCCACTGAGCTGCCTGGTGAATGAGGAGCTGCCATCACCAGCCCAGCGGCTGCAGGAGGCGAGATTTCATCTCCTTGCCCTTAATTCCTCCAGCCGCTCTGCCAAACCCAGCCTCCATCCCGCCTGCTGCTGGCTGACTCTCCGGCGCATTCACAGCCCGCCATACAAACCCGCTTGGGATTGTTTTGAATTTAAAATCCTATTAGTCTTAAATTAATTGCCTTTTCTTGCGGAGCAGCGGGTTGGAACTGGTGGGCCTGGCTTGTAATTATTAACTGGGGAAAGGCTTGCAGGGAGAAAAGCTGCTTCTCTCCTGCTGGGTTGTGCTCTATAGGCGCAGCCCTTCTGTCCTGCTTTCTTCTTCGGCTTTTATTAACCAGCTCATCTCCTTTCGCTGATCACCCTTTTATCTGGGAAGGGATGGGGAAGCTTTGAACCTTGGAATTAAATTCTCCTCAGAGCCATGACGAAGGGGCAAGTTTTGGTTCATTTCACTCTCGGGGAAAGTGGGAAAAGCCCTAATGGGAAACGAAATGCGTTGGCGGGGATGTCAATGGGTTAATGCAGGGGGGAAGGACCGCAGCACCTGGGGAGATGATCCCCGTTCATGCGGCTGTGCTGAGCCCTGTGTAATGCTGCCGGGGCTTCGGTTCCTGCGGAGAGCTTCCCCCAGCACTGGGATCCTCTCCTTTATTCTGACATAAGGATCCTCGGATCAGGCACAAGCCGGGAGGAGCCTCGGGCTGTTACTGCAAACAGCTCAGGCACAATGGCAAGCAATACTTTTTTCCTTTTTTTTTTTAGATTTTAGGAAATTTTTGACACCAAGGCCTGGCGTCAGTGCACCCGTGGGATCGACATAAAGAGGGTTTGCAAACCTGAGTCAGGGCCACATGAAGTCGCGGGTCTCCAGAACCACCGCGCTGGGATGGTGGGATCATGGCCGGACCCAGGGGAGGGGTCAGGATGCCCAGGGCACCTCTGCCGTGGTCTCACCGGCACAAGGGGCAGGGGCTGGTCCCAAAGCACCCATGGGTGCCAGGGACTGTGCTGGCTTCAGGAGGGTGCTGGGTACAGAGCAGGCTGTGCCAGGGGAGGACACCTCCTGCCTGGGGCAGGAGCGGTGCTGGTCACGTTAACGAACTGCTTTGGCTTTTTTCCCTCTCAGGTGGAGCTGAGGGCTGCCCGTGCCAGGTCCCATCCTGGCGGCGCTGCCTGCATGGGACCGGCTCCTGCTGGTCTCCATCTGCCCAGGGAAGCTGGTGACGGCCGGCGCTGCTCCTGCTGTGGATGTGGCTCTGTGGGTCCTCTTGTGCCGGAGCCATCCCAGGTCACTCCTGCCCCTGGGCCAGGAGAAAGCAGATTTTGCCATTTCCCCAAGGACACTGGGGGTATCTTAGGGAACATCCTCATACTTTAAGCCTGAGCGACCAGCTGGAGCAGCATCGGTCGGCAGGGAACACAGCAGCCCCAGTTGTCCCCCATCCCCATCCCCGACAGACAGCGCGGTGGGGGGCGAGTGGTCCGCCGAGCAGGGCAGCAGCGGTCTGGACTTTTCCAGGATTTTTTGATTCCTGGCGACAAATCTCTCTTCAAGTCTGTGCATGACTGAAATTCATCTTGGCTTGTGGGAGCTCAGTGCGCCCAGCCAGGGAGGAAGGGAGGGGAGGCCGGGCAGCGGGCAGCGGCTCAGCGCACCCAGCCTGCCGGCCGGATTAGCCACAAACAGCGACGACGGCTCCCGGGCAGGGTGAAACAGGAACTCCAGCTTCACAGACAAAGTTATTTTGGTAGCTGTGCGCAAACCCCCCATTGGAAAATGTGACACGCTTCTTATCCCCTTGAATTTGCTCACAAAACACTAATTAAGGCATGTAATGAAGACAGCAGCATCCATTAATAAAGAATCATTATGGGGACGGATTAGCGAGCTTATCGGAAACAGGTGGAAGTGAGCTGGGAGTCTGCTCCGGGCGGCATGTGTGAGCCAAGGCTTTCCCAGCCCTCCAGGACAGCGCGCCGGGAGCCTGCGAGGGATGCACCCGCGGACCTCCGCCACGGCACGGATGGGGCAGGCTGGGGGCTGCCCTTCAGGGACCTCCCCTGCCCCAGGGCTGGGTTTGGGACTGAGCTCCGCATCCTCTCCAAATGGCTCCGCTGCCTGGGATGCTGCCAGCGGTGCTGGGTCCCTCCTGGGGAAGCCACATTCGACCGGCGCAGCAGATAGGAGCTGGTGGGGACAGTGAGACCCATCCAGCCCCTTGGCATGGAGGGAGATGGGGAATGGAAATATTCACTCCTTGGAGGTATAATAACTTCTCAGGCCAGGGGAGTGTGGTGTCTGTTGTGCCCTTGTTAGCCCTGACACCTGCCTGGCTTCTGCCCTGCTATTAATACAGAGCTGACTCATGGTCTCTGCAGCCCCTCTGGGCAGGATTTAGGCTGCAAAGATGCTCAGCCTGGTTATTTGAAGGTGTGTTGCATCTATTTCTGAGCAGCTCGGTTGAGGCCAGTGACGAATAAAGGAAGCTGGGCTCTCCCTGGCCATGTGACCTTTGTTGAGGAGATATTCCAGTCTCATCCTGCACTGCTGTCTGTGTGGTTGGGGGCTGCCTGCCTGCCCTCCTGTGAACAACTCTCCCCCTACCCCCAGTTATCTGCTCAGGTTCACCCAGCCCACCATCCCAGTGACTGTCATCCTTCCACATCCTCTTTCCTTACCAAATGGCATCCATTTCTCCCAGGGTTCAAACCCACCTGGGGTGGTCCTGGCTGTGTGGTCCGATCTCCTGCCCCATGGATGGCTACACCTGGGCTGGAGGTCAAGCAAGCCTTCAGGAAAAGGGTGAGGAGTCCTCACTTATGGGCTGCACTTTTCCTGTCTCCTCCATGGGCAGGCAAAAGTGCCTCTGCTTTCACAAGCATCCTCCCCATGCCACTGCTCACAGTATCCTTCAGCCTGGACTGGTGCAGCTTCTTAAGCATTGCCCGGGCTGCCGGGGGACCTGGGGGGGTTGAGGTTGTGGTCCCTTGTGGGTGTCTTGGGAGGGAAGCGAAGTAGCAGGTGGTTTTTCTCGCTCAGGGCATGATTCCCCGTGAAGAGCGGAGGAAGGTGTGAGCCAGCAGTTTGGCCTCATGGAAACGGAAACCGGAGAGGGGAGATTTATCCACGGGCATTATGTGTGGTCTCTACAGAAAGCTGGTAATGCAGAGAGGTCATGCGTTTAGCAGGAGGGATGTTTGGCTGATGGCTGGGGAATATTTTGTGTATCTGTTTTTTTGTATACCTGTTACCGCAGCAGAGGAAGCGGGTCTGGACAGCTCTCCTGCAGCCCTGGTGCTGGGGCCCAGAAGAGCATCCCTTACTCCCATGCAGGCCACTCATTGCCCTGAGACAGGGAATGTCCTTGCTTCATCTGGAGCACCTGGGACCTAGAATTTGAATGGAGGGACAGTCCATACTGGCATGTAGAGGGACAGGATGATGCACCCTGTGGTGAGGCCAGACCCTGCCTGGCTTTGCAGGGTGAGGGGGTGCTTCAATACCTGCTCTGGTGTCTGGGCTGATGCTGGCTGGGGGACACCTGGGCAGGTACTTGGTCTCAAGTGCCAGAAGAGCCAGGAACTTCAGATGTTTTCACTTGTCACCTTCTTGTCTCAGGTTGGTACCTAGCTGTGACAGGTCTCCCTTAGGTGTTGCTGTCAGGGTAATGCAATGAGTGGGCAGCCCAGAGATCCCTGCACCACGGAAAGGGCTAAGGGAACCCAAAGGCAGGGGGACAGCAACAGCACCAGTGGGGTCTTTTGTGCCAGGTGCTCCTCTTTTTTTGGCAGGGGCTCTCCTCCAGTGAGCAATGCCCAGCATCCAGCCTACAAGGACCTGCTTAAGCTCCCCCAGACCTTGGAGGGCTGGGGCAGGAGCGCAAAGGGAGAAGATATTCTTTGGATTGCATTTACTTCCATGTCTCCAAAAGCAAAGCAAAATCTTCTTTTGTTTTGGTGGTTGTTTACCCCTGCCGGGAAAGCCGTGGCTGGTTGGCAGAACGTTCCCGGGAACCGATTTCACGGCAGATCTCATAGCAGTGGCTATCTCCCAGCTCGGCCTCTCCGGCTATGTGTTCCCACCGGCCGTGCCGTGGCCGGGATGTTCAAAGGAGCCTCTACTCCCACTGCATTCCTGTGTCTGCACTCATCTGAGACTCTGCTCTGGCAGACCAGTGCAAGGCTGGTCAGGAGGTGCTGGCAGGAAAGGAGGAAATGCCTGCAGTTTTCTCACTCCAGACCATCCGCACATCTTCAGTCCAGTGGTCTCAGTTTTTCCCAGATGAGAGTGGTTGTCTCCACTCAGCCTGGCTCAGGGCATCCTCCCTTGTTCCTCTCTGTGGGAACTGGGCTTTGCAGTGGGAACTGATCCCCTCCACCAGTATGGCTACTTCCAAAGTATTTCCAAGACTTTTGGTTTCTTGGAGCTGGAGGGAGCTGCAGAGCCTGTTGCTGCAGTGCAGACCTTGGCCACCATCCCTGTTGCCTTGGGTGCCTGGACCCAGCAGTAAACCTCCATGCACCGTGGCAGAGATGTCTGACAGAGATGCAGGCTCTTGGTGGGGCTCCAGCCTGAGCCTCATACTCCCAGTTTCTGAGCTCCACCTTGCAAAATTTGCAAGGATGAAATTTCCCGGGCGGGGAAGACAAGGGGAGGGTCAGGAGAAGAGCAGTAGCCCCTGTGATTTACTGACTTACTTTCATCTCTCCTGGTGGATTTTCCTTTCTCCCTTTGGCGTGTTGTTTCTCTCCTCTCCTGTCTGCTTGTGGTTTGTGGTTTCCCCTCAGCGTAACCTGAGTAGATTATGTGTTTATCTGCGATTACGTGACACTTTTTAGCTGCCTTCTTGGTTTCTGAGGTTATTTGCGGAGCCTTAGCTCTGGCCAGCCCTGGGCTCAATTGGGGTTCCCCCCCTTACAAGACATCCTGACATGGCACAAAAAGGTTTCAATGCCTCGTGTTGCCCTGTCCCGCACATCTGTGGGGAGGAAGAATTGTCCTGCGGTTGCCCAGGCGGGTAGGGAAGAGCCCAGATTCCCCATGCATTCCCTCGTTGCACCAGGCAGGCTCTTCCTCTCTGCAAATCCTTCTCCTCCAGCAGGCTCTGTCCTTTTCTGCTCAGCCTCTCTCCTCTGAAACACCCTTCCTGCTCAGACCCAAAATGGACTATTGTCCTCCTCCCACCCTCCGGCCCTTGATCTTCCTGCCAGAGAGGCTGGCCAGCCCACCCCGGCGGGCAGCTGCCTGACGGCTCTCAGCTGTGGGCTGCCCGGCTGTCCGTCCCTGCCACCGTCTCGCTGCTGCCTGCGCCCTGCTCGCCCCGCTGACAGCCCGGCATCCCGCCTTCACCCACCTCGGCCCCGCAGACGGGAGCTGGGGGCTCTTCGCTGCTGCTTCAGCCCCGAGGTGCCAGGTTCTGGGCAGCAGAAGTCGGAGCACTCGGAGGGCAGCGGCGTGGCCTTATCTTCTGGGCTTCTTTGCGCCTTGTAGGGCTTCTCCTGGCTGTGCACGTCTCTGACTCCCAGATGCTGTTGCCCTTGAGGACCCCTTTTGTCCCCCAGTAGAGGAGGAGAGGATAGAGAATGCTGTACTGTCCATCTCAAGCTGTTTTTTTCCTGTAGCCACCAAAGGAGCTGCAGCCCAGCAGTTTCTTGGACTCCCTGCACAAGCTCAGCTCCTCAGAGGTGACATCAAGCTGAGACCTGTCAAGAAGTGCATGATCCAGGTCTCTTGCTGAGATGGTCACCATGATCTGAAAGATCAGCCAGCAAGCTCCTGTCCTTCTGCTCCTACTCTCCTGCTAAACGTTTTCCCCAGCATCCCGCCCTCCAATATCCCTCCCTGCAATTTATGCTCCATGTCGTACCCCTGGGGGAGGATTTATTTCCTTGCAGCGGCCTTTTAGGGGCTTGTGGACTTCCCACTTGGTGAGAAGCTTCATCCCGTGGTTTGTGCTGGTAGAAGGTGGGCTGGTCCCAGTGCTCTCTGGAACCATTCCATCCCTGCTCTCCGAAGACATGTCTGGGCAACGCACTGAGCAACACTAGGCCTGTTCGAAATCACAGGCCTTTTTTCTTTGGAGGCATCTGGTTTTTCTGTTTAGGAGGATAAAATGAAGATACCCTGTGTTGCTGTGACCTAAATGAGAGGAGGGAATGCAACCTCAGCAGGTCTGAGGGTGACACCAAATTGACAGAAGTTGTTCATATGCTGGAGGCCAGAGCTGCTCTTCAGAGGAACGTCAACATGCTCAAGAGGCTGGCAGGAAATTTATGAGGTTTGGGGCAAATGCCGATCCTGGCATCTGGGGTGGATTATCCTTACGCAACAGGATGCTGGGAAGGACAAACTGGGATGCTGTCCCCCGTTTTGGGCTTCTCCACAAATGAAAGTTGCCTGCAAACTGGGGTGGGTCCAGCTGAGGGCCACAGAGGTGGTTGGGGGCTGGAGGATTTGATGTCTGAGCAGAAGTGGAAGGAACCAGGTTTTGCTGGGCGTGGAGAAGAGGAGCCTGATGGGGATCTAACTGCCCGTGCCGCTACCTAAAGGCAACTGTACAGAAGAAGAAGCCATCTCAGGTGCACAGAGAAAGGACAGTGGCAATGGGAACATGTTGCACCGAGAGGAATTCTGATGGGACATAAAGAAAAATTTCTTCATCCTGGAAGCGGTCAAGGACAGGAACAGGGTCCCTGAGAGGCTGTGGCCAAAAAACCTCTCCATCCTTGGAGATTTTCAACAGTCAACTAGGCAAGGCCCTGAGCAATCAGATCTAAATTCAAATTTAGCCCTATGTTGAGCAGGGGGTTGGATGAGAGACCTCCAGAGGGCCCATCTGACCTACATTTTTGTTCATTTCTATAATTCATCGTGTAAAATGGTTTGCAAATTGCTTCTTCCCAGGTATCTTCGCTTGTACACATGCTGCCTTGCAAATCACAAGCTGTGCAGCTAGATTGTAACCTGCAGTTTTGCCCAGAACATCTGTAATTACTCAGTGCAATTCCAAAGCGTGCATTAAATGAAAGATAGCAGGAGAGGGAAAATGAGCTGGAGCTAAGGTATTAGACAGGAGTGCCCTATAGCTTAATTTAGTTCCTGAGTTTGTCATCTGTTCCCTAAGGGATTCTGGACAAGTTTCTAGGTAATAATACTTTTTACCCTACACTGACTGTAAGTGCATTTCCAGCACCTAGCAAAATGAGACCTGAATATTTTTTTGCACAGTGGGGATTGGAAAAAGTACTGTGGGAGCATCAGGAGACACAAATCTTCCTGGTGTCTCTAATACAGAAAGAAGGTTGTACCTATGCAGTGCTCTGCTTTGCTCAGGTGGGATTCCCCAGCAGCTGTGAACAGGACAGGAAGCGAAACTACGCCTCTTCTTTATATAAAATGGAGATCTTATAGATCTTATAACCCTCCTGTGACAAACATAGCAATGACGACTCTGGCCTGTTTCACTGCCTTTCAGCTTATACCATGGCAGCCATATCCGGCAGACTGTTCAAGTCATGATTGGCTTTTCAGGTGCATCAGCCATACTTCCACCCCTGCAAATGCTGGTTTTTCATATGGGAAAGCCTGTCTGTCTGCCTCTCCTGCACTTCAGAATTTCTACCATTTGCCTTCATTCTCCAGCCAAACCCACCACTGCATTGGCCAAGATGCTGGGAGGAGGATAGTGAGATGCCACTGCCCTCTCCTGGGTGGTGGGACAGACGTTGGGCTGTGCATCTTGGCCTTGGAGAAAATATGGACAGAACCCTTCGGAAGGATGAGAGTGAAATCCCTTCAAATCTGCCATGTCTTCCCCATTTCCTCCAAGGTCTGCTTGCTCTTGGCTCTTGTGTAGCTATATAAGAGAAAAGCAAGGACTAGGTGTGGGGGGGTCTTCTCCATCCTTAAGTGCAAATGACCCATGTGTCATTCCCCATTACAGCATCTGTATGATAAGACTTGAAGGTGCTCCCAAATCCTATTAGAGCCACCCACCTTCCGTCACTGCCCCCTCCCCAGGGATGCAGGGACGAGGGCTCGGGACACAGGACCACACAGCTGAGCCTGAACAGAGATGAAAGATTTTAATAACAAATGGCTCTGGGCTGGGATAAAGAAAGGGATGTTTTCAGCCTGTGAAAGGCATGATTAATTACACAGTTCTGTCTACGGGCTCCTTGCTCTCATTTTATTAAAAATACCTGTGGTGCTTCCACGTAACCATCTCATGGGATGGGTGCCAGCAGCACCGGGGGAGAAGTCTCTTTGCAAAGACCAGACTGCTTCTCCTGAGCTGTTTGGAGTGGCTCCTCCTGCCCCTGCCGAGCTCCTGGCCTCTCAGAGCCGACCTGGGACTGGAGGCAGACAGGTCTGTGGCCATTCCCAAACAGTGGGATGGCTCCTGTCCTTGACCAAATTAGAGAAGAGATCGGGATCTGAGGAGAGCAAGGCTGCTCACTTGCATGGGCTGAGCACCCTGTATCCATCCCAGGTTGGGGTGCGTTCGTTATTAAATGATTCCAGACCAAGGAACATGGGAAGCAGGCAGGAGGAAGCAGCGTAAGATTGGTTTGATACCACTTTCCCCTTGGTAAAACTGATGCACAAATACCCCGTGGGCAGCAGGTTGGTCAGGGTAGGGGTGTTTGTGATTTAGAGGGTGTCTCCTCAGGCTTGTCTTTAAGTAGATGGCCCTGGAGCAACCCATATCTGCATGCAAATCCATCCAGGCATCCTCCTTCACAGCCCACCTCCTCACCAGCTGTCTCTGTAGGGATCGCTAACACACCTATCTCAACGCCTCTGTAACATACCCTGAGATCATGAGCCAGTAGAAAGACAGAAGTCTTGCGTCTTGTTGCAGTGTGTGGGTCTGGCTGGTTTGAAATACGTCTCTATTTGCTCAGGACAATCCCTCCCTGGGGGGTAAGAGACAGGAGCTTAGCCATGCCACATGGCAGGCAGCACGCAGACGTGCATGGAGATGTGGCGGGTACTGATATGCCCTTGGCCTCCCTCCCTCCCTTGTGCACACATATGCAAGAGAAATTCCTCACGAAAGCACCTGGGGACTGAAAGGACCCATCCAGAGGGACTTATCCTGCTGGAAACTGATTTCACTTACAAATACGGAGTGTTAACAGGGGCCCTTCCAGAGCATCTTATGTGAATGCATCAAAGATGGGAGGAAGAGGAGCTGGGTGAGCAGGAAAGACCTGGCAGCAGTTGGTCCCTGCATCTCTACAGGGGTGGGGGAACCACCCCAGGAGTGAAAAAGGATGGAGGAGGTTATGGGGAGAGGAGCAGCACCTTCCCAGCCCCCAAGGGGCTGCCTTAGCCACGGTGCTGGCCCAGCTGAGCCCTGCCTCTGGAGCTGGAGGGATTGCTGTGGCCTCCAAAGTTGTGTCCAAGTGACCTGTAGTGATGTTCGGTGTTGCAAACACCAGCCATCAGGTCCTCAGAGTTGCAGAGACCGGAGGCTCTGGGTTGTTCCTTTGGGATTCCTATTTTCAAGCTCCACCTTCTCATAGAGTCCAGAAATATGGATGGTTGATTTGGTTTTTTTTTTTTCACGAAAACTGATTCCAGGCTGTCACAGGGCTCCAGAGGCTGGATTTTTAAGTGTGCCTACAGTACTTCAGGTGTGAGAGGCACCCAGGATAAATCGCCTGGTGTTAAACTCAGCCCTGTGGTCGCTGTCAAACCCGTCCAGGGCTGTAAAATGCAATCACACAGTATTGAAATCATCTTAAGTTGTTTCCAGTGAAAGGTGCTGGGCTAATTCAATTAAAGGCCCAGTGCAGATGGATTTAGGAGCCATGGTGGAGGATGAAAGAAAGCAGAGAAAGAGGGAGAGATCCCTGCGGAGGCGGGGAGCGGTGCTCCCTGGGCTCTAAGTCCATCACCTAATTGCCCTCTGCTTTGAATCAAAGGGACAAAGGCTGCCCCTTGCCTCCTGCCCCCAGCACGGCCTTTTGCAGGGGAGAGATTCGGGGGTGCCCCCTCTGTGCGTGCAGGGAGAGAGCTGCTTAACTCCCCTTTGGTCTGAAAGGATTTCCCCTAATCCTGACCTCTCCCGGCGCTGCTCAGACGCCGCTGCTGAGAGCAGGGCGTTAGTGCCGGCTCTAATCCCACCCCACCGCTCGCCCCTCCGCGGGGGCACTCGTCCCTTTTCAGCCTCTGTGTTTGGGATTGAAAGGCTTGCAAAAGCCTTTGGAGTTCAGTTCAAGAGCCACATTCCTCAGGACACAGCCCGCTCCCTGGGAGCCGGATTGCAGCAGTGAGGATGGAGCTCTCCTAGAAACCCCGCTCGGATGCCGCAGCTCCGTCCATCCTCCCCCCGGCTGAGGGTCTAGAGAGCCACCAGGATTTGGGCTTGCTGGTAGCAGAGCTGGATCCCCTCTTTTCTGCTCGGATGAGCTGTTTACAGCTCCTTCCGTGGGGTTTTGTCCCAGGAGCAGCAGACAGAGCCCTCGCAGGATGGTGTGATCTGGCTTAGGATGCTCTGCTGTCAGATCTGTAAGTCTCACGCTGCTGAGGCTGCTATTGCCAGACACAGCTTCTCCCACGCAGAAGTGTCTTCTCCTCTGCAAAGCCTGCCAAGGAACGTGCTTTGCTGAGGAGCAGAAAGCACAGATCAAAGTGATTTTCGGTTGTTTTCTGTTATTTTTCACCTGGTTAATTGCTGTCTATTAATGTCCGAAGCCCAGGGCAGCATTTGCCAGGAAAGGACAGGCTGGTTACCTGGATGTGGTGTCAGGCAACTACTTAAGGCCGATCCATGGATACCCAGAGATGTCCCCAGGGATGCACGTCACCACGTATGTGATGGCTGCAAAGGCTGGAGAAGTGCAGCATCAGCAGGATGAGGTAAAAAGGACATTTGGTCCATGGGTCCCTGGCAGCTCTTTCTGCCTGTGGTGTCTCAGGCTGGAAAGGGGAAAGGCAAATTCACAGACAAACACGGAGGTAACTATGAAGGGCCAGCTATGAGCTGGGCAGGGAATGAAATAAGGGGACCTGCAAGTGAAGTAGCACTGGGCCATCATGGAAGCGACTGATGGCAGAAAGGACACACAGCACCTTCCCGGATCGGTATGGGCTGTGCTGTGCTACCCACCGTCCCAGTGTTAGCGACTGCAGTGGGAGCAGGGATGAGGTCACGCCGTGAACCGCGGCTGCTCAGCCCATCCTCCAGCCTTTGGGCTGCCGTTCTGGTCAGTCCCAAGTCTGGACACATGTGCTGTGTGAAGTGTTTTTCATGTGGATGCAACAGTGCAGTTCAACTAGCAGAACTGCATCTGCTGGACATCCAAGGACATGGACTTGTTGGAGCAGGGCCAGAGGAGGCCACAAAGATGAGCCGAGGGCTGGAGCACCTCTGCTGTGAGGACAGGCTGAGAGAGCTGGGGTTGTTCAGCCTGGAGAAGAGAAGGCTCCGGGGAGCCCTTAGAGCCCCTTCCAGTCCCTGAAGGGGGCTACAGGAAAGCTGGCGAGGGGCTGTTTGCAAGGGCATGGAGCGACAGGACGAGGGGCAATGGTTTAAACTAGAGCAGGGCAGGTTTAGATGAGACATTGGGAAGAAGTTCTTTACACTGAGGGTGGTGAGACACTGGCCCAGGTTGCCCAGAGAGGTGGTGGAGCCCCCATCCCTGGAGACATTCAAGGCCAGGCTGGATGAGGCTCTGAGCAACCTGATGTAGTTGAAGATGACCCCGCTGACTGCAGGGGGGCTGGACTAGGTGGCCTTTAGAGATCCCTTCCAACCCAACGCAGTCTATGATTCTATGATTCTATGGTTCTATGCTGCTCTCCAGCGAGCCCGGCTGGGTGACAGACCACATCTCTGCTCAGCTCTGCTGCCATAACAGGGGCGGCTGTGGAACAAGGAGGTACTCAGAGGCTTGAAAGCTGCCTGGAGAGCCTGTGGACGGGGTACACGTGCCAGCCTGCATGGCCTCAAGTTCTGTGGCGGTGCCTGCAGGCCTTAAGGCACATGCTCTTTCTAGAAAGCCAACGTGGGCAGTGATAGGGAGACAACGCCATGCTCTGCACCGCAGTGCCAGGCTGCGGCATCTTCTGCCAGGTCTGCAGAGAGAAGTTCACTGTCTGGATTCACATGGCCTGAGCTGTTTGCTCACTGCAGATCGCTTTGAGCAAGGGACAATATCTCACCATCAGCCCAGCCTTGGGGACCTCATGACATCCAAAAAGAGGCATCAGACCCACTAGGAGGGGAGTGCACTAGGCTGCAATGTGAGGATTCCTCCTCATCTGAGACACTCCTCCAGGGACAGGGACGGCACGGAGATATTTCAGGAGTGCTGCAAGCTCTTGATGATGCTGGGGAGCTGAGTCAACCCTAAATGAATCTGCAAGGGCAGTGTCAGGTTGTGTTTGGATCTAAGTTAGGGAGTCACACTCGGCACGTCCGGTGGCCGAGGGGCTCTTTGTCTCTTCTCGTCTGGGCCGTTGAAGGCTGTGGAGATCAGGTTTCCGAGGTGCTCTGGGCTGTTCAATAAGGGTGACCCATGTGTGAAGCTGCAGGGTAGTTTTCCTGCTGCCAGCCGTGCTTCACCCAAAGACATTGGATCGGGCTCTGAAGAGATGGGGGCATTTTGGACTTGGGCCATACCAGCACATTCAGCTGCAGATGGTTACAGGAACAGATAACTGGTCCTGCAGAAATTCCAGGAAGTCTGATCACCCTGGAACATAGATCCTATTCACATCGTCTGTAATCTGAGAGCAGCTCTTCGGAGCTGGGATTAGCAAAAGTATTTGGCTTCACCTGCCCTACTCCCAGGGAGCTGGTGGGCCAGTGCTAAACCCCTGCTGGCGGGGAAGAAGAGGAAGGACTTTCTGCAGACCAATGCTGGTCCTGGCATGGGAGAAACTGACTTCTGCTCTGGTAGTAGCCATGGAGAGGTGTGAGCAAGGGCTTTACCTGGATAACTGCCTGCCTGGATCAGTGAGACATACAGAATCTACATATGAGGGGTCACATATACACCTTGCACATCCAGACTCGTCTGCAGGGTCAGGCATGTGCAGGGATGCGCTCTTGCCTTACCACCCCGAAATATCGCAGGCAGCAGAGGCGTGAAAAGCAGTGGTTGCATGGTGGGATGGGGTAAGCAGGGTGTACAAACACAAAGCACACACTGCCTCTGGAGTGACTAGCAGGGAAATGCTGAAATCTGCACCTGGAAAATACCAATTTTCTTTGCCGAGGTTTGTCCTGCTCCCTGAGACTAGGCAGGGACCCGGTTGCCTGCCCCAGCCCTTGCCCTGGGGGATGGCACCTGGTCCCAGAGCAGATGGAGGAGGAGCTGGGGCATTAGGCATCCCAGAAGTGATGCACAATTCCTGCAGGCTGGACAAGGACATGTCCTATGCCCACCTCTGGAAGAGGTGAGCACAGCTGCGTGGGAAAACCTGGCCTGTCTCTGGAGTTTGCAGCATTTCTTCCCAGGAAAGAGAGCTGAGAAATTGCCTGGTGCTCAGGAGTCAAGCTGAAAAGCTGCAAAGCGAACTGAAAAACTGTTCGGAAACAGTCAGCGGGCCCTCGTGTCTAAATATCTGTCCCAGAAGATTGGAAGCTGGTAAATATGATACCAGTTTTTGAAAGAATGACCTAGGAAAGTAAAGGTCAGTGAATCTGACTTCTGCACTGAGTAAATTATCAATATTATAATAAAAGACCAAATGAATAGACATATGCATGTTAGCCTGGAGGAAGGTTAAGATGACCTCTTGCTGTGGAGGTGGTGCCTCTCCAGTGCAGATAGCCGAAGGAAGAAATGTGTGTGTAGATCAGGGAGAGCCTCTTGAAAAAGTGTACCTGATTTTCCAAAAGCTCCTGACAAACTCCATCACTAAAAGCTCTTATTTGTCACAGGCTGAGCAAGAATGTCATTTCATGAGTTAGGAACGGGAGGAGAAGCAGACTTCACAAAGGGAACATGCTAGCAGTTTTAAATCTAGCTAAAGGAAGTATTTTTCTACAGTGTGTAACTAAATGGTGGCACTCACAGCCATGCAGCTTTTGTGAAGGCCAAGTGCATTAAAGGCTCCGAAAAGCCAGCAGATAAAGCCACGGGGGACAGATTCATCCAACATCCACTGTCTGTCAGTGGCTGGGCGGGATCTGAAGCACAGTCAGGACACGGATTTTAATTTCTGCGATTTGTGCTGCCCCGTATCGTATCTTACTGGCTGTGAAGGGGTGGGATGGGATAAGTGAACTTGATTTTTCTTTGTCCTCCCACTCCATCAGTTGTTGTATTCTGATGTTCCTTGGGCTTTTCTCAGCATGTCTTTCTCAAAGACCCATTTTGCTCATGCCTGAACCCATGGCTGGATGCAGAGGCATCCTTGTGCCGCTGGAGCAGTCCTGCAGGCTGATGGAGCTGGGGCAGGTCGTGGGTCAGGCCAGGGGATGCAGATGGGGAGCTGATGGGAGCAGGCTGGCATGGTCCTCACGGAGCCTCTGGAAGAGCTCGAGCGTGACGATGCAGTGTATCAGCCCCTGCAGGGCTGGGGATCCCGTGGGGGCAAGGAATGATGCCCTGGAGGATGGATGCCCCTGGAGCACCAGCAGCGCTGCTGTCCTGATGATTTCTTCCCTTGCAAACCCTGATGGACAGCACTGGCCCGCACGAAATCCGAGGCCACGCTGGGTTGATAACAGTATCGGGGAGATGGCCGCAGGTTCAGAATACCAGCCCCAGCCCCGGCCATACCAGGAGGGCTTCCAGACACCCAAAACCAGCCATCAGAGACAGACTCTGCTGAAAAGCAGGCGCTGGAGAAGACACGCAAACAGGCCTGGCCAGGGGGGCCATGTATCTGGGGAGGGACAAGCCTCTGGATCAGTTGTCAGACAAAGGTGGGCAGGTTCTAGTGCTTCACCCTGCTTTGGTCCGTCAGACAAGCTTGTAGAGCAGTTGGCCTGGGGGCAGCAGCTGTATTAATCCTGGCCCTGCTCTTTATCTAGGGCTGTCTCCGAAAAAATGAGTGTGCCTTGCACACCCTCCTGAGCTTTCCGTTCCCCTGAGCTGTTCAAGGCAGGGAGCGTTGCACAGAGGGACAGGCCTGATCTTCTGCCAGAACCTTGCTGAAGAAGAAAGCTCAGATTCATGGCCAAACCCAGAACAGGGCTTTGAAAGTGAGATGGCCAGCCTTGAGTCCAGAGAAGGAGTGAACAACCAGGTCCCCAAGACACTTGTTCCCATACTTTATCGCTTCCCTTGCTTCAAAGCGTGTTTCTGCTGCATTTCACCATGTGGTGTCTGCAGAACTGAAATCTGACTGCTCTCAAAAACCTCCTTGGAGGTGTGCAGGTCGAGACGCACCTCGAGCATCTCTCCAAAACCCCAAAGCCACTGCTGCCTTTTGCTCGGAGGCAGCTTTTCTAGACCTTGAATGGTTCCTGTGCCCCTCTCCTGCGTTTCCTCCACGTCGTTGACAACTGCTTTGAAGTGCTGACAACAGAGCTGGGCCCATATTGCAGGGATGGACTTGCTCCTGCCATGCACGGACATAGGCTGCTTCCCCTCTATTCACTGCCCCTTTGCTAAAGCCCGTAAGACTGTTTGCCAGCTAAGCCCCCTTTTGTCCTGGGAGCTTATGCTCAGCTCGTGTTGTTTCCACAATTGCCTAAGGCCCTTTCAGTGCTGCTGCTTTCCAAGGGAAAAGACCCTGTCTTGTAAGCGTGACCCCAAGTCATCCTTCCTAGAGGCATCTGGCCACGTTCAATGTGCAGCCCTTGTAAGCCCAGGTTTCTGTCAAGTTGAGAGCAGTGGGGAACACACCTGGTGGTGTCATGGCTTATAACTCCACCAGGTTTCATCCCTTGCCTTTAGATACTGTACAAGAACCCTTCGTATAACATACCCTTAGCATCTGGTCTGGCAAGCTCAGGAGGGATGAATTCAGGTTTGAATGACCGGGTTGATAACACTGGGCCATAAATGGTACAATAAATGTGATGTATTACAGCCCTGCAGAAGAGCTACTGTTGTTGTGTAAGATGTTGATTGTTTAGTCTCAGAAAAGATGGAGGAGAACTAGGAAAGTCCCAGAGAAAGGTGCTGAGTATGATCAGAGATGTGAGCTAGCAGCATGAGACCACGCTAGTCCAAGTCTGGGCCAGTGAGGGGAGCCTGGCACCTTGGAGAACTGAATATTTTGTTACTTCAGACCTCTGTGTCTCCCCATCACCCCCAAACTGGTCACTAGGATGGGGTTACCCACAAGCACTCCCCTGGTCCTGAGCCCCCGGTTCATTTCACATGAGTAATTTGCACAAATAATTCATTGTGCTAGCTGGGCCCAGATGTGGAGACCCAGACCTGGGATGTACCATGTATACTGCATAAGCAGGCTGATACTGAGCTGATGACTGAATTTGTGGCTCACTGAGCTCTGGGTTTCGGAGCTGCTGCCTCTCCATCTGCACTTGGGGCATTCTCTTCTGCTTCCAGGCAGACTGTTCCCCATGAAAGCTGCCCAGGCCAGGCTTTCGCAAGGGCTTTGTATATCACCTGCTCCACTGATATGTGGGAGGCACCAGTTCGTTGGTCTTGATGTTCTCAGCTTTGACTCCAGCTCAACCAGCCTAGAGAGAAAAAAAATCTCTGTGGCCACTGGAAAGCAAAGTCTTTGGTTTTAGGAGGACGCATTGCATCATAGCAGGGGAGAGACAGTTAGGGGAAAGCTGATGTGCCTCTGTCCCACAGGGTTATCAATCTGTATTGACCCTAAACAGAAGGCAGGCTGTCAGCACCAAGCCTTGGCTAATTTTTCCAATCCCACACTACAGCACCATTTCACTTTGGAATAACCCCAAGGAATGGCCAGATGGCCATAGTCATCGTGGCTGGGGTGCTGCCAGGCTGGAAGAGGACTGAAGGTCAGGGACTGGGGTCTTGTTGATCGGGGAGTGTCATTGTTAGATGAGGGCTTTCCCCTGCCACCAGAGCCATCCCCGACTCAAAGCTCCTTAGAGCTGGGCAAGGAGCTGCCATCCTTTCCATGCAGCCACCCTCAGAATGCCCATGCTTGGCTGATAATGACTTTTGAGCTGCTTCATGGAATCTTGGAGCAGAGGTGGGAAAGAAGTAAGCACAGACCTGGGAGCCAGGGGCACGGGTAATTGCAAGGCTGGATGTCGTGATTTGGAGAGATAAGGTTCAGGTTTGTGCAGTGATCTTCAGCCTGGCAGCACCAGCCAGTGACTGGGGCAGCCCATTTCCTTTAAGGTCTCAAAAGCTTCAGGAGGAATTTACTGGAGCAGGCTGGCAAAAGGCCAGATGGGGTCTTGCGCCTTGGTTTTGACAGGTTCAAAACTGTCTGTACTTAAGGGATTCAATGCTGCTGTGTCAAGTAGCTGTTCACTAGGGGATGAGGACCAGGTCTGGCTGCTGGACCACTTTTGGTCCCTGTTCATGATACCCTTTTGTGCTCTTCATTTGGGTGTTAGTAGCTGAAGGGCTGGTTTAATGATCCCTTCGACCCTGGGACCAAAGGAAGTCCTCAGGCTTCCCAATTCTCTTTGCAGGTGCTAGAAACCTTGTTTTCCTTCCTTTGTGGTCCCTTCATGGCCATGGGCTCGGTGCTCATACCTCTGTGCCTTCTTGGTACCAAGAGGTTGCAGAGCATCCAGATCTAAGAATAATCCTCAACACAGCTGGGACAAATGTTGGTCCTGGATCCCAAAATACTTTTGGGTGGAATGAATGAAGTCTCCTTGCAAATGCTGGGCAGATACCGCCCAAACAAATGACCACAAATATTCAATTACAGTTCGAAAGCATTTGCGCCAACATGTTCTCTTGAGAATGAGCTTTCCTAGGCAAACACTCAGAAAACCCACATCGTAAGCTCCACTGCTCCCTGAAAACAAATTTCTGAATCATTTAAGTAACCACTAATGGTTGTAACTGGGGATCTGGCATCTGAGACACTATCTTCAAAAGGCAACCAGAGCTCCCTGCTTGGAAGGGATAAGCAGGGCAAACAGCCTTCCTCACCCCAGACCTGGTCCTCAACTCCTTTTGCCTCATCCTCTTGTCCCATAGGATGGTGAGGATCACACCCAGGCTGAAGCCATCTCTTTGGAGTGTCTGTCCTTCTTTGGTGTGTTTCTGCTTCTGTGCTGGCCCAAACAGGAGGCCATGCATACTGATGCTAAGGCAAGGAGCACCTGGCCAGACCCAGGTAGGCTCCCATCCAAGTGGCTGCCTCTAGCTGGAGGCTGATCTCTGCGAGATGTGGACATGCTTCTTGCTTGTCAGTCCCCCCACCCTGGTGCTTTTCCATGCCCTGGCACCCCGGGTCAGCCCCCTGCCCAGTGCCCAGCACCTTCCCAGGGTGGCTGTCTAAGGGACCTGCTCCAGGCCATGGCGTGATGGGGCATTTTCCCCGGACAGGGGGACTCAGAGCCCAGCCTTGCCATTGCCTTGCAGAGCCAGGTCTGCCAGTGGGGGGAGCGTGACCTTGTGACTCCCCACAAATCCCAAATTAATTAATCCTGGGGACGCTGGGGCGGCATGAACAGCCCGTTTGATTTCTCTGCAGTTTTTTCCTGGGGCTCAAAGGGATTAGTGCAGGCGGGAACAGGGAAACATAACAAGGGGCTCAGCTTTCAGCTCCCGCTCCCAGCCAGCAGACTTCTGTTCTTACCAGAGGTATTAGCAGCAGTAATCCACAATGTCTCCGAGCGCTATCTGTGTGCGGCATCCTCTTCCTCTCCCCCCTGCCCTCACATGTGTGCTCCTGTACTCAGCTCGCTTGTGTTCATGTCCTGCCTGATGAACTCTCACACCATCACAACCCCCTTGGACACATGCTCCTCCATGCACATTCCACACCCCTATATCCTAAAGCATATGCAATGCCCCACACAGTGCCCACCCAAATTACTGTGGGGCCATGCGCTTCTTGCACAACTGTTGCCATGGCCTAACACACTTTATGTGCAAGCCATCGATGTGATCTCATGCATATGTTCTTTACCATGTATGTCCCACCAGGCTTGGACATGTTCACATCCCTCCCCATGCATGCACGTCTCACTCGCATAAACGCACATGTATGCTCATGGCCTGCCCATCATAGCCTCATCACCCTCATCACCCTCATCATCCTCCTCACATGCCTTGCACAAAGCACTGGCTCACTTCTGCTGCCTGCTCGTGTTGTAGTCTGTGGGCTCAGGTCATTTCTCTTATGCCATTCTTCCATGACGCCTTGTTCAGAGCATGCTGGTCCCCCCTGAGAACTACACCATGGAAGTGGTGCTCCAGAGCCAACATACGAGTTGACTCCTTAGAAGCAGTTTCATCACAGCCTTCACAGGTACCAACCACAAGGCCCCATGAAGACATCTGGGCTTGATACCATCTCAGTGCAAAGAAGCCTTCAGTGGAAATGGCTGAGCTGCCACCATCTGCTTCCTCTGACAAATCCGCTAGCACTGTTGCTGTCTGGCACACCCTGGGGTAACTGGGAGCTGCGGGCATCTGTTGTGGCCCAGTAGGCTTGGGCATCTCTGGAGACACTTGAGGTCACTTGATTTCTAGGAGTGATGCCATTCCCATGAGGCTAAGCCATCGGCTCCAGTGCCTGTCGGGGACTCCTGAGGTCCCAACTAATAGGGAGGTGAAGATGGATGGATTTAGTGGCCCATGGGCACTGCTCATTTCCCGGTATCCAGAGCCTGTTCATCCTTCCAGGAAGATGTGAAGACCCAGGGGAATCCTGAGCACAGTCATCCTTAGGATGAGAAGCAGAAAAGTGTGGAGTAGAAAAAAGTAACAGGATTTTGTTAAAACACCAAATCAGTGTGAGAAGTGTCCCCTCACTGGGCAGGGAGGAATAAGCCCTCCAGAAGTCAGCTGAGCTCACGTGCTTGCTAACTCAGAATAGGCCCATGCAAGATCTCACCCCTGTGCCTGAAGACACAGCGAAGAGTTGCTGCCCTCCTAAAAATGATCCCTCCTAAAAATTATCAAGTTCTCCACTAACCAGAGCTTTGCTCAGCATCTCTGGAAAAGCAACTGTTAAAACAGTAGGGAAGATTTGTGAAGATGAAAGAAAAGAGTTTCTCATGAATCTTTTCCAAAGGCAAATGGACCAACTGAGTGTTGATGAAGGAGGGAGGGATGGCAAAGCCACAGATGCAGCATGTACAATGGCATGGCTATGCCTTGTCTTTGGGGAAGCACCAAGTGTGGGTGGATGAGGAGCCCCAGGTGGGTTCAGTAGCCCCAGAGGTCCAAGCACAGAACTGGAGAGGAAATGGCTGCTGCTTTGGTATGCTCTGCCAGTGGGAGCACTTTGGGTGCCAGTGGTGCCACTGCCACCTCCCAAAAGGAGGCCACCAAACAGCAGTAGGACACATTTTGCAGCAAGAGCTGTTTAAGAAACCACGTTTCTGAAATTCATGTCACACCTCCGAGGGGAAGAGATTCCTGCTGGGGGATGATTATTTAATCCTGGGGGCTGGAGGTGGGGGGGGGAAGAAAAAAAAAAGAAAGGGCCTTGCAGGTTGAAACTGAATCTCAGCAAAATCTGACTGGAAATGAGGAAGAGATGTTATCACCCAGGGGATTAACCACAGCAACAATCCACTGAGGGTTTCAGGGACCCTCCAGCACAGTGGCGGCCAGGCTGCCCCTCACTTTAGCCTCCCCCCTGGGTCCAGCCTGGTGTCTTTTTGACAAGAAATTCTCTGAACGTTAATGTCTCAGTGGCAGGAAAGTTGCGATACTCTGAGACAGCCCGACTTGGCTTTATTGCTGCATCCTCGCATCCCTTTTTGAGTGGGCTTGCTTACCTCCTCGCTGAGGTATGAGGATGGACAGCAGAGGCATTTGCTGATCTCTCACCCTCCAAGGGAAGCTCACAGTGACGGGTCCTTTCCTTTCCCCACCTTCCCACCTGGTTCCTCCACTCCTGCACCTTGTGGCAGCCCCAGGAGTATGAAACCTGCAGAGCAAGAGCCAGTATGAAGCTGATGCCTACTAAAGGGCATCAGTAAATCCCCCACCACCACTCTAGATATAGGCACATGGGAAGGGAAGGTCAGTCTCCAGGGCCTGGTCAGAAGTGCTTGGTCTGGGGCAGAGGAGAGTGCAGCAGGTGGTGATGGTAAGCAGAGTCAGAAACTCCCTGGATCAGGGGGGTTATCAGAGTGCTAATGCAAGGCTGAGTTCAGCCTCAATTAAACCTTTCAGACGCCACAGCTGCACGTCCTCCTTGGGCTGCCTCGCCAGCTCCCCATCCTCTGGTGCAGCTAGAATTGGTATCTCAATTCCCTTTTGTCCCCTGCTATGCAGAAGAAGGAGCCACATAGAGTCCTTCAGAAGAAGGACCCACCTACCCTGCAACTTGGGTGAGGCGGGGGATTCAGCTGTGGAGAGGACTCTCTATGCTGGAGACGACAGACTGCGCCCAGGTTGTGGTGGGGAAGACATGGGGCCTACAGGAAGGATGGGGAGGGACTCTGGATCAGGGAGTGTAACGGTAGGACACGGGGTAACGGCTTCAAACTGAAAGAGGGTAGATTTAGATTGGATATCAGGAAGAAATTCTTTACCGTAATGGTGGTGGGGCACTGGAACGGATTGCCCAGGGAAGCTGTCAATGCCCTATCCCTGGAGGTGTTCAAGGCCTGGCTGGATGAGGCTTTGAGCAGCCTGGTCTTGTGGGAGGTGCCCCTGCCCAGGGCAGGGGGTTGGAACTAGATGATTTTTAAGATCCCTTCCAATCCAAAACATTCTGTGATTCTGTGTGATTCTGTGATCTGTTTGGCTGCAGGCACTTGTCTGGATGGATGCACCTTCTGGATGGTACCTACTGGTCCTAGGCAGGTCCTGGCAGAGTGGGGGAGTCTGAAGGCAACATTAGAGGCTGTTAAGCTCCAGATAAGCTCCATGGAGAAGCAGGTGCCCCATGTAGGTGTTTTGAACTGCTCTTCAGAGGTACAAATTGTCTGTCTAGAGAGCTTGGGTGCTGGGCTGGACCAGATGCCTGGCCTGAAAGCACTTCACTGCCCACTCGTAGTGCTGGACGTGAACATCAGGACATGGCGCTTATGCTGCAAACACGTGAAATAACTAAAAATCCCCCCAGAAAACCTTTTTTCCGGGAAAAAATGTTTATTTTTTTCTCCAGTTGTCAGTGGGAGATTGCAGGATGAGGTGGAAAGTCCAATGGCATTTCAAACTCTGCCTTTCAGTTTGCGTTTCAACGCCTTTCTTTTGAAACTGGAAATGGGAAGTTTTCCCTCTTTCATCTTAGTTTGCTGCTGAGGGCAATGAGATGACTCACGTCCTGGAGTTTTTCTTTGCCTTTTCCCCATTTCATTTCCCCTTCGTTTTCTCCAACTGCAGGGAAGTTATTGAGTAGGAAAAGGAACGTTAAAGCCATGACACCTTGTCACCCAGTGACTTCCCCAACACTGCTGGAATTTTGAGACATTTTAAATGGAAAAGAACCAAGAAATTAAGGAGGAGGACTGAAACTGGTGATTTATCAGAAATAAAGAGACTTTTCAGAGGCCAGCATTTACATTTTCATTCATTTTGAAGCAAAATAACTTTTCTGATTTGCTTCACATCAAAATTTGCCTCCCTACAGGGAACATTTTCTAATAGAAATGATCTCACTTTAATATTTTGGCAGGATTTTCTTGTGTATTTTTTCTCCTTGGAACCGCGCTAATGCTGGACTGTAAAAGATGACGGACTGGCGAGCTGTGTGGGTGCTGAAAGGGCTGAAACTGCTGCTACGTATCTGCAAAACTCACTTGTATGTGTAACCAGGGGAGCCTCCTCCGAGGTTTTGCAAGGCCAGGGCGATGCTGGGGCTGCCGGCACCGCCTGGCGCAAAACCTTCACAAGGATTTTGGGGGTGATGCATTTTAAAGTAGGACACATTTCCCGAGCCGAGAGGGAGCCCAGGAGCGACGGCTCATGGAAAACGAGTGTACCCATCTCCCCCCACCCAGCGGAGAGCGAAACAGCTGCAGTTTTCCTAGGAATTTTCATGGGTACTTAGTGCCGAAGGGCTGCAAGAAAGGGTTAAAGTGTTTTCAGTTACGCAGTGCACAACAAACAAAGGGGATGTGGTAATCCCTCCTGCCACAGAGTGAAAAGTTCACTTGATATGCTACTTTACACTGATTCTCACAGACTCTGGGATTAAACCGGACACACTCTGACGTCCAGGTTTTCTAGCAAAGGGCTCCAGCCCAGCCTGCCACATTCACTTCATATTTGGGAGCATATTCTCTGAAAATCCTGCTGACAGATGAAGAGCAGGAAGACAGCCAGTTTCCCATGGAACAATAACTCCATGCAAACCGCATCTCGCAGCACCCAACCAGGTCTTGCTGGGATGGCTGCTGGGGATGTCGGCTGGAGCAGCATCTCTGGGTCCCAGCCAAGTCCCAGGTGCTCTCAGCCAGGATTGTCCTTTTGGTGCATGTAGCAGGGTCTTGCTTTTACACCCTGTCTCACTGCCAGGCTTTGGGGCTGAGCTTTGGGCTGCGTTAAGGAGTGATGTGCCGGGGGGGCTTTTGCTGAGCTGGGGGGCAGAGGATGTGGGAGCCCAGTGCTGGGGCAGAGGGGATGAGGCGAGATGCCTTGTGTGATGGTTGCGCTGGGACGTTGAGCGAGCCGCTCCCCCTGCATGCCCCTGGCCTTGCTTGTTTCCATGCCACTATGTCTGAAAAAGTTCTTGCAGGGTGGCCTCATGCATAGGAACAAATGACAGAGCTCCCCTAGCTGCATCTCTGTCAACGCTGCCACATCCACAACAGTTCAAAGGCACGTTCGGGACATTTTTTTTTATGGGATGTTTGAGCTGTTTGGCAAAAAAATGACAATCGGACTGTTGGGGAGGGTGGACTCCTTTCAGCTTCAAGGGGATGTTTGCCCTTCAGGTGTTTGGAGTTTGCACTCTTCAACTGGATGGCAGAGTCTACCCAGCTTTCCCTTTGCTGGGAGATGTTGGAGTGGCCTTTTCGAATTCAATGTTTTTTCTTTTTTTTCAGATGAAACACTGAAAATTTCCTCTGAAAGCAGATGTTTTAATGAAAAGGATGCATTCAGGTGAAAATCTGATTATGTCTTGAAAACATCCTTTTGGTGGATAATTTCTTTGCCAGATTTTCTACAGGTGCTATTCAAGGAACGAGGTGCAAAGCTTCCCTCTTGTTGAGTTCTTCAGCTATTTCCTTGCTTAGGGGCACCAGCATTACCTCCTCTGTCAGATTTTGACCCAGCAGGTGTGCGATCAGAAGAGAAGCTGCCCTGGTGCCCATGCCAAGGGGATGCCACGCAAGGTCCCCACATGAGCCTGCCTATGTGGCTGTTCCAGCTGCTCCCTGGCGCAAACACTTTGGATTTGAAAACATCAAGAACAAAAAGAAGGGTCTCATGGAGACATGTTCACCAAAGGCTGCCGCCTGCAAGGTTGGTATGACCAGCACTGGTGGGAGGCTCCGCTCTGCCCTCAAACTGCGCTGTGGACATACACAGGATGAGCCAGGGCAGACACTTTTTTTAAATTAAAAAGCAAAAAACCAACCCAAACTGTCATTTTCCCCTTCATAGATATCCAGAAGGATTTTGCTCCAACATCTCTTGGGCTGAGATGAAGTCAAGCTCCAAATTCAGTTCAAGTCATAGCAGTGGTCCCAGTACTAACTGATGCCATTGTACATTTACCTCTGGGGTGTCCGGGGGAGGAGTATGTCCTGTTTTGATGCTTCTCTGTGGCACCACAGCTCTGAATTGTGATCTCTTTCCTAAAACTGATCTTCTCTCCTTCTACACCACTGCAGCCTATAGGGGCTGGGGATGGCTCCTGTGGATATCCAGGACATCACCCTCTCCGAACCAGGAAAGGAGCTTGCCCTGGCATGGAACACCTGCGTGCTGTGGGTCAGTTAACTCCAGCAGGGTGGGACTGGAGGGGGAGAAGTCCTCACCCCAGAAGAACCAGAGATGGGATCTCCTGCGCCATGCACAGTGCAGCCCCTGTGATCTGCTGCAGGCAGCATGTACCACCACCTCCCACCCCATGGCACCATGGCATGCGTGATTCTGAAACCCAGCCTGTCCAAAACAGCAGGATCTTGACCCTGCAGAGCCCAGGGAAAGCAGGGCTTGGGCCTGATCCTGCTCCGTGCTCTGTGCCCCCAACCCGCACTGATGGCAAGCTGAGCCGAGGGCGCTGGATGCTTGAAGACACACGTGACAGGGCACAGCCGCACATGGGCTGCTCTCAGGATTGATGGAGCTGGGGTGGCATGGGACGGCTGGGGTTTTTGGACAGCCAGGGCTCCCCAGCCACCTCCCCCTGGCTGGGGGAGGAGAAGGTGCTTGCTAACCCCCAGCTGTCTGTCCTGTCCAGGCCAGGGTGTCTCTATTTCTGGGGTTAGTAGAGCAGTGAATTGTCAAATGCAGCCTTCCGCTGCCCCATCCTCTTCTCCTGCTCCCTGTCCTTCCCCCATGCTCTCCATCACTTGCCTCTTCCCAGGGTGGCCATGCTCTACCCCTCTCACCAAACCCTTGCCCTCACAGCCCCCACCATCACAGGGATGAGACATGAGGGAAGAAATGGGGAAGCAGGTTGAACTGGTGGGGAAGAAGCAATGAGAGAGACCTGCAGCTCACGTCCCTTCAGGAGCTGCAGGGGAACATCTGGCTTCCAGGAAAAAGGGAGATTTGGAAGGAAATGGCCACTAAGGCAGTTTCCTCCCATCTGAAATACCTCCTGGAAGGACGAGACTCCATCATAAAGCTGGCCTGCAGAGACCCCTTCTGCCAAGGCATTCCCACGGGTGCAGTCCCGTGTTGGCCGGGGTACGTGCGGGCACACACACAGGCACTGTGAGAGCCGGCTGGGGGTTTCCGAGCCCTTCCGTCATCCTCCCAGCGGCACTGCACCAGCCGGGGTTTCAGAGAGCGCCCTTCAGTGTCGGGAGAGGCAGCTGCAGCCGGGTGTTGGGGGACGGGGCGGGAGGGCGGAAGGGGAGCTGCGCGGCTCCCAGCTGGGGAAGGCAGCTTTAGGTTTTGGCTGGACCTCAACAGCAGCTCTGCTGGCAGCGTCGGTCTGGGAGATGCGCAGCGCCTCATCCTCTGGCCAGACCCAGCCCACTCCAGGTCCCCCGCGCAGCCACTGTGCTACTGTGCGCTGCCAATCCCACGCCAAGCGGCCGCAGCACTGGGCTGATGCCACACACGCAGATGGGTCCCGGTGACCCATCTCCCCGTCTCTGCAAGCAGGAGGGGATGGTGAGCTCGGCCGTGCTCCTTGCACCCTCACCCGGAGGGTCTGGGATGCTTTTGAGGTGCATGGTTGGTAGCCAAATTTTGTGCCTGTCCTGCCTGGGACCTGAACAGGGCAGAAGGGTGGAAACACAACACATGGGGCAGGTTTGTACCATGTCACCTATTGCACCGCCGGAAACATTCAGAGGCTGCAAGTGAAAGAGTGGGAACAGACCCCATGAGGAAGCACATCTCCAGCCCTGGCTGGGTCTCAGCAGAGCCGCGGTCCCACTGTCCCCGCGGCCGAGTGGCCTCGCAATGCTCCGCCGGCGCTGCCGAGCGAGCGCCGGGGGGATGTGGGAACAGCTGCCGGACAATGCCGCGCAGCTGTGTGCTTTCACGCTGGGTAATGCACCAGAACCGCACTGCAGCGGGCTGCTCCCCTGCCTGTTCCTATGGAAACTCCTTTCAAAGGAGGGAGGCGGACAGACAAACACCCTCCGCGCGGTGCCGGGTGCTGGCGAGCCTGTGCGAGAGCCGGGGTTCGGCTGCCCTTGCGGCCCTGGCTGCAGCAGCCACTGTGACCCCAGCGTGGGGCTGCGGGTGGCACAGCCAGCATCCTGCACTGCCTGCACCCCCTGGAAGGACTTTTGCTGAATCCCCACAACCTCAGGGCAGAAATGCAGGTAGTTATATAGGGAAATGAGCTATTGAAGCAGAGGGGACAGTTCACAGCCCTCTCTCAGGTTTGGGGACTGGGGCATTGTGGCCGTGGGAGGGAAGATGTCTGGCCATCTACAAGCGTGCAAGCGGTCACAAGGGACTAGAGGCAGCAGGGAGAGATTTGGAAGAGGGAAAGGGGTCGGATGTGTCCCTTTTCCTAGTGTGTAGCCCTTTCCATCCCTGGAGGTGAAAAGATGCTCTGTGCATGAGAGGCCAGGATGGTTATCCACCACCCTGCAGGTACAGCCGTGCTGGGGGAGGGCATTTCTGCCACAGAGGCTTCGTCCTTCATCTGCAGTCCAGGCAGAAAAAGCCCTGCAAAGAGCCGTGGTGGGGTTTGTGGCTGGCTGGCATGGATGCAGGAGGGACTAGATGGGATGTGCGTGGGGAGGCAAGGAGCTCTGCCTGTCCTTACTTTCTGCAGGGTGCGGGGACTAGACCAAGGGAAACCCCTTGAAATTCCGTATCAGGATTGTAATTAAGTGTGGCAACCATGGGCCTGCCCCAGAGAGCAGATCTGTGGAGCACGGGAGGCAGACGTGCCCTCAGGGAAGAGCTGTCCCACTGTCCCGGAAATTGCAGAGGTTTAATTAAGTCCATGACATGTTGCAATGCAAGTCTCCCCTGGCCCAGGCAGTGGCTATAGGATGCTCAGGACATGGTGTGGAGGACAGGGATGCTGAGACCTCTCCTCTCCTCGCCTCACCTCGCCTCGACCCCTACTGCAAAACAGCCTAAAATAGTGAGTTTGTCATCTGAACACATTGGTACAGGCTCTGTCAGTGGCCAACATGGCTTTGTGACTACTAGCTCCTAGCTCCTGGCCTTGCAGGTGTCCCAGGGAGGTGGGAGTGAGGGAAGCAGAGATATCAGATCTGCACAGTGAGGAGAGAAGTGCACTGGTCAGACAACCCTCGTACAAGCCCTGAGGGACAGGCTGGCACATGCTCTCCAGTCAAACCATGCTCTTCCTCACCCTGTCCTTCCAGACCAGATCAGCCCCTGCCAGGGGACCACTGGCAGCTGGCCGAGCAGAAGTGAATCGCGATAACTCAAATGATAGCCCAGGGGCTAGCTCTAGCAACAGGAACAATGCTGGGGGTGATGCCAGCCCTAGGAGGAGCCTGGCAGGGACAGTGGAACTCTGGGCAGACATGAGGGTGAGCTCTGGCATGAAACATTGCTTGGACCCTCCTCCCTCACATCTCTGTTAGCAGCGCTAACTTTGCTTGCAGAGAGTAGATGGGACCTCTGCAAGCCAGCATGGGAGAAGGCTGACAGCATCAGCCTTAACAACCCTGGTGCACCCCCTGAGCTCAGGCTGCCTGGTTTGTCTTCCCAGGATGAGGGTAGCTGTCCTATAAATATCTAATTTGCCCACTTGGAGCAGCAGTGCCTTGGGCCAGCCAGTAGCTGCTGAAAGTGGAGAGCCTCCTCCCACGCTGCCCTAGGGAGAGGGCAGTGCCATGGGGACACTGTGGTCTTTCAGAGCAGGACTTAGCTGGCCCAAGTGGGGAGTGCAGCTGTGTGAGATGCGTGGCTTTACTGGAATGGGAGTGTGGAGGCACCTGCTTGGGCTGAAACTAAACGCAAATGATGTAAGGCAATGAGTTAATACCATCTTGCCTGGGCTGCCAAATAGCTTCAGATGGACCTTTGCTATTGCTTTAACAAACCCATTTCTCTGGGCAGAGGGGGCTGGAAATGATATGGCTAAAGCCACCTCCTGGTCACATTAAATTAGGTTTCTGTGTTGGTTGGACCTCTGGCAGCTTCTGAGGGGTGCTGGTCAGTAGGTCTCCACCATTAGGAGGTGCACAGCGTGTTCATCAGGCAGGTATTACTCTCCTGTTTTGTCAGTCCATCTCTGGGACAAGGTCCTTACCTAGGTATGGAAGGTGGTGAGCAAGTCCCTCATTATTCAAAATGAATTTTTGCAAGCAGGGACATGAGGTGTTTCCCAGAAGATTGGTACCTGCTGAAATCTGAACTGGTATTACCTCTTAATGAGGCTTCAGCAGCTTGAAACTGTCTGAGCATACATTGGGTTTCTGCCTTGGAATAACACTCATATCATTCCTGGGGAGCTCCAAGACATCTGGGCAGACAAGCATGACCACAGGCGACATTGCTGCATGATCATGGTCATACAGATGCCCAAGTCACAGGGCTCCCTGATGGTTTCAGCAAAACATTTTGGGACCATGATGTTCTGTTGTCTCTTGAGAGCCTTGCAGATGTGCTGCCGAGGTCATGCATCTGTCATGAGCTTAATTGTGCCAACATTATTGGAGATACCCCAAGTCAACTGGACAAACTTAGGCAGAGCTCACTTATAAGCTTATCCATTTCATCTTGAGTTCAGATTCCTTTCACCCCTGAAATAGCCTGGTTGCCACAGAGCCTGGCAGCAAGCATTTTTGATCACACAAATGTCTTCCCATGTTGTACTGCAGTTGCCGATGCAGCATTGAGTGGTGCACAGAGACACCTTTATGTGGGAAGGGATACCTTTTCTGCTGGAAGGGACTGAGCTGCATGTGAAGATGGCTCAGCTCCTGTTGTGACGTGTTCTGTTGTGGGGATGTAGTCTTACCTGCAATCTTGTTAGCTTGTGCAGGCTTAAATTTTGTCTTTGCTTAATTCAATCGTATCCAGCCTTGGAAGGAAATTGTCCTGAATATATAGAGACACCAGGACTAATACATATTTCTGATGGATAAGTTTCTTTGAGTTTCTTTTGCAAGTTCAACAGACTTTCATCCTAACAAATGCTAAGTCAGGCAAAAATGCTAGGAGGTCTGCATGGATGAACAAATAGTTCCTAGCCAAACTCAAACACAAAAAAAGAAGCATACAGAGGGTGGAAGTAAGGATGGATAACTGGGAGGAGTACAGAAACGTTGTCTAAGCATACAGAGGGTGGAAGTAAGGATGGATAACTGGGAGGAGTACAGAAACGTTGTCTGAGCATTCAGGGTTGAAGTTAGGAAAACCAAAGCCCAACTGGAATTGAATCTGGCTGGGGATGTCAAAGACAAGATGTGCTTCTGTAAGTACATAGGCAACGGAAGGAAGCCCATGTAATGTGGATTCATTGCTCTACAAGATGGGGAACCTGGTTACATGGAAAAGGCTGAGGATACAAGGGATATGGATCAGGCACCTAATGGACAAGAAAATCGTCAGGACCAGTCAGCATGGCTTCATAAAGGGAAGTCATGCTTGATCAACGTGATAAACTTCCACGATTAAAAGACTGGCCTGGTAGATGAGGGGACAGCAGTGGACATTGCCTGCCTGGACTTCAGTAATGCCTTTGACTCTGTCGCCGGAAAGTTCCTCATAGACAAGTTGTGGATGTATGGGCTGGATGGGCAGACAGTGAGGTGGATTGAAAACTGGCTGAATGGGCAGGCCCATGGGTGGTGATCAGTGCAACGAAGTCTAGTTGGAGGTCGGCAACTAGCGGTGTACCCCAGGGTTCAATGTGTTGGGTTAAACCTGGATGCACGTCTGATCTCCCAGAAACGTGTCTATATCCAGCTCCTTGCAAGCAGCTGCTAAAAGTTAAGATCTTCTTGGGAAAGCCTTGAGGAAAATCCAGTGAGTGCTTGCTTTTCATGGGACAGTTTGGCGACTCCAGGCCTTCACCGCAGACTTGTGTAAGTCAGTGGTAAGGAATATAGCCCTCCACAGAGTGATCCAGCTCATCCCAAGACAGATACTTAAAAGGTTACCACTGCGTATAAAGGGAGCTGAGGGACATACTTAGATACGGGCTTTTAACTTTTGGGCATTTGTGGCTGAGTGAAATGGAAATGGTGAATTTACAGGCAAATACTCATAATTTCCAAGCATGTGATAAATCCAGTTAACGCATGGTTACAAGTAGCTGATGTTTGCCAGCTGCGTCTCTCCAACTAATTGCTGTCAGACTATTGACTAAGTTCAAATGGTCAATGGCTTAGGCTGGATGGTGAGTGCGTGGAGCAGAGCAGCCCCTGTAAAGTGAAGGAAAGAGTTAACTCTAGCTCTTTAGCATAGCATATCACTTGCTAATTTTCAGCTGCCTACTAAGACTTGATTTTAAACTGCTTTTCCAGTGTGGGTATCATCTCCTGACAAGCTGTGAAGAAGCAGGCGAGCGTGAGCGAGGCTGTCTGAGGGGAAGTGGGAAGGGGAGAAATGCAGAATATTGTCTTCAAACACAGCACAGAGGAATTGAGGACACCCCTCATGAAAGCAGCCTGGAGTGCGTTGGGTATGAAGTATCTGCCTGATTGACTCATCCAACCTGTACAAAGAGCCAGTTGCAAATGTGTTGAGGACTGCAGACCCTGCAGAAGCACTGGGCTCTTACGGTGGGCTCAGCTGGGCCAGGGACCTTGCTTGATGCTATCCTAGGTATGATCCAGCCTTTCCTAGGGGCCATCACACCCCTGTCTCACACGTGGGGTGGTTTTCTCCAGATCATGGTAAGCCCTGATCCAGCCCTTCGCAGAGGGGTCTCTGGAAAGCCAGGGCTTGGCAATACAGTGAAAGGTCTTTGCTGATGGTGTTTCCCCTATTTGTGCCTATTTTCCTAGCTCACCAGAGCACATGCATGGAGCATGGAGGAAGGAACTACCAGAAGTGTGGGATAAGGCCAGGCATCCTGGGTCATCCCTGTAGGACTAGTGGGCACCTGCTGCCTCCAGGCCTTTCAGCTGCTTGCTGGACAAAGCCCATCTCCTCAAGCTGAACCCTTGGATCCTCCCCTCACAGGCTCTGTTTTCAACTTAGCCCCACTCTGACCTGAGATCAGAGTAAGGTGTGGGTCAAAGTGGCCTTTTCACTTCATTGGAGTCCAAATTGGAGCCACCCTAGGGCTGCACCACCTGGTGCTTCCTTCAGTGGGATGTTGAAGATAGCCAGAACATGGTGCTGTTCCTTCTGCTCAGGTGAGTCCCCTGCATCAGGCTGGGAGCAGGACCTGGAGAAGACACGTGGGTTTCAGGAAGATGGAGAAACATCCTCTGGACTCCCATGCTGTGGGATCATAAGGTCTGCCCCATGCCATGGGCCCGTTGCTGGCAGGGCTGCCCCCCCGAGGACCCCCCACCCCAGAGAAAGGAGTGAGAGCAGGCAGCAAGGGAGGGAGTGGGAAGGGGGCAGTGCGGGAAAGGAGCCCTGAGAGGGAGGTTCGGCAGGTTTTGGAGAGCGCTGAATTTTCACAATTCAAATGGCCTGAAAGGAGCAGTGAAAGGAGGGGGCAGGGCTGGGAAGCAGCTGCCAGGGGAGTGAATGTCCCTGCTCCCTTTCCCTTAGTCTGCCTTTGTCACCTGCCCACAATTAGCCACAATTTATCACCCCAGGAGTCTGCAATAAGTCACTCGGCCGCCTGAGACTGCCCAGCCCCCCTGTTTCCAGAGAGCAAGTCTCCTCTTTCCCATGGGTAGGCAAGTAGGTGACCGCCTACCCTTTGTGTGAGGTCAGGGTGGAGGAGGCTGCTCCTTCCCAGCCGTCCTGGGCTCCCAGGCCAGGCGAGACCAGCTGTCCTCACTGCCCTGCTCGTCCTGCTCATGCTGGGCAGCAAACACTGGTTGGGACTGAGGCCTCTGCATAGTCATGGGGGAGAAGCAGACACTTTGGGATATGGTTCATCATACCTTGCAGGAGAAGGTTCATCCATGCTTCATGCCAGGCAGGGTGCAAAGCTCCCTGTGCTCCTCTCTCTACCATTTTACCCAGCTTGTTTTGTGCTCTTGGGCTCAAGGACACGGACAAGTGTCTTGGATGAACATCCGTCTTCCCCTCGTACAGAGAGAGCTCATCTGGCTGAGCCTTAGCCAAAGACTCATGTGAGGAGAGCTAGGCTCAAGAAAGATGCTGGTGCAAAGTGATGCTGTGATGTACTGCCCTCAAAGTCTAGCCTTGTGTGCCACTGAGACTCAATTTCCACATTTTGTTGATGTTCCCTCTACAGAAAAGCAGCAACCGAGCATAAAGATTGATAAGATGGTGCCTGGCGGGATCAATTTAGGGCCACACTTTGCACTGGCAAAGGCTGCCCTGGGATAGGAGTCACAGTTGGTTTAGCAGGGCTCCAGGAGATGGGCTTTTTGCATACCTCCGTCTCTGCATCTCTGTTGCAGCCCTTGTCTTGCACTGCATATTCCCCTGGGACACCTTGTCCAAGCAGGGCTTGTGGTCCCCCAGACGATAGAGGTAGGACGGTTTGCTCAGGTAGTGGAGAGCATGGGGAGGGAGGCTTAAACCTGCTGTCCTGCTCTCCCCTCCCACCCCAGTACCCCTCCAGACTTTTACATAGTTCTGCAGAGAACAGCGGGACTTTACATCTGCCATGGATGCCAGATTCCTGCCCCTGCCTGTTGCTGCTTGGATGGGGGGATAAGGGGTGCCCAGGCTGTTACAGACCCTCCAGCCATTGTAATGTGCTCTGTCAGCCTCTGAGGTGGGCCAGGCTGTGAGAAAGCCCTGCCTGCCCGTATCTCCCATCTCCACACTGAAATGCGGTCCGTGGGGATGCTTCTTATTGGTCCTGAAGGGACTGGGCTAGGTTTTGCAGGGCTCTGTGCTCCACATGGGTCTGCCTGTTCAGGCTCCCATGGTAGAAGATGAGTCATCCTGAGCAGCAAAAGGTATGGGATGAGCAGCAGGTCTCTCACTGCACCTTCACGGCAACGCATCTGGTATGCCCCCTCTCTGTGCCTGGCACCCAAGGAGGTGATGGGCACATCCAAGGGTGTACAAGGTGATGGCTGGTCCAATTCAAGGCATGGGTGAGCAGAGCTCCCCAAAACTCCATACTCTTTCTGTCACACCTCTAGCCCAGCCCTTTTTTGCCTCAGAGCCTGCTTCTCTGCCACCACTAATTTGCCTCTTGCCTGCAGGAAGGAGAAGTCTTGAGTTGCCTCTGTTATCACCACAAACACCATGGCAGCAGGGAAGGATGGGTGGTAGCCCTGACAATGCAAGTAAGCAACTTGTGCTGCGCAGTGTGACCAGCAGCCAACTCATCCCACCAGGTAGACCCCGGGGGCAGTGACTCATAGGGGTGTCACAGCTAGCGCAGTCCAAGATGGTGTGTGGGAAGTGCCCATGGTGCTTGGCGAAGCCTTGCTGATTGATGGGATGAGTACTCTTCTGCTGATAATATTTATGGCTGCCTCCAGGGAACGTGTCCAAAGCTCTGGTTTTGCTGGCTTGTTGCTTCCCTGCCTTTTTCCAGCGGTAATGCCACAGACACAGGCTGTGGTTAGCATTCTGACCAAGGACTTGGAGCACCTCCTTCCTGCTTCTTCCTCCATGAACTGGTCATGAGGTGGGTGGCCTTCAGTTTTCATGAAGCTGTGCGTGCCCCACATCCCGTCCCATCCCTTTGCCCATAGCCGTGGTTGCAACTGGTGGCCATAAGCCACTACAGTGGCACTTATTTCATCTTACAAAGGGGAGGCCTGAATAGGAAACTGAGAAGACCCCAAGGTGCTCCCTTGAGCCACTGATGCCTCTGTAAAAGTGAATTCCTATAGTGGTCAGAGAGGACACCTGGAAGAAGGTGTGAACACCAGTCTAACAAGACTGTTCCTGTCCCATTCATCAAGCTTTCCTTCCCCAATGTGGGCATGAGCTTCTGCCCTTGGCTGGTGGCTTCTGGAGCACCCGAAGGCTGTGGGTATGGGACTGCCCTCCACCTCATGTTGTTCAGGTGGGTCATCTCTAAATCCTGAGAGGCCCCTTGCTCCTGAGAACCTGCCACCAACACTTGTCCTGTCCCAGGGCCCCTCTTGTTCCTATGTCCCACCCAGCCTTTGAGCTGCCCAGGGGGAATCCCAGCCTGGAGCTAGGTGAGATACAGCAGGGCAAGATGGGTGGCTCATCCCTGACATGTCCCAGCCTTGTCCTGGCCATGTCCTAGTTCAGGGAGCATTTCCCGCCCTCCGCACCGCGCTGTGCTGGGGCCAGGTGGTTTCCTATGAATCCGCAGAGAGCTGGGCTGTCCCTCCCTAGGGTTCAGGGGTAGCAGTTGGAGGCCACCTTCCCTCGCCCTGCAGAGGGAGGTGGCTAACACAGCCCGTGCTGGGAGGTTCTGGGTGGTTTTTCAGCATCTGCCTCTGACACACAGCACAGAGGAGAGCAGTTGCCTTATTGTTCCCGGTGCCATTCGATCTAAAGGGCCTGGGCAGGGACAAAGCCTTCCAGAGCTGCCGCACAACCCCACTGGGTCTCTGGTTATCAGCACCTCATGCCTTGAGATGATCCCAGCTCCATGCCCGGGGTTGGCAGGAGCAGAGCGGGGTGAGATGCACTGGCCAGGGTGTGAGACCAGGCAAGTGTTAGTGGTTCCCTCTCCCTTCCCAAAATACACCCCCCCAGGGGAAACTACATCACTGCAAAGTAACTCCCTTCATCCCATCCTGCTGGCTGGATGCACATCCCTGCTGGTGCTCGCTCCCAGTACCCAGTTGGGCAGGCTGAACCAGTGTGTACAGCCAGTCACCCTTCCCCATCGCTGCGGACATTGGTATGTGATTTATTACCTATTTAGGAGGAACTCTTAGACTTCCCTTCGGAGCTGGAGGCAGATCTGAGCAGCTGTGTTTGGCATGGCGGGGTCTAGCGGTTAGAGCCGGAGACGAGACGGCAGGACTCCTGAGCTCATTACTGTAACGAAGCTCGGGGAATTGGTTGTTGGTTATAGAGCTTTCCATTTAAGGAGTCCAGACTAGATGATGGTCCCTTCTGGCCTTAAAATATATGAAGCTACAAATAACTCAGCCAATAATTAGAAATTTGAGTCTCATTCCTGTGAATATTACAGGCTTGTTGGACTAGAAGCTACAAAGGCTGGACCGAGCTTTCCTTGTGTTTAAAGAGAAGTCATTTCCTGGTAGTGGGTCCCCTGTGCAAAGCCCAGGACTGATGTCATCAGCGTGGATATGGGAGCACGTGCAGGTAAACGACATCACCGTGAACTTGTGTCACACCCTGCGTCATCCGGATGTGGCAAATAAGGATAATAAAGAGGGAAAGACCAGACTTCTCATGATCATGCCTCCTCTGTAGTTTGGACTGACTTTGGTAGCCCTGTCCCAACCCCACAGAGCATGGGCAGAACCTCTTAGAAAGCAAAAACGATGCTTGGTAAGAAAACTTGGGGGAGGAAATGTTATGTCATCACCATGCAATGTTCACCATCTTCACCTGCTGGTCAGGGCACCCATCCAGAGGACTCTTGTGTCCCTGGTAGGCCCTGCCATTGCTTTTGCCTGTGCTTCCCATCCTCTTCACGTTGTTATTGCCTTCCATTTGCTGAGGTCAAGTCTATGCGCAGGGTAACCCCAACGTCGGGTATGTGTGCGGGCTTGGGTGAGGAAGGCATGAGGAAGATGGGGACTCCTGTTGTTTTCAGCTCCAGGTTTGTGGACACCTGCACCTAAATGGAGCTGTGAGGAGAGGTTTGATAGCAAATTTTGGGAATCTATCACCAAATACATCCCACATTAGGAAACATCCTTCTCCCAGTTCTTTATACAGCCCCACTCAGTGTTGCATGCATCCTCTCCCTTTTTCTTTTCGTCTTCCATGTATGCAGCTTAGTTTCACGCAAGACACTTCAGACTTTCTTCTTTGTTTTTTAACCTCTATCCTTGCACTCATCGCCATTTCTTCTTTCCCTCCCTGGCTGCAGCAATAGTGCCAGAGCTGCCAGGAAGATGCTGCATCCCCAATGCTGCGACTCAGCCCTGCCACCGCCTCCTCTGCCTTACGGAGGGGACCTGGCTGATGGGGGCAAGCCCAGAGAGTCGGGGTATAAACCTGTGCTCAGCAGAACTTGGCTGACCATAAATGATATCTTTTTAAAATATAGGGAAAGGCTGCAGTGAACCAGAAGACTGAGTCCCTCTTTTCTTCCACTCCTCAGTGCACACATATGTAGCCTCCAAATGGGAAACAGCCATGGGAAAGCATATCCCTTGGGACCAGGGAAATGAGTCCCAGGCAGAGAAAAATGCACAAAGAAAGGGAGGAAAAGGGGGTGGCCATGTTACCTAGGGGATTCACTCCGCAACAAACAAAAAGGTGTGACGAAACGCTGTGTTGCACGTATGCAAACAGCAGCCAGAGGTATTTCCTTGAGCAGGACCTGAATACTGGGGCTGAGAGCTCAACAGCTCGGCATTGCACAAGTGAGGGGCTGGAGTCTAGTCTGATCTTGTTCTCCCAGTTAAATGCCATTTTTGAAATGTTTTATCCTTTGTGTTGTTTAATCTCTGCCATAAACTATACAGGACACGTCATGAATTAGTGCTACAGCAGACGCCTTGGCTTGGGGAGTTTCCATTTCTTGAGTAAAGCATTGCTTCCCCTGATGGTTTTGCAGTTTCGGCACACACATCCCTCTTAGATCTGGAAAGCAAGGGTAAAAACAGGGGTCACAGCAGCCATCGAGAATCTTTCATTCATATCTAAAAAGACCTGAAAAAACCCTTCCTATTCATGTCAAGCAATCTTCCTGAGAAATCCTTTCTGCATTGTTTTTTGCTGACATCTGTACTGCCCCAGGTATGATTAATTCTTCTGTTCACAATAAAATGCTTCTCCTTTGCCTCTGAAGCAACCTGCAATTTCACAATTAGCTGGTAAAACACACCACACATTCACCTTAAGCAGCAATGTGAACCTGGGCGGCTTTGCTCCTGACAGCACGAGGGAGATTTGCCCTCGAGGGGAAACCGCTTGGCACTTGCAGCTTTCTGACGAAGGATGTTCCTGACAGAGTTCAGAGGTGTTGGAGAAAGTGGTTTAGGTTTCTCAAAGGGCTGGTTGTTCTTGGGAGGCTCTTCCCAGTGTCTGCGAGGCCCAGGGTGGGCTCGGAAGGAGGGTGCGTTTGGGAAATCACCGTGGGCTGATCAGGTCAGGCTGATCCCAGCGCGGCCCCCGGCACCCCCCCACCCGCCGTTTCGGAGCATACCTCTCATTCCTCCCACCTCAATTACCGCAGCTGATCCCTTCCCCGCCAGAGCCCCAAGGACACAAACTGACACCCGCTGATGGGGCTTGGGCTCCTCCGGATCCCCGGGGCCCCGTGGGAGCAAAGGGACCTCCGCCAACGCTCCCACCCACACCACAGGCTGCCCCACAGCTCCCCACCGTGACCCCGGCTGCAGTGGAGGTCCCTCCAAAGTCAACCCCTGGAGTGGATGCTTTAGCAAGAGGAGAGACAGTGTTGGGGGTCTCAGGGATGCTGGGGTACCACAGGGCAGTTGCACGTGCAAGATTAACTGAGGGCAGCGGGGAGCAAAGCTGATGCCAATGTAAGGACAAGCTGGGCTGAGAGTGGGGTCCCTGGCAGTCTCCTGCAACTCTGTGGGTCCAGGAGAAGCCTGTGGTGCTTGTGCTGGGGTCATTCAGTGCCTCGCAACCGGAAAGCCCCCCTGTAAATCCTGCTGCAGGGAGCTCTCAGTCCTCACTTGCACAAGATGATAAATCATAGAATCATAGAACGTGTTGGGTTGGAAGGGACCTTTAAAGGTCGTAGATGACCTTAATGCAGGGCCAACCCCCATGCAGTGAACAGGGACATCTTTCACTAGATCAGGTTGCTCAGAGCCTCATCCAGCCTGGCCTTGAATGTCTCCAGGGATGGGGCCTCCGCCACCTCTCTGGGCAACCTGGGCCAGTGTCTCACCACCCTCAGTGTAAAGAACTTCTTCCCAATGTCTCATCTAAACCTGCCCTGCTCTAGTTTAAAGCCATTGCCCCTCATCCTGTCGCTCCATGCCCTTGCAAACAGCCCCTCGCCAGCTTTCCTGTAGGCCCCCTTCAGG
>VYZM01005145.1:181314-191773 GCA_013398915.1 Dromas ardeola
ACTCCAGGTGGGGTCTCACGAGAGCAGAGTAGAGGGGGAGACTCACCTCTCTGGATCTGCTGGACACGGTTCTTTTGATGCAGCCCAGGATGCAGTTGGCTTTCTGGGCTGCAAGTGCACCTTGTTTGCTCATGTCCAGCTTTTCATCCACCAGTACCCCCAAGTCCTTTTCCACAGGGCTGCTCTTTATCACATCATCCCATAAAGGATGCTTTTTTGGGGGGGACGCTGGCAAATACTGCCCCATTACCTCCGGGAGTGCTTGAGGCAGGTCCATGGGGTGGTCCGTCTGTGGGGGGAGTTAATGGGGGTTAATGCCGGGAGGCTGCAGTGCGGGGCTGTGGTGGGGTGGGTGCGTGCAGGCTGGCTGATAATTTATCGCTTTTGTTAACTGTGGAGAGCAGGACCTGATTACCGAGCAGGATTGAAGCCACGAGAGCTGGCTGACCGGTGCTGAGTGTAAAGCTCCCCTTATGGAGCCCAGCGCTCTTGTTAAAACTTTAGGGCCCGACTTCTCATCGTCCGCTGCAGCCGAGTGAGCAGCCTGCTCGCAGGAGAGGTGTGGAAGGATGGATCAGCAGCTACGTCCCACCGCAGAGCTCCTGGGATGGTGCCAGCCCTGGTGTTTGAGCCTCCCCTGGCACAGCTTCGCAGAGGCAGACATAAACGGGTAACCCCATCCTGCGTGGCTACTGAACTGGGACCCCAAGTCTAACTTTGGTCCAGCTGAACTTGGGAAACCAACAGCAAACCAGAAAAACGATGCTTTCCTGAATCTACAGCGAGCCTGAAACGGTTGCTTGAGGAAATATGAGCTGCTTCAGCAAGGACCCTCTGGGTCTGTGGGCCAGCAAGTGGCCACTGTCCCAAAGTGCTGTGGCTGCAGCCAGTGCTGCGTTGCAGGGAGCACGCTGCCCACGCAGGCACTGCAGCAGGAGCAGGTGGACAGAGTCACAGCCAGTAGGTACCTGTCTGCGAACGCACCCTGGACACTGCTGTGCTCAGGAAGATGCCAGGAAGGGCATCTGTGAGCACTGGAAATCACTGAGTGCAAAGCGACAGGGCAACACTATAACACAACTTCTCCAAAACAGGCATCTTCTGCAGCTGGGGAGACGTCAAAGCTTTAGCAGGACTATTTAATGGGAAAGGTGCCTGGTGCTCAGGGACCAGGCACTGAAGATGCTGCACAAAACCTTCAAATCCGGTGCAAATGCAAAAGGTGGCGACGACAACCTAAGGCTGAACTTCCCATCACATAAACCTCCCTCACAAACCCTAAGCCCTCATTCCCGCAGGCTACAGCCCAAAACCTGTGGCAGAGCCACCCTGCAGGCAGGCACAGAATCTTTTCCAGTGATATTGGAGGCTCTTTCTAAGGTGAAGCACCCCTTGTGCCATTGTAACCTGCCTTTATCATCAGTTAAGCCCATGGTGGCTTGTGGCTGCCCTCAAGGATGTGTGCCTTGGTTGTCTATGTCCTGGCCATGTTTGCTTGTTCAACTCCCAAACACCTACTCTCCAAAGGAATGGTTTTCCCCTGTAGATAATGCATGCAAATTCATGTGAAGAGAAGGCTGGTAATGCATCTGGGTACTGGTAGGATGGCACAGGCCCACTGGAGTGATGTGGAGGAAGATTCCTGGGAAGCAGAAAGAGCTGTAACACGGCAAAGTGAAGAGAGAGAATAAATCTGTAACGTGATCTGGCAACAGGATGAAAGGCAATGGCGTGGGCACGGATGCAGATGAAAAACTCACAGCTCCCTGCGCTGAAAAACCTCAGGAGGGACCAGCCCGGTGGCTTCTGGGTACCACATTGCCAGGGCGAGACGGGAAGGGACGGACCGAGGGAGAAATCAGCCTGGAGAGGTAGGTGAAGGGCTAAGCTGGAGACAGCAGGCAAAGGGAACAAAACAGCCTTGGCTGCCATCCCGCCCTGCTCCGTTATCGCAGGAGCAGATGGTCTGAGAGCTGCTGTGCTGCTCCGTTCTCTCGTTCTGGTTCCCCCCCCCCACGACTAGATGTTTGCATTCGCATTTCAGTCCTTGTTTAGGCTGGGAGAATAGATGATGACAAGGGAAGTAAAACACTGACATTGCTGAGCAGAAAGGGAAGAAATCTAAGGTACTCGTAAGGAACCAGACTTTTCCAGACTGCTTTATCTGAGATTTCTGTGAACCACAGTGGCCTCATTAATATTTTGACTAAAGGGAGCCTTGAAGGACAGATTCTCCCTCCTTGTCACGGAGCTGGGAAGACACAACATGTAACATCCCCTTAGTCCTCTTTAAATCCTTGAGTCAGCTCGACTCACCCAGGTGGCCGTATTTCCACCTTCCCAACATTTCTAGGGGGAAAATCGAGCAAATCACTCTCTTCACGAAATGCAAATTCCTACCACTCTTTTTCCCAGTATCAGACAGAAGGAGGGGGAGGCGAAAGCCCATAGCATAAATCCCTGGCAAGTCCCCTACCTGGCCCACTTTTAATTAAATGTTGCTAAACTATCCCCTGCATCAGCAACCTGGTGGCAGAGGCTGGTGCCTGCAGCAGGAGAGTGGAGATCCTCAGGCAGGGCTCAAGGGGAACACGGGCTTTTTGTAATGTAGACCTCACTTTAATTTCCTGTGCTTTCTGAATTCTTGTGCTGTCAGGTAATAAGGGCAAGGGGACAAAATAAAGGCAAAAGGATGGCTTTTCTGCACAGCCCGCATGTGGTAGGGAGTCACAGACAGCTCTCGGTGTGCCTGTGGTCTCCTGCGTGGAGCCTCGAGATGCTGTTTGCTCTGCTGTTGCACCCCAGGTTTGCACACCCCTTGGAAATGGCTAGAAAATGGATTGCACCAGCACCTCAAAGGCAGGGGCAGATGGGTGGCTGAGGTCTCACTTCTTGCCCTTGCCCCCTGGGGAGGAGGGGGATCTGTGCCACCCTGGGCAGCTCCAGCATGGCCACCATGGCCTGGACCTCCACCCTGGCCAATTGAGTCCCGTGTCACTTTGAGCATCGAACCCACCATCCAGCTGTCCGCTTTGTCCTCCCTGTGCCCATCCCTTCAGCTGCCCCCGGGCAGCTGCTTCCTCCCGGTGCTATTTGGGGTGTTGCTGTGGGAGGCTTAGCAGATTCCCCAGGGCTGTGGCTCTCCAGGAAGCCAGATACCAAATCCTCTCCCCTTCCCAGACCCTCCCAGAGCCAGAGCCTTGCCTCAGCATCTGTTTATAACTCCTGGAGCGGGCCAGGCTGTTTGGTTTGGGATAAAGCGCAGTCTGGCAGGGCTCCTCCCTGCCACCGCAGTGGCACACGGCCGCCTTATCTCCCACGACAGACCCTTTCCAAGAGCCCTGGGAGCTGGGCTGCCCTCGCTGGCCCCAGAAGGCGTATGCCTGGGGATGGGTGTGGGAGGAAGACAGCAACACCAGCCGTGTTTAATCATCCAGGATGTGCCGAGGAGCTGGGCGGGACAGGCTGCGGTGGCAGGCGACGGTGCTGGAAGCAGGGAGATAGCCCGGGGCTTGATGCGCCGTGGGAACGCGTGCTGGGAGAGCTGGGGAGGAGAGCAGATGCTGGGCTTGCTGGGCACGATGGCTTCAGGGAAGTCTGGGTATCGAATCCCAAGCAGAAGAACGCTCCTTTGCCATCGGTTGAGGTTGGGGAGGGACATCAAGTCTGCACCCCAGCACTCCAAGATGTACTCGGAGGGTCCCAAACATTCTGGGGGTGACTGGCCAAGCAAGGTGCTGGCCTGGCCACTCACTGGTGTGAGGACCTTGTGGTGGGGTGCTGGGGCCAGGAGGGGAGCAGTTGCCATTGTGTGTGGGGGGATGGACATGGCGACATGGGATGCTTTGCCCCTTCCCTTGTTCTGCCCCATGGAGAGCATGAAAGGCTCTTCCCTGCGTGAAAGCAGCACCATCAGGAGTGCTCCTCCACCAGGACAGGACAGGCATCCTCAGGAGATGCTGAGGTCCAGGAGACAGTGTCGGCAGCACAGACAAGGGCTTCCCTCGGCTTCCCTGTGCTTCACGCCCAGCCCCTCTTCTGCACAGTTGTCCTACAGCACCCTTTGCACCAGGCTGAAGCTGGTCTCCTCCCCTGGTAAAGCATCAGGCGCTTTGCTGTGTGGGTGGGACAGGAGGATGGACAAGCCACAGAGAGCTGGTGGGCACAGCTTTGCCCACTGGCATCACTGATACAAATACCCTTCTCTGGTCTGCAAACGTGGCTGTAGCAAGAGGGTGGTAGCCTTACTGCCTGCGCAGAGGATGCCATCGAAGCTGTGGAGCCCCAGGTGCCTCCAGCCCGTCTCTGCCACCCTCTGCACGCTGGGTTGCTGCTCTCTCAGACCTGCAGCACAGGGCACAGCCCCCGAGCACAACCTCCCACAGGCAATGAGCTTTGAAATTCCCACTTTTCCCAGACTGGCAAAGGGGCAGTGGCTGCCTCCTGCCGCACTATCAGCACGGGGTGATAAAGGCAGCTTCCTGTCACTGGAGTGACTTGCTTTCATCTCTCACATGAGTTTATGGACAATATTAGCATGAAACAGCATTTAACCCTAGACTTTCTGTTGCAATGCTCCATCTCACATCTGGGCATCAGGCACTGGGCCAGTATCTGCGTGATTTAACGTGCTTATGGGGAAAATAGAGCCCGAGGTCAGCCTGGACCTCCTTGAGGAGGGCGAGAATCAACCAGCATTCACTTGCAGGCAAGTCACAAAACCTGCCAACACCTTTGCTGACTCATCAAAATTGAAAAGTTTTTGAGGAGAGGGTTCGGTTTTCTGCATTTCTGATGGGAAGCAGGCAGAGGGCCAAAGGAGACGTGCCTGAACCCTTCCAGCCGCCCACCTTGCTGAGGGCTGCCTGCCAGGACCTCTGCCTGGCTCCATCATCGGGAACTTGGAGATATATCTGGGTCTGGGTCCAAATCAAGGTGAAACCAATATTGACATGTCCACGTGCCCTGGGGAGGGGGTCTGCTGCCTCTGCACAGCTCTTCTCGCTCCCACACAGCTCCTAGCAGGCAGCTGGGGTGACTCCCATCAGGTAGAAGTTGAAACGTCCATTTGTCCTGAGCTGAACAATGTTCATGCAGTATTGCTGGGGCAGATTCAGCCCTGCTCCTGGTAACTCTCTCCTCTACAAAGCCTCGCAGCCTGTCTTGCTCTTCAAAGTCACTGCCTTACATGATCCACAAGATTCTGTGCTTCCACACAGACCCCAGATTACATCCTGGTGGAGTCCAGTTCACATTGGAAGCACTCTGGATAAGTACCTCTCATTGGGTTATGTTTCTTTGCAAACCTGGTAGACTTCTTTCTTCTGTAGCATGTCTGAGCCCTCTGCAAGCTCTTGGGATGAGTCAATGGGCTTGTTTTGCAAACCCAAGATCTGCATTTGCTAAGACACACAGAGGCTAGGGGCTCTGCTTGTTGGACACTGAGGTTCCTGCAAGACTTGGCTGAAGACATCCTTACGGGAGCAACTAGGAGATGTTTGTCTTTCAAAATCTGTCACCATCTGTAATTACACTATTCCCACCAGCTGAGTAGCTTATGCCTTACGTGCAATTTTTTCACTGTGTTTGCAGATTTTGGGCATAGACTTTTCTGTTTATGCAAAACACAGCACATAAGACGCCGGTGACATGTCCCCTCTCACTGCACAGCTGCTGTCAGCTGGAGGGAACAGACAGGCAGTAAATCCCAATGCAAACTAGGGCAAGGGATGCTTGGACAACCGAGGCCTGGAGGGAAGAGTGAGGTATGGAAGGTGAAGGGGAGATTTGCTGGACCACTCCCTGTGGCCCCAAAAACCTTGAGCTGAATGTTATCGGGGCGAGACTGGAGCTTGTTATGGAACAGATCATACAGACTGGAAAAAAATGTAATAACTGGGAAACTAGGCAGGAGGGCGAGAGGCAAAGAGCCACAGCATGAATCCCATCCTGGCAAGCTGGGCAGAGGGGACACTGGCATCTGCCTGCAACAGAGGCAAAGCCTTCTTCCAGACACCACCAACATGAGATTTTATGGCATCCCATACGTGAAATCTCCTGGCAGGTCATGCTGTCCCCTACACTTCACTCCCTTTTTCTTCTGTTCTTCCTCTTTCCTTCCACAGTCTTCCTCTTCTTCCTCCAACACTGAAATATGGAGGCAAAGAGAGACAGCTGAAATACTATGGTCTTACTGGGGATTGGGGTTGGCGAGCAAAGTGAGAGTAGACAAGAGTGGTGACCCTCAGATTGCTCCTTCTCTGAAGCTCGGTGGCAAAAAAGGGGCAGAAAATTAAACAAATCCCAACATATCAAGCCTTTTTCCCCCCACAAAACAGTGCTTTTAAATCAGCCAGTCTGTTGAGGGGGTGTCCACAAGCACCACCCTTGCTCTAGAGACCTTCTCCAGCTGTTTGGTATCCGTAGTCTACCGCCTCCGGTGGTGACTCATCTGCCCAAATGTGGATCTCTCCCATGGAGGTGTTTGTATTCATACAGCTCCTTGCATGGCAAGGTGTTGGTCTGGATGGCTTCCAGATGAGGCCATCCTTTACATGTCCAAAAAATAGTCCTTCTGCTGAATAAACTTCACCACAACCCCAGAGGAAGATCACTGCCTACCTGCAAATGAAGGTTGTAATAGCACGGCCCATGTTGAGAGCCCAGCGTGAAAGTTCTCTCGTTGTGCCAGGTTGGAGCAAAAATGACAGAGAAGAAAGACCACAGACAAACACGCACAGAGGCATGGCTGGCATAGGCGTTGACATGATGTTGGGGGAGGTCTGAGTGGGGCACAAGATATTTCTGCAGGTTAACTCTTCCCTTCTTTCCCCTGCCAGGCCTTTCCCAAATCACAGCTCGACGGGAGGCTGGTAGGAGAAGTGTAGTTTGGTCTGGCTGAGGAACAGGAGATCAGGACATTGTGTGAGATGGGGAGAAAAAATTGAGATTCAGAAATTCCCTGATTCTCCCCTGAACTGCTTTGGTGTGAATGAAGCTGCTTATGGCAGAAAAGGTGATGACAGCTACATGAAGCGACTACCTACACCAAAACCCAGGCTCTCTACTGGGGAACCAGGATCAGCCCATCTTCTCCAAGCAGTCCAAGCGGTGGGAAAATGGATCAGGGCCTCACACACCTGGCAAAGTCTCCAGTTGTGTCAAGCAGTTCATGCCAAGCAGGCTGGGAGCAAGGTCCTGTGGGGCCAGCAAGCAGGACATCAGTTTGGAGAGGTCAAAAAAGGCCAACTCCTTATGGGGAAGGAGGTCTGAGTTCATATTGGAGAGCTGGGAAGAAGATGGGATAACAGTGCTGCAGGCAGGCCAAGGAGCTCAGGGCAACCTGCTGGTGCAGAGAAGAGGAGAGAAACTCCTGAACCATCACAAGTAACCGAAGCCATGTCCTCAGGCACCTGCAGCCCTGGCCAGAAGACGGGAGGGATGGGCACCTGGAGATGAAGAACTGGATCTGAAGCTGAATGGCTCCATCCCCAGACTCTCAGCTGACTGCAGGGACAGGGTTCAGGTTCACCAAGCACGGGTGCTGGGACGTTGCACCATGACAATACCAAACAGCTATTCCACTGTTTCTGGCCAACAAATTGAGGCACCTTCTGCCTCTGGCCATGAGCTGGTTAATGGTGGGCTGTGCTATTCCGCAGTTCTGCTGGAGCAGGACGTGGGAAGCACCTCAGGACTACCATGAAATGCTCACGGGGCTTTTTCACAGAGCTCACGTACGAAAGGTCAGTGCTCCATTTTGGGCCTTGACCAAGAGGTTCAGATGACACTCAAATGCTCTTTCTCCTACATGTCTGCCCAGGCATGAATCAAGTGGCAAGAGGTGAAAGACGGGTTGGAGGAAAAAGCCTAATGGGAGTCTGGGAGTGTTATTTTAACAGCTCCAGAAAGCAGGAGACCAGCAGTAGTTTGCAGTGATGGGACCATACGCTGACCAGACCTCTCCTATCAAGCCAGGCCTTCTCCAAGTCTTCTAACTCCAGCACAAGGTATTTTTAGGACAGAAATTGGAAGAGGTCAAGAAAGAAAATGTAGAACATCAAGTTAAAGAAAGTAAGAACCAAAAAAGGATGTCTGTAGACCTGTTTCTCCTTGCCCTCTCTGTCGCTTCTTTAGTACTCAGTGGTTTTGTGGTGATCCCTCTGTGTCCCTAAGATGTCTTGCCCTGTTGTCACCTCTGAGTCTAGGCTGTCAGTCTGCTCCCTGCTTTCCTTAGCATTTTCACAGCCTCTGCTAGGCAATAGTCTCCTTTCCTGGAGATATTATGATTACAGTCATGTCTTTCTCCACCCTTCGAGTCTGTCTCATTCCCCTAAGCTCAGTGTCCCATGCCCTCCCATGGGAGGACCAATCTCTCCTCCCTTAAAGGGGCTTATCTGCTCTTGTCTTTCCCCTTTTTAAGGAACACGAGGGCAAAGAAGCACAACAGATCCCCTCCATCACAGATGGACACCTACAAGTTAACTCCAGGTGCTCTGGAGGTGATTGAGGCTGGGACAGGAGAAGAGAACTTTCAGGACCCACTGCCTTTGGGGTGAGCACAGCGATCCAAAGAGATCTAAGGGCAGTGGGACAAGATGCCGTCACCAGCTGGAGTGGATGCCACAGGCTGGAGCGACCAGTCCCAGAGCAAGAAGGCGAGGAGGAGATGGGGCTCTCTTGACTATGGACGAGCATCTTCCAGCTGGCAATAGGCAGCTTGCAGATACCTGAGAGCTGGTGCAGGACCCCGCGGGGAGCAAGAAGGTGACACCAACAGACAGCAACACCCCAATGTCTCTGTGAGATTGTAGGGGGTGCTGGAGGGCAATGGAAGGGAGCTCTGCCCATGAAGCCGACCCCCCCAGGTGTGGGGCACAGGGCAAGACTCTGAATACCCCCAGTATGGGGCACACTGTGTGGATGTCTGGGGGGGTCTGGCTGGAGAAGATGGCTCTGATCACCACGACTCACTTTTCTTTCTTGGCTTTCTGCATCCCCAGCCTCCAGCACTTGCACATCAGGGCATTAATTCAAACACAAACATTTCTGTCTTCCCCACCTTTCTGCAGCCCGTTCAGCACCTTCCACCACTCCTGCACCATGTGTTCGTTCATCAGCTTTCACCCCATTTCTCACCGCTGAGCTGAAGGGGATCTGGACACCAAGCCCTGCTAGGGGCTTTATGAACTTCCTACTTCATAAACCTCTCTGAGTCATTCTGCCCCTGCCCGACAAGTCCAGAGCGTCACCTTATTTCGAAGCTGTGGTGGGATCCCCCATGAATGGGCAGGGGTCTTTCTCCTCGCCAGCAGGCGCAGACCACTGCTACTCATGTTTTTTCTAGTGGGGCGGGCGGACTTTTTCTAATTTTCATTATTTATTTTGAAACTGCTCATGGCTGTTCCCATATTTAAAACATTTGGAGTCTTGTGCTTAAAATACCTGCAGGGACTCTCAGGAGCTGCCAGCACAGCGCAGAAGAGCCTCAGGCTCGCTAGCCTTTAACTCACCGTGGGACTATTTGTCCTTTTGAGCTCGGTGCTGGAATGCTTCAAGGTGTTTAGGCAAGGCCAAGGCCAGGGCATGGGAACGCAGGTCTTTACCAAGCTTTGCCCGTTATTGCCTCCACGCCTGCACTCCCCTGTCCCTCGCAAAGCAGAGAGGAGGGAGCTGTGCAGATGGCCAAGGAGAAAGGTGAACGGGAGGAACTGAGTGCCAGCCCTGGGAAAAGCAGGACACAGGGTAGAGGGCTTTGCAAACACTTGGTGTGTGATAAGATGCAGCACTGGTGCACGAAAGCAGTCCCTGGTTATCCTCATGAGCAAAACCCAGCAGAGAAGAGACGGAAGAGGGGCTGAGAGAGCCCGGGGAGGACCAGGCACCGCTTGGCTGAGATGCTGAGCACCGGCCGGTGGCATTCTGCTCTCCCAAGCTGCTGCCTCCCCAAGCTGAGGTCACTAAAGATGTCAAAGAGCTGTTTTTAACAGGAGAGGGTGTTCGGCTTGACGCCTGGCTCTGCTCCAAAGGGAATAAAATCACAAGCTCCCTGCCTGCGCCATGTGCAGCTGCAGTGCCCAGCGCCCAGGGCTGCAGGTCTGACATTGCTGGCGGAGGCGTTTCAGAGGCCCAGGGCAGCCCCTGAATTTCAGCATCCCCCCGGGGTCCCCACGGACCCGGGGTGGTGCTGCAAGGTGGAAGGTGGCTGGAGGGTGCCCAGGTTTGGAGCAGCTTTGGCTGCCCCTGGGAGGGTCTGGGACCCGGGAGGGGGGTGCTGGGCAGCACCCAAAGGCAGCGGGGGGGCCCCGGGGAGGCTGGGGGGGATGGGGATGGTGCTGGGTGGCCGCTGGAGGAGGCAGGGCGGAAGGAGATGGCAGAAAGCAGAGCACAAGGCAGGCAGGAGCAGATGGCGTGGGGAGGGGAAGGGTGATTCCTCCTGCCCCGTGGATCACCGTGGGAG
>VYZM01005145.1:191847-269209 GCA_013398915.1 Dromas ardeola
AGGAGTGGGGGACCTGTCAGGACATGGCACGGGCACTGCTCAGGCACCCCAAACTGCTTCTTGCAGGGCTGGGGAGGGGAGAGGGTGCAGTGGAGGGGACAGGGACAGGCTAGTGATGGGGGGGGGCTGCCCCGCACCTGCAATAACAAGCTCCGGGCGCAGGGCCTGACAGCGGGACGGGGGCCGAGCTGGAGTTACAGCCCCCAGGGGAGACGCTGGTGGCTTGGTGCCCGGGAAACCCCTCCGAGCCAGCCCCCCCTCCACCAAAGAGCCAGGCGTGCGGGGGCTCCCCCAGCCCCACGCCTGCCTGGCCGGGAGCTTTGCCCTCCTACTCCGGCTGCCCCCGTACCCCCACAGTGCTGAACAGCCCCTGGGAACCCCTCTCCTGCCCCATGCAGGGGACACCTGCTCCCCCAAGCCCCTCTCCTCCCCACTGCACTTGAGTACCCTACAGCTGCCTCTTGACTCCAGACACCCTTGTGCCCTATGTATCCCCCCCAAAAAATGCTCCATCACACGTAATGTCCTCTGCCCGCAGTTTTTCCATGCCTACCCCAAACGTTTCCCCACTAGCTCACCCCACCATGAGTTTTCCCTCCCTCCAGCCTCCTTGCAGGGCTTAAGCTCTGCTGCTGCCCTCCCCACCCCAAACCCTGCCGCTGCTTGCTCCTGCTCCAGCTCAGCAGACCACCGCTCCCATCACGTCCCTTTCAAAACCATCTCATCCTCTGCCTTGCTTCCAACACCTCCCTCTCCTCTGTGCTCCCTGGTCAGTCGTCCCCCAGAGCTGGCACTGCTGGGGTAGCCAGGGAAGAGACCCAGCCATGCCCTTCACTCCTTTCCCATTCTCACGGGCATGCTTACAACCATGGAGGATGCTGAGAAAAATCCCACCTCAGGCACTTGTTCCACTTGCGCTGGGTGTGTTCCCAGTAGGGTCCAGAGCTGGTCCTCACCATGGGAGTACGGCAGTCACCTCTATCCTGCAGCCAGGTCTCCCTCTTTGCCTTTGCCTCCCGCTGCTGGGCCTTCCCCAAGGGGCGGAGGGGGATGCACAGCACCCCAAACCTTTCCAACATCAGGGGAAGGTCTTGGACTCTCCCAAGCAAAGGGGTTCATGCAGTCCCTTTGGTCACACCTTTAGCCTTTGCACCTGGTGTGACCTTCCCCAAGCTGAGTTTATGTGTGTGCCTGTTGCCAGCATCAATCCGGCACCAGCGCTACTTAGCTGCTGTGTGTGGGGCCCAATCCATGCCTACCGCATTCCCAAGGAACTGTCTGTGGAGGTGGAGGTGCTCCTTGGTGGAGGTGCTCCTTGTCTCCTGGCTCTTCCCATGCAATGCAGCTTTGGTTGTCTACAGCAAAGCTTTAGGTGTTCTCTGTTTCGCGAGGGACAGGCCAGGCAGCAGAGCCCCAGCTTCCTCATAGCTGAGGGCTGTAACCACAAGGGCCTCATGTTTTTCCACCAGATGATACAAATTACATTCCTGGTAGTGTCACAGCCCAGGTTCAGCGGGATGAGGAGACTCCTCCTTCTTCCCAACATGCACCTCAAATGTCCTCAGAGCTGGGGCACTCCTGGGGGATGGACTGTGAGAGGATGGTGGAAGCTGGGTCTGAGTGTCCCACCTCTTGGTCACATTGGGTTTGGGGTGCCCCTCATGCAGCCCTGCCACCATGCTGAGCTGGAGGTTGAGTGTTTCAGGTTGGACCTGCAGATGGTAAATCAGGGGCACTCCCCTTCTGGGTCACTGCCAGCCTTTGGGAAGAGGGAGCTGCTCAGAGAGCTTCACAGATTGAGGGACACCAAGCAGGTGTTAAGCGCTGGAAGAAAGGCTTGGCAGAAATCTTAAGTCAATGTCTTGGGGGGGACTATGCAGGTCAGATAGTGTTCTCTGGAAAGCTGTCCTAGATGTAAGCTCCTCGCTTGCCATTTAGTCAATTGACTGTCTGCTTGGGCTTTGCCTGAACTTTCCCCTGGTGATTCAAGCCTTGGGAAGGACACTGGGAGATGTGTGGAGCCTGGCTGTTCCTGAGCACTGGGTCTCACTGTGGTTGGTGCTGCTCTCACTGGTCTCTAATCCACCTCTCTGCATGGGAGGGGATCTTGGAGCACTGCCGGAGGATTGCTGCAGCCATGGTGGGGGCTGTGTAAAGGAAGAAATTGCAATCCCTCCCACCCACCAGGACCCTGTGCAGAGACATGGACAGCCCTGTACGACTCACTGGGACAACTGCACAGTTAGCACAAAGACCTGGCTGGCTCCAAAACCCCTCCAATCCCATCTTGCAAATCATTTACTTTATGAGTGCAGACCCCAGCACCAGAAGGGGAACCCCCAAACGCACAACGTGTCCTGCTGGGAGCACAGGGGTCCATATTGCTTCACAAAGCCCCCCGTGAGAGTGTGCTCCAGGCAAGCTCCGGGGACTGTTTGTTAGGTGTCATCTGCAGCTATTCCCTCAAAAACAGTTCCACTCACACACCCCAGCAGTCTGGCTATTGCGTCTCCTGGGATCAAAGGAGGGAGAAGTGAGGTAGATGTCTCCAGTAGGACCTGGCAGCCTGCTCCAGCCTAGTTAAGTAAGGATGGTCCAAAAGTCCAGATCCTACCCAAGCAGGTGACATGAGCCTCTCCAAATCAGAAAGCCAAGAGGGTCTAAGTCAAGAGCTGCCTGTGCTGCCTGGAAGCGGGGAAATGGAGCATGGTAAAGCTTCTGCTTTCCTATGGATGAAGACAAGCAAGGAGGAGAGGCTGGTGAATGTGACAGCTGATGCACACAGCAGGCAAATGCCAAAAGGGAGATGCATCCCTTCCTCATGGTAGCTTTGCTGGACAGATTATGAAGCTGGGGAGGGTCAGTCTGCTCAGGTCAGGGGTACCCCAGACATGGTACTAACAGGGGCTGCCCCTCAGCGTTCCCCCCAGGTATCCCTCCTTTCCTTTTCTTCCTCTTTTTGCCTTTGGGCTTCTGCTCCTGTCTGGAGGCCATACTAAAGCCATGCACGCAGACTGGGGCTGACGGCACCTCTGCTCCTGACCCACAGTCTCATGGACACGAGATCTCACCCAGAAAGGCTGAACATAGTTTATCTGCCCAGTAACCTGGCAACTGCACTAATGCATGCGTGCTCATAAAACATCCCCCTGAACCGGAGCCAGCACCCACTGAGGACCGTATCCCCTTACACTGGAGACATGCTGCGCTCCCTGCGTTGCTGCTTCACCGTGGGCCCTTCTGAAGGGCAAATCCTGCCCCACGCTTCTGTTTTTTTCCGGACGTCTTCTCCTCACCCATCTCCATACCACACCCCACATTGCAGTGGGATGTTCAGAGGTGGAGGAGGCTCCGGGTATGGAGGGGAAGGAGCTCAGCTTGGTGTCAACACCACTGAGAGGCACGTCCACCATTGGGAATGCCTACCCCAAATCCACCCACCTGAGAAATGCATCTCAGCATTAAAACCCAGGGCTGCCTGGCCATCAGGAGGAGACGTGGCTGCCCCACACCAGAGAGCAGCTCGTGATGTGCTAGGGGGTAAATGTCCCTGCAAGATGTGTGCCTAGTGCCCAGGTCCGATGCCTGCTTAGTGGGAGTGCAGCACTGAGCTCCACTGGGGTTGAAGCCTCACAGCCAGATTTATTGGAAAACACTGTTCCAGAGTTAGAGAATGAGTCTGAGGATTTTGAGGCTGATTTGACTTTTCTGGAAGAGACTAAATTTGGCGTGTCAGATAAAAACTGCAGCCCTGGAGAATGGCTTGCACTCCCCACCCAGCACCTCCATGAGTTGGGCAGCATTTGGAGGAAGTCTTGGGGGCTGTACTGGGGCAAGTCCCTCAAGGAGGATACGGGAGGAGTCATCTTGCTGTTTGAATTCGTGTCTTTCGGCTCCAGGGGTTTCCTGAGCCTGGAGGGCAGAGGGAGGGAGGTGAAAAGAGAGAGGTGGCTGATTTATAGCTTACCATCTTCTCTGATCTTGATCGCCCTTTGTCTTGGGAGTCTCTCTTATCCAGACATGGAGATGGGAGGAGGGGATCTGTTTCAGAGATTGCTGAACTCTGGGTGTTTGCCGTTTCCTGGAGATCTTTTGATGTTCTCTTTGCTTTAAAACATTTTCAATGTTAAGTTTCTCAGCCTCCCGCTGCACCTCAACTCTCGACATCGGAGCACGATCCATCACGACTTACCCAAACAATCTCCAGCAAGGCAAGACCTCCCCATCTCGGGGGCCTGCGAGGCAATCTCTCCCTGCAGGACCAGGCAGCAGGGCTTCTGGTGCACCACTCCGCACCTCACCCCAAGGCCATGGGCTGCTATGGGCTAGCCATTGCTCGTTCCCTTTCAAATCAACTTCATCCTTCAGTCCAGATGACAAATTCCTGACACCTCTGTCACCTCGCTGGGCCAGGGATGCCTAGCAACTAAAAAACCATCACAAATCAAAAGGCTTAGGAAGGAGATCTTGCTCTTCTATGAGAAACCCATGTACTCTTGATCAGGCCCCTTGTCAAAGGAGGCTTCAGCACAGCCCGGTACCTGAAATGCACTGTCTCCCCTGGATCAGATAGAACAAGAGAGAAATAACCATTGGATGGTAGCTTTGGGTGTCTCTCACCCCCTTCCCCGGGCAGTGGTGTGGGTCTCCTCAGACCAGTCGTGTCTGCAGACACCCCTGAGCAGGAAGCTGGATCGTGGTGGGGGATACTGGGTAGTGCTGAGAGATGTTGGGAAGGCTTGACTGCAAAGCAGCAGTGTGGATTGAAGTCTGCCTCTCGCCTTTCTCCGAGGCAACCCAACACAATGACTTCTAACGGGATGAAAACCACCCCTCTGGGTGAGGTATCACCAGGCTTGTGCCCTTGAGTCATATAAATATTGCTAAAAATCAAGAGCCTGATTTAGGACTCACTAAAGGAAGAAGTGCAGAAAAAAATACATTTCTGAACTGAATCTCTACCAGGCTGAGAAAGGTAGGTCTTCAGCTCAGAGAAGATCTTCTCTCTTTTCCAGCATGTGCAACTTGTCAGCTCTGGTAACGGACATCAGGTCTGTAATTAAAAGACCATCAAACAGTCCTTTTCCATAAATCCTCTCACAGCACCGTCAGTTAATAAAATTGATTTCATTTAACTGGTGCCATTTTCCAAAAGAGACAGGCCAAAGAACAACATCGCCTGTAAAACAATCTTTTTTGTTCTGTGAAAGTAATTAGTTTTGCTTGGACTAATGTGCTTGGGGGTTAATTATCCTAAAACTGCCCATGAACTCCCATGATGTGGGGATATTTGTGCTGGGCTGCCGGAGGTGCCAATTCTTGCAGCAAGGCTCTTTATGACTCTTGATGATGCTCCTTGTTTTCCTTGAATTCTCAGCTTAGTGGCGTAGTGTGCTTGCATGAAAATTTGCTTTCATATCCTGTGTCCCAAAAAGTTTCTAGCCTTCATGGTTCAAAACCACAACCTGAGAGCGCCTGGGAGCAAAATAAGATTTACTTGTTTATTACTGGTTTATTCACGATTTTTACACTAAAGTGACAATTTTGCAGCGCCTTGAGTTATGATTTTTCATGGCTGGGGCTGTCAATGCCAACCTGTCCTTACAGTAGTCCTAGACAGCTTTTTTTGCGTGAAAGAAGAGGCCACGGATGGAGACGGACCCAGGTTTGTTTGTAGTAACGTGCTTTCCAAGTGCATGGTCTGTAAAGGTGAGATCATGTCAAAGCTGCTGGAGGTTGAGCTTCAGCTCAGGAGGGGATTTTTGGGTGGAAAAGGTGAGAACTCCTGAACTTTCACCGCATGATAGGGTAGAAAAAAAACATGCAACCAAAATATCTCATAAACCGTTTTTCTTTCTATTCTTTTTTATTATTTTTTTTTGGTAAAGAAATAGCTATACACGGCCGTTCTACTTGTAACCCAGCCAAGAACAATTTGTGGCAGGAAAGTTTGAGCATTTGTAAAAATAAAATAAAAATTAAAGAAAAAAAAATTGAAAGCACGTTAGAGTATTTTAGTGTGAACCCAAACAGAAAGGCGGGTATTCAGAGGGCAGAATAGCCTCGATAGCACGACACTCTGCATTTCTGGCCATGTGTTGAAACAGAGATTTTTTTTATGTGTTTGTTTTATTAATCACACTACAGAGCCCAGCGTAGTACTTGCTGATTTTTGTCTTGTTAACATTTTTCTGTCCCACTGCCATTTGGTCTCCATTTGAGCTCTACACCTGCTTCCCACGTGATAAATAGGAGCCTCATGCAGAGTAGGAGCAGAAAGCCGCTTCTTGTCCCTGTCCTAGCAAATTTGAATAAGTGTTTATGTTTTGCCGTCCTATTGCATGGGTACTTTTGACTGCAGGGCTGCACTGACTGCAAGGGGCTTGGCGTGTGGTCCTTATTCACGTGGGATGGATATTCTTCATGCAAGAGCTTCCCGTGAACACCAATGGACTCTGCCACAAGCAGATGCATTGCAAACAGTGGAGCCGTCTCGCCAGAGTGAGTTGGGAAGCCACTCACCAGAGCAAGTGCATCCCCCTGCACTTTCCCCAGCCCACCAAAACCCACAGATTTTTGCAATAAAGGGCCAGGGCCAAAATTTTGCGGCGTGCAATAGGGACAGGGGCAAGGGAGGGCAGTGGAGGCGGGCTGCTCTGCCTGCGGGATAACGCAGGAACGCGGTGAGATGAACAGGTGGTGGCCGGGGATGATAAACAGGACTGTCTCCACATGGAGCAATTTGCCACAGGATGTTGATGAAGCTGAAAAGTTAAGTGAGATTCCAACCCGGACTGGACATTTGCATGGCTAACAAGAATATCCAGAATTATAATAGTTAATACCAACACCACACTCGGAAGAGATATCAGATCCGCGGCCCCAGGGCAAACGCCGACTGTAACAGATTAGGGAGAGGCCTCCGGTGGGGGATGGAATTGGAGGGGGATGGATTAGCTGACACCTGCCTGATGCGGGGACTCGCACCTTTCCTGAGCGCTGGACATTAACCCCTCCAGTGGGCAGCCCGTCTCCCACCAGAGACTGCTGATTCATCAGGATGGAAATATTCCCCGGAGATCCGTCGCTGCGGATGAAATCCTGATGGAAAACTGCCCGGTTTCCTGCCAGCATACCCTTGGCAGCCCGCCTGACCAGGTGGTAGCAAGAGGAGAACATGGGAGCCCGGCTCCCGAGACGTTAAACTCTCCCGACTCCCGTGCAGACGGCTGGGCGAGGGATGGCGGGCTCCCAGCTGGTGGACCACGGCATGGTGGTGTCTTGCAGCCTCCCAGCTTGAGCCCACCAGCTGGAGGAAAAGGGGAGCGATGGGCCAGAATGCTCTGCCTTTTGCAAAGGCTGCTTCTGGGTTTTCATCTCAGATCAACCCCCAAACAAATTTCGAGACACCAAAAAGCAGTGGCAGGGCTTCGTGATCCTTCAGTCCGCTGCCTGACCCTGCTCATCCACTCCTCCATTCATATCTGATGCCCTTTCCCTCTTTTTCTGATCTTTGCCCATTTGCCTGGGTGACCAAATATCTTCCAGCATTGCAGAAGATTCTGGTGGGCTCCTTGCAGGTTCTCCACCAGGCAGGGCTGCTGTGTGTCCAGCTTTGCTACTGGACAGAGGAAGCTGAGATGGGTCTCTCAGGGTTTGGCAGCCCCAAATCCAGGTCCCCATCTCCCACACCACTACTGACATAATGGCATGGGGACACCCTGTCCCAGTACTCTGTTGTATAGGGACCCTTGGGTGAGGTCCCTCATTCATCTTCCTCCCAGGGTGTGGATAAACAGGACATGAACATGAGGCTCTCCATAGATGTAATGGTACGAGACCACTCTTAGCCTGACTCCTCAAGTTTTGTCTCTGCTGTTTGCGGGTGGCTGGAAACGGCCTTTTTTTCTTGCTTCAAATGCACACTCCCCTTTGCTAAAACAACCCTGAAACAGAAAATTCTGCCAGAGTTTTCCTCCCTGAGAAGGTCGCCTGTGCCCTGGCCGTGACAAAACTCCCAACAGCCCACGCCATCCCTCAGATAAGCCGCCTCTCAGAGGAAAGGTTCAACAGTGACCGAAAACATTTGGGATATTAAATTCTTGGGCATGAAAGCTGTGCTTGGACGTGCCACTCCTGGGAGAGTACACAGTGCCATCTAGCCGCGCTGGTCCGAAGTACAGAGCTCTCTTCAGGTACCTTCCCAACCCCAAAACCCAGCCCTCTGCACCCCCGACCTCGAGAAGCCTTGCCACCCCTTTTCCATCACTGACCAGGCTACTGGGAGATTAATGTTGCCAGACCCTTACCCAGGGGTGGGGGGATGTGCTTAGTTCAGACATGTGCATTTGTTTTTAGCTTACGGTGAGGTTTGTACCTAAGCAACCCAGCCTGGCTGAAACGGCGATGTTTTTGGTAAAAGCTGGTGGTTGAACTGACTGGTCCCATTTCTTCATGGTCGCCTCCGGGGTGGTGGCTATGTCTCCTGGTGTCTCTCTTCTGTTTGGTGCTAGTGTGCTGGGATACCTAGTCTCCTGGTCCTCACTGTTACTGTTCCCTTTTCTGCACCCGATGGGTGGGAGAAGCACAGGGAGGTGCTTGTTGTGGCTTCAGGCATTTCCCCAAGTAATTTCTTCTGGTCCTGGCCATTATTTCCTTTGTTTTCCATTTGGCAGATATCATTGCCAGTCCTGGCATCCAAATCTGGAGAAAGATCAGAGATGGTAGGACAGCTGGAGAGCTTCGGGTGGCTTTAGACTCCATCTAGCAATATGCTGAGCTCCTCTGTTCCAGCACAGCCATGCTCACAAACACCTAACTCAGGTGTCAGAGACTGTGTCCTCCAGTCGGCTTCACTCAGGGGTTTCCTTTGATGCTGTGGCATTTAACTGGTGAGGAAATTGTGGGTCTTGCTGGTGTTGATTCTTGGTGCCCATGGAGGGCAAGTCCTGTCCCTTGGAAATTTCACAGCTGGAGTTGACAAGGCTTAGACTGTGCTGTTCATCATCTGTCTCTCCTTTCTTCCCCTCTACCATTTCTCCTTCCCTCACCTGAGGATGGGATGGAGAGAGAAATGTGCCACGCACTTACCCTCTCATCTGGCATGGAGGGATATTTAAGACCTGATCTAGCTGGACTAGGATTTCACTAGGACTTCAGTCCACTGTCAAGCCCTGGCACAGGTACTGGATGCCTGACAACCATCTTCAGCTGAGCCTCATTCCAGCTGCCATCATCAGCTAGGAACACCTGCAGGTCTTGCTGCTGGAAACCTTGCCTTTTTGTAGTCCCCCCTGCCTCTGATCGTTTGCTACTTAACCTGCTTTTCTGGCCCTTCCCAAACCCCGGTGCTGAAAGCATGGGCCTTTGCCACTGTTCTGTGTCAACCATATTAATTTTAATCTCACCTCACATCACTTCTTTATTCTTGTCCATTTCTGTCAGTTCCTCCTCCCACTTACTGCTCTGTTGCTGGACTGTGTGGAGCAAGGGGAGCATCTTGTGTAACTCTGGTAAGAGTCCTTCTGGAGTATGGTGTCCATCACCCTTGAATGTGTAGTGTCTCTGGTTGAAAATGCTGCAAGATGCCCTTCACTAGCTAAGATCCCATCATCATGAACTGTAGAAGAAGAATGGGCAGGATCACTGGAAAGATCAGTTCCTTGGGTCTTCTCTAGTTATGTGTGAACTGAAATCTTTATGATGCTCATAACTTGGCAAAAGTTGTGACAACATTGAGATACAGGCACTCACATACACACAGACAACTTATTTAAGTGAAGGCCAAATGCTATTTCTCCTTGGCCCAACTCTCTGGCTTAGGTTTCCCTTGCAGACAATCCAGCCCAAAACAGTACCTGAGGGTGGGATTAATTGAATCATCTGTAGCCACCAGGTATCTATGGGAGAGCCAGTCACGTAGGCACCTCCTAGAGAAACTTTGTCCTACCTGCAATGCTTGCCTCAGGATGATGTGATTTTTTCCCTAGAAGCCCCTATTTCTCTCCAGTGACTGTAAAGGCACTCAACCCTGTAGCTGGCTGAGATGGAAAATAGCCCAGCGGTTAAAGTCTGGTGAAATGTAAGTAACTGAAAACAGTGTTTTATAATAGGAAACACTGCCTTAGCACCAGACCTTGCTGTGAGACCCACCTGTGACAGTGCAGGAATGGAGGAGGCAGAGCCAGGTCTCAGTTACATCCTGCCTCCTGGGTATTTTCGTGCAGGGCTGGGTGTTCAGCTGCAGTTTTACTTTTATTCCCCACACGCCCTGTTCATGCTGGTGTGATTTTGGAGAATGGAAGAGCAAGACATGTCCTGCCTCTGCTGAGCGCCTCTTTGGCCACATGGAGATATCCTTGGGCTGAGGGCTCCTGTGCACCACGGGTGGCTGGGTGGGTGTGGAACTGGGTTGGACAACTGCATCACACTGCTTGGTGGGAGAAAAAGAGAAGAATGGGAGAAAATGAGAAAAATGGGAGAAAATGAGTTTCATCCAGACCCATTTTGCATCGACATTGAGGAGAAACATCAACAGCAGTAGGCCAAAAGATGACAAAACTGGCAAGTTTTAATGCAAAAAGTGAAATTTTCTGGAAGATCTGAAAAGCATTAAAACCCAAGAATGAAGCTGTGGCTGCGGTCCTGCCTCTATCAGGTGTAACGTTGCCAACCTGGGTGATGGTATTGCAAGTCTCTCTAAAATTAGTATTTTCCTCAAAGCCCTGGCTGCTGGAGACAAATGAAAAGCATCTATTAAAGAATTGTGATTTTTAAGCCAGTCTCACGATTTCTGGAGCCTGATGTTTTCAAGACAGTTGAATTGTTTCACATCTGTGACTGGCGATCCCGTAGGTGCCAGAATACAGCCGGGAACGCACACAAGCCCCTGGGCACGGGCACACGTGGGTGTTGGTGTGTGCTGAGGCGCTGCCAATACGCAGGGTTTCAGCCAGTAGTTGTTCCCCTAAAAACCCAAGATGCTGGAGTCCTGTGAATACCTACGCCTCTCAGTTTTCATTTCAAATAAAACTCGTTTTCTAATCCTCCCAGTTGCAGAGGAAAAAGTCGACAGACTGTTTTGAAAGTAGCTTAAGCACCCCGAAAGCAGAAGGCCTATAAACCAAATTAACAAATGTAATATTTAAACAAGATTGCAAGAGGTTTAAGCCAATTCCACGCTATTTTGAAGCCTGACTGTGCTCTGTGCCTTGCTTGGCTATGGTTGGGGTGGGAGGTGATGTGGGCAAAGGAAAAGCTATCATCTGCTCCCTAGCTTAACTCTGTTTCTGTGTCTTGTTCCTTAAAAAGCCACCTCCGGGGCACCCTCTGAGGGGCTCCACAGGAGAGAGGGCCAAGTGCATCCTTGGGGAGCGCAGGGAAAATTTAATCTGGGTAAATTGTGAAATGCGCAGGGAGAAGGGCTGGATGGACAGCTTCCTTGGTGCTATGCAAATCCCAAAGGAACCAAATGGGACCAAGCTGATCCTCTGGCTTCTCTGAGGCTCTACATTCATGGTCTGCACCGCACGCTCTCTGTCTTGGCCTGACACCAGGGCAGGGATGCTGACTGGCTCTGAACTGACAGTGCATGTTATAATAGCTGTTTGGAAACAATTAGGAGTGTCTTACTGGAAACTCACCACTGCTTCTGGGAGGCTTTTGGCTCTAAGGCCTCAGTTGTAGCTGCAGACATTAAGGTCAAGAGGAGGTCGGGTTAAAAATACAGGATAGAAGCGCAGAGCCCAGACAAGCTCCATCTGACACTCATGGCGACTCGACTGCATGGCTGCACACAGACCCTTGATCTTGCACAAATACACAGCGAGCACGCTGGAGTGCCATCGTTGCTGGTGTTGTCGTGCTCTAAGGCTAAAAGCAAGGCAAAGTTTGTAGAAAGAAATCATCTTACTGTGTCCAGCTCTGGAGCCCTCAGCACACGAAGGACATGGACCTGTTGGAGCGGGGCCAGAGGAGGCCACGAAGATGATCAGAGGGCTGGAGCCCCTCTGCTGTGAGGACAGGCTGAGAGAGTTGGGGTTGTTCAGCCTGGAGAAGAGAAGGCTCCGGGGAGACCTTGGAGCCCCTTCCAGTCCCTGAAGGGGGCCTACAGGAAAGCTGGGGAGGGGCTGTTTGCAAGGGCATGGAGCGATAGGACGAGGGGCAATGGCTTTAAACTAGAGCAGGGCAGGTTTAGATCAGACATTGGGAAGCAGTTCTTTACATTTGAGGGTGGTGAGACACTGGCCCAGGTTGCCCAGAGAGGTGGTGGAGGCCCCATCCCTGGAGACATTCAAGGCCAGGCTGGATGAGGCTCTGAGCAACCTGATGTAGTTGAAGATGACCCCGCTGACTGCAGGGGGGTTGGACTAGATGGACTTTAAAGGTCCCTTCCAGCCCAACACATTCTATGATTCTGTGATTCTGTGGTCTTGTTTGTTAGGCTGGTTGCTATATGCAGTCCTGTATACAATATGCAGTCCCTCTATGCACAGGACCAGAGGATCACAGGACAGTCCCGGTCAGAAAGCACCTCAGGAGGTCTCTGGTTCAATATGTTGCTCAAAGCAGCATCAGCCATGAGTTTAGGTGAGCTTAGTCAGGGCTTTATCCAAATTGCACAGCCTCTCTGAACAACATGCTCTGCTGCTGGACTGTCCTTTGAGGTAAGAGAGGTCGAAACCTCTCTTAAGGATTACATTACACTGACATATATGTACACACACACTCACATAGACACACAGAGGCAGGGAGATGCTTGCATTCACTGTGCTCACCTTCTGAGGTAAATTACTTGAGCTAAAAAGCCAGCCTGTGCAGCAAGACCCCCAAATTCAGCCAGTTTGGCCCCAAGGAAACCTCTTAACACACCCAGACCAGATATTTGCATCCATTGCCCCATTAGCACCACCACAGACACATTTGCATGAAGCCTGGGTGGAAACGCAATGAGGAAGAAAAGGAGGTGAAGGGCTCAGCAAGGAGAACAGTCGACCTGGGAGCGGTTGTGTCCACAGCACAAGATCTTCCACGCTGAGGTGATGGGGAGCTGAAGTAGCACACCCAGGACAGCCACCTTGGGCAGAACTTGGTATAACACCCTCCTGAGTACTTTGGGCTGGAAAGGCTGAGTGCAGAGTGGAGGAGGAATGAGTCCAATGTTCCCATCCCATACCTCTCTGCCCCTTTAGATCCAGGCCTGGATCATGTTCCTTCATGTTTGGTCATTACTTGGAGCTCAAACTCTGGAGCAGGGCTTCAGCCAGTGGCAGCTAATCCCAAGAGAAGATCAAGAGACGGACCTGATGAGAGGCACCCTTGGAGAAGGTGGGACTCAGTGTGCGACCTTCTGCCTGCCCATATCCCAGTTTGGAGAGGATCGGAGAGGGAGCTATAAAACTCATTTGAAACTGCAAGTTCCAGGTACTTTGGGAGACAAACAGACATTTATTTAAAAAGTCAGACAAGGAAGAAGAGAAAAAAAACCCAAGGAAGTCCAGGCACACCTCCCTGGCAATCTCTCTGACTCTTGCATCATTTGCAGCACTCTCAAATGGTTTTCAAAGCCAGGTTTTCATTCCCTGACTGACAGCGGTGCTGGTTTAACTGAAAGCTTAAGCTACTTGGTGTAAACAGGCATCCAGCCTGGGAAACTGCAGCCAGGACAGTGAAAGTTTGTCAGAGGCCATAACAGCTTCAACTATAGGCTTCCCTAATTCTGCTGCCTCTAATAAGCCCATCCAGCTCCCCTCCATCCTGGGACCTACCGCCCCCTTGTTCCTGGATGGTCTTGTAGGAATAAGACCCTTTAAAGAAGGAGGGTCTGCAGACAAGTTTCTCCTTGCAAAATCAGGGCATAGAAGTCATTGTTTCCTATTAGGATGATTGCTGTGAAGGGTCTTTGGGCTGTTGTGAAGTGAAGGACAAAAATCAGCATGACTCAGAGGTCGCTTTGGCTGAGGAGGACCTTGCCCTGTGAATAATGCTGCTGAGAGCAGGAGGGGAAGGTTCAGACTAAGGCAGGTGCTGGTGGATACTGGAGCGATGCAGATTAGTTTGGAAATGAGGAATTCACAGGTTGATGGTGGCAAAGATCAATGAATGCATCATCAAATAGGAGCTGATCCATAAAACAAGCTGCCACTGCTCAGGGGAGAGGCTGTGCTGGGACCTCCCAAAGAGACAGTGATAAATGGAGCAGACATCCCACTGGTCTGTGTTATCAACAACAAATGCTTTGACCCTCTCTGCTTTTGGCCAAAGGCTGCTGGTATAACAGGGAACCCTCTCATGGCCATAATGGAGCTATACTGGTTTATACTGGCTAAGACCCCCACAATTCCCAGGTGGTTGATACACAGGGTGGAAAGAGGAGCTGGTTCCCCGTGTGAACTCATGACTCTAGCTGGCTGGGAAAAAGCTTCCAAAAATTTTTTCAAAGCAAATAGGATAGACGGACAAAATAAGGAGAGTGGGAGAATGAAGAAGAGACGTGGGGCATGGGGAGACAAGACCTTCCCCAGGCTCTCATATGAGCCCAGCCACACGTGAATGAGGGTTTGCAGGGAAGAGTGCCCAATGCGGAGAAACACACAGCGGCTGAGATAGATGTTCATGGACACTCGTGATTCAGCTGTGACGAAGCTTTGCAGAAGTGCACAAAGGAGGCCACTGTAGTGCCACAGGCTCCTTCGGAAATCCCAGTCTTTCTGAACTGACCAACGTCATGCCCAGTCCTGCAGGGTACAGAGGAAAGGGTTAACGCCTCCTAAAAACCCTGTTGTGTTGGGAACGCAATAGAAAATCTGAAAGCAGGTCAGTACCTCAGCTGCTTCTGAATTCTCATTAATTTGCGTTCCCCTCTCATTTATTAATGGGCTGACTCACACTGTATTTGCTTTCCCTTTGCTGCAATTTGCAAAATTCCTTCTTATTCCCAGTAGCCCTCTTGGCAGTGTTATTTTTCTCTGTTTTTCCCTGGCCTTTATCATTTCCTTGCAGGTCTTAGCTGAGTTTGCATATTCTTGCTCTGTTCCCCTGGCTATTTCTTTTCAGCCTTTTTCTTTTCATCTTCAGGCCTCCTACAGCATCCCTTGGGGCTATCTCAGTATCTCTGGGAGAAACTGGGAATATTCTGCCACCCACCATGCCCATGAAGGGGATTTTAATAGCTCCCTTGGCTCTCTGTTCCCCTTTTCCTTCCAGTCCCATGCGGGGACCCAAATGGCCTACCAAAGGCTTGGAAGCTCCCAGGGCTTGGAGCAACCTGGGTTTCCAGACAGGGAACCACAGATCCCAGTAGGCAACAGGTCCTGTGGAGATGATGCTCTGCTCTTTGCTGCTGTCTGCTCCCAAATGCTCTGTGGGTTGGTTATTGCAGTGGACAGACTGATATCTTCTCCTGTGCTCCAGCCAACGCTCACCATCTTGCTGTGCCCGTGGTGGAGCCAAATCTTCTCCAACCCAAGAGTCAGGCAGCCTATTAGACATGGCCCAAGACTGTGGTCCCTGCACTGTCACACGTCCTTTGGCCCCTGATTTGGCTCAGTCCAGGATTTGCACCCGCAGAGAGCAAGATCTGAGTGTGCCCATCAGGGGAGCACTGTTTGGCTATACGCGCCCACCACGAGTGTCTGGGTGGCTATATGAGCCATTTGGGTCTCTACACATTTGTTTTCCCAGATGCTGGAGACTGCAGCATGCCTTGCAGGGGTTCACCGTTTGGTGCAGCAAATGGAGCGAGGGGGGTGGTTTTGTGGGTGCCAGCCTTGCCAGGGCTCCCTGGGTGCTCCCCTTGTCCTTCCCCAGATTTGCCCACAAGAGGGAGGCAGCGACTTGCGGTGTCCGCTCCCACGCTGCATGGGTGTCGCAGGGTCCCAGCCACGACCTGGGCTGCCTGGGGACCCGTGGGCTACCTGGGGGCTGTACCCCCCCTGCACTGCATGCGCGAACTGCTGGCGCCCAGGTGCCTCGGTGGGGTGGCCACCAGTGGGTGTCTGGGGCTCATCCACGACACATCTCACCCTGTGTGGGAAGAGCCGTGGGTGAGCATCGTCTTGCCTCTCCGGCTCTTTTTTTTTGTCTCAAAATATGGAAAGATATTATTGGTGTTCATTTTTCTGACCTGAGTGAGATTTCTGTCCTCTTCCAGGGCTGGGTGAGACCTGTCATGGTGCTGTGCCCAGTAGCAGAAGACCGCTCCTTTGCCCATAACACAGAGAGTTGCTAGCAGAAGACAGGGGCTGGAGGGTACTGTCCTTGACAACCGTTTTCCATATCTCTCCAAACCATCAGCCCTTGCTTATTGTGGAGCAAAGCAGCCCAAAGGGAAAGGCTGAGGGACTCCCTGGTATATTTACCAAGGTGATCCTTGGAAATTGATGCCTTTCCATGGACCTGAGGAAGGCAGGAGCAGGGACTCTGCTCAGCGGTCCTGGATCCAAGACAATACCCCTGTTTCCACAACAGCCCTCTTAGCACACTGCCTGCCTTGGAAATACTCCTGGGACCTAGTTCCAGGCAGCGAGACTCCCGTTACAGCTTAGTCCCTGTGAAGCTTGCCAAGACCTTTCCCACATGGTGACCTGTTGAGGTAGCATCGTTAGTCCTGGTCACCCCAGGTGGATGGGAGGTCACCCATTGTTCTGATATCAAAATAATGGGTTCATTACACATAATTTACTCTGATGGATGGATGACTTCAAACATAAGTGTGTTCCTGTGGGAAGTTCAAGGGAAGTCGATAGTAGTTGGGGATTTCTGTCTCAGGCCCTGGGTCTTTCCATTGCCCAAGAGATGCCCTGCTCTTTGGGCCAGATTCACGCAGTTGTGATGCCCTCCTGGCTAACAAGGGCAAAGCTGGGGCTTGTAGCTGGTGTAAGACGGACCATCCCAGATCATGCCTCCTGGCAAGCAGCGGGCTCTGGGGTCATCACACCCCATATAAGCAGTTCATTCTTCCATGCAAAGTGGCCTCGCTCCAGCAAGGGCATAGAGATTGCTTGCCATGGAGAGCTGTAACTTCTACAAAGGCTTCCTTTCTCCAAACCGCGACACAATTGTTGGAGTTAAATAAATCTGTCATGCACAAAGCAAACGGCGTTCAACAGTGTCCTCTCCCACTCCAGCCGGATAAAAGCTGGGCGCTTTGGAAAGTGTTTAAAAAACGTTTTTCATTCCCTTGTGTTCACTCTTCCCTCCTGTTACATCCCCATTGCACTCGCTCATTCAGGAGCCTGCACAAGGACCTGAATTTCTAATAGGAACAAAAAAAGCAGAAAGGGAATAAACCCAGTGTTAAAACCCATTCAGAGCTTCTATTATTTGGGACCAAAAAGGGAAGGTCCCTTGCAGGTCACTTTTAAATGTGTCTGGCTAGAGGCAAAGAGATTCAAAGTGCATTTATCATCCTTCTTATTCATCGTCTTTGTCGTCCACAGCAACCCAGGGATTTTTTCCTGCTTCGTGATGCAGTGATTGCTACAAACCCGGCTGGGCTCAGCCACCATATGAAGAAGGAGGGCTCTCCTCTGCCTCACACATCATCAACGCAGCTGTGAGCTGCATACCACTGCCACAGCATTGGTGGTGACACGCAAGGTGGAAGGTGCCCGGGATGACTTGTCCCAAAACTCAGCTGGGCTGCAGGGCAGCGAAACCCGGGCTGCGGTGGGAGCAGCCAGCTGGAACCTTTTACGCGTAGTAATTCACCAAAAATGGGGTTTCAGCAGGACCAAAAGGAGCTGTAAGTTCAGGTTTCAGTCGTTTGGATGTGTGTGAAAGTGTCAGCATAGTCCTGCTAGATGTTTCCAAGGCAAAATGTCTCATTTCAGAAGTGCCAGAGTATTTCATTAGACAGCCTTGAAACAAAACTCTTTTCCTATTTTCATAGGGCATTTTTATTTAAAGGCTGACCCAAAGCAGGGGAATATGAGGCTAAGCAAAAACACTGGGTAGCCCAAAGGAAAGGGTTCTTTTTGAGTCAAGGGGACAAACGACTCCAGAGAAATTTTCTGGTCCCTGGGCTTGGTCCCTGGGCTTGGTCCCCAGCGCTGGGGACCCTGACCCAGATGTGGGCTGAACATGGGGAGAAACCACTCGTTCAGCAGATCAGCAGAGTGATGGCAAACTTGGAAGAAGGAAGAAGGGACCCTTGGAAGAAGGGTTGGAAGCTTTGGTGTTTCTTCCCTCTTACCCTGGGGGATTTTGCTATGAAAAGGGCCCTGTGGCCCATCCAGGGTGAGGTCCATGAGGCTGGCTGAGGTTCACCGAGGTTCAGGAGAGAAGTTGAGTGTTGGGCAGGCTGTGGAGGGAGCAGGGCAGCCAGGCTGGATGACCCAGAGCCTGGTGAGCGCAGTGGCCATGTCCTGGTGGTTTGTTGGGACAGGTGGGACTCACATGTGCCAGTGGGACAGAAAAGGAGTCATGGGGTGACCTCTTCCTATGGCTTAACATCTCCAAGTTCTTGTACCTTCCAGGATCCTGATGTGAGAGGGACTTTCTCTCTGCTTTGGCACATCTGGCTGGTGACTGCTTGGCCATCTTTCCTCTTGCCCCACTAGGAACAGTCTGGCTTCATGTCTTACCCCTATGGCATCCCTTTGCAGCCTCATGTCCCTTCATATACTCTGTGGGGCTGCTCTTCTCACCAAGGCCAACACTGTCACCTATCAGTCAACATGGTGTTACCCCAGCTCTGGATCCAGCCTGGTGCCTTTTAGGTCCTCCATCTCTTTCCAAACAGGTGGCTATGAATTAATGAGGTCTAGGGATAGTTAGAGAGTTATAAATATCTTCTGAGATGATGAATTTTAATCAGGACCCTCTAACGAGCAGAAGATGAAATCAGGAATGAGAATGATGGTCCCCCAATGGATCTTCATTAACAATCTAAATGACTGAGGTCTTAATTAAAGGGCTCAGGACTTAGCTGAGGGATTACAGATTGCCCAGGGGGAGAAATCAAAGACTTCAAACCCCATCTCTTACAGAAGGTAACGAGCTTTTAAATTAGATTAAAAAAAAAAAAAAAAGAACAAGGCCTTGCTGTTTTATCTGGCTTCTTCACTCATTTAAACGATGCTCAGATCTTGAAATGTGCAACCTTGGCCTGACAGCCCCCCCCATCACGTGCAAGTCCCCACACTGCTCCTGTTACTGCCTCACCTCCATGTCCACTAAACAGTGACCCTTGGGCACAGACAGCACGAGGGTATCCATGTTCCCCTTAGAGAATACCCCAGGGATTCCTGATCTCGAGGAAGATATCTGCAGGGACACACTGAGATGAGCCCAGTCTCTGTCAGCTTTACAACTCTGCACCCTTGCTTAGTTCCTCTGAAATATTTTTCCTAAAGAAAAATACTGCAAATGTTCAGCTTGTGTTTCTGAAGGGTTTCAGGATATACAAAACCAGATTTTTTTGACAATTGTAGTATTTTTTCATGCTCAACCCCAGGCTTGTTGCCTATGGCACACATGCTTCCAGACAACATTCTTCCCTCCTAGGCAAGCATTGATATTCCCTGCAACGCCCAATCCAGAAATTGTCCTCCTTTCCCGGGATGGAGCGACCCTCTTGTCTCTATTCCTACCTGCCACCAACACAACTCTACCTCGTCCAGGCAGCCTGTTGTGCAATAGCTCCCCTGAGTCTGAGTTACCTGGGTGTTAGGGTGATGTCTGAAAGCTGGTGATGCTAATCCACCATGGTGACCTCTGTTAATGCCAGGGGCTGCCCGTGACTGTTGTCTCTCTGTCAAGTCTAGTGGACACAAGGAGGGAGGGGGTGCTTGGAGGTGGTTGCATGAGAGAGCTCCAGGGCAGAGGAGGAGTTTCAGACCATGGGGCAAAGAAGAGTGCTCAGACCTCCTGATCTGGTGCTTCTTTCCGAGAAGGAGAGGGACAGACAGAGGTGGGGACAGACAGAGGTGGGGACAGACAGTGGGATGCTGCCAAGGGATGGATGGAAAGAGATATCCAGGGTGAATGGTCAAGGTGGAAGTGGCTCCAAAACCTGTGGCTGGGGCTGACTCCTGGGTCCAACGAGGCTCAGGAAGAGTCTTGCACAGAGGGAAAGACACTTCTGTGCCATGCTTCACAGAAGCTGTTCTTCACAAGTATCTCCATTCCTGCTGGCTCCTGAATCTCTGCTGCTCTCATGGGTAGAAGCTCAAGGAGGGTTATCTGTGGGGGTAGTTGAGGAGCCTGTGTGAAGAAGAAGCCATTTAGGAAGAACAGAAACACTGGAGCTGGATTTCCTGGCTATTTGTGCCTGGAGGAATGGCCTCTGTGGGGATGCTCTGCTGGTTAATAAGATCTGAACTTCCCCAGCATCTGTGGGGGAAGATCTGTGAAGTCTTATATCCTCCACCCTCCTCCCAAAAATTTCCCAGGAACATCACTGCTGAGAACCGCACTAGATGTTTGGAGATTAAGCTGGGCAAGCTTTCAGAGGGCTGAGAGATACACAGAGGCACTGAGTGCTATCCCATGACCTTTGTTTCATTAGGAAACTTGGCTAAAATGGACGGATGCACTTGGAAACTGAAGCAGGAGCCCTTTCCAAAGGGGCTGGCTTGGCTTTGCGCAGTCTGCTTCAGAGCTATGATAAAGGGCACTATAAAACCTGCAAAAGCCCCTGAACTGGCGTGCTGAGTCTCACCCGGGGCTCAGGTCAGAGAGCTGCTGCTGCTCCAACACGATGATGAAACTGTGGCTGAGAGCTTTGAGCAGCTGCAGAATGGGGCATCCTCGCCTCAGAGAGGGCCAGAGGGGAGCCCAGAACACCTCCATGGACATGGTGCCTCCAGGCTCAGCCACCTCTGCACAGCTCCTTCAGGACCCAGGGGTGACAGCAGATGAACACCGGGTCCTGCACAGCTCCAGGTACGAGGGTGGAAGGACAGGATGCAGTAGGGCCGAGCACTGCCTCTGGAAGAGCTCTTCAAGGGAGTGGGGCTGGGTACCAACCTGGGGCATTGCACGGCGGGGGGGCTGGCCCCGAGTGAGAGGTGTGGGGGTGCAGAGAAACTGCTGTGGAGTCCTCCCACTTCTTCATACTTTCACAGCAGAGCTCAGCATGGGGGGGGGGGGCACAATCCTAAAACCAGTGCCCATGTGCTCCTGCCCTCGCTCCCTATCTCAAAGGCACCATGGCCCCAGTATCTTGACTTGCACAGCTTCAGGGATACTAGGGACGCTGGAGGGAGAGACTGACTCCTCTGAGGAGCCAAAGGACCGTCACTGACTCCCAAACTGTGTCCTTTGGGAGGGAGAATTGGGCTGTGAGAAGAACAGGCAAAACGCTGGTGCCCTGAGATGATGAGCCAGAGAAAGTAAGTCCTTCCGGGGCATGGGGCACTGAGCAAAGGGGCTGCTTCGCCTCCTGTGCTCCTCCCTCTTCTGCATCCTTACCCTTGCCCTGATGCCATGCTGCCCAGGGCATCAGGACATGGGGCTGGCTTCTCCCCATTGAGAACCCCTGTCACCAACCCCACGCCAACTGACCCACTCGCCCTCTCTCCCGGTGAGCCCTGCCTCAGCAGGTGACAGCCCCGGCTCCACAACCAGCCAATAAATCATCCCCACGGCAGGCATGGGCGCAGGGGTGGCTGATTTGTTCTCCCCATGCTTGGTGTGCCAAGGACCACCTCGCCACTGAGCCATGTGTCCGGACAAGCGCTTGGATGTCTGCAGAGATGGGGGAGGCACCTGGACTGTTACCTGTCTCAGACAGTGAAGATCTGCCAGGAGGGTCCTTGCTCATCCCCTCATTGGAGACTGCTGAGGATCTGGGGATTTTGGACACCTCCTCTGCAGTGTAAGGTGTGGGAAGACTGCACAGCAGTTTTGGGTCTGTGCAAGGTAGAGGCTTCTCTCCCTTCCATTACTTCCCAATCAGGTGCTGGGACAGAGGTATCATCTCAAGATTAGGGCTGGTTTCGTTGTGCAAAAAGACCTGGAGATATTGGGGAGAGAGTTTCTCCGGCGATGCGGTGGGAGGGGGATGAATGGGGCTGGGCAAAGGACGGATGGGAAGTAGCAGCCTCTCCCAGCCACAGAAAACTGATGATTTTATCACCCTCAGCATGGCAGGTGATTTCCAACCTCGAGGAGACCAACCTTGTCCCAAAGAGCATGCTGTCTGCAGATGAGGATGGTGAGGGCTGAGACCTGGCACTAGGCAACATTAATGGAGATGTTGATGACTTTAAAGGGAATCTCCCCTCTTTTTTTCCTCCTCTTGCTCATCTGTTCAAGACTTGGTGACCTTATGCCCTTGTGAGCTCTTTGGAAGGGGCAGCAATCTCCTGCCTGAAGGGGCAAGTTGCCTATTCAAGCTGTGGGGCTCAGGACAATGGTCCTTGTGGGCACCCTTGATGAGCAACAGGAGATGGCTGCAAACACGGTGTGACCCCTGGAAGACCCTGCCAGAGGGGGTGGCCCAGCTGGGACCTGGAAGGGAGTCAACCCAGACCCATCTCCACCTTTTTCTGTAAATGAGCCCCATGGTCCTCATAGCTGAGGTCATGCACCCCCCTAAAAAAAAATGCCTCATCCATTCCAGTTGTGATGCTGGCCCCAGGGCACCTCCAAGTGCTGGGGGTACCTTGCCCGCCCCCAGATGCTGCCTGTGCTTCTCCTGTGGCAGAAACCCATCCGGAGCGGTGCCTGTGGTGCACCCACCACCGCCCCCATCGCCATCCCCACAACCCGAGGTGCGAGGGTGACTTCACCGGCTGCCCGGGGCTGGCTCAGGACGGGGAGCAGCTGCGGGTCTGGCGGGGACTTACACCTATCACTCTGTAACTTCTGACGGAGGCTGGATTTGCTGAAATGTTCACTGGATTTTTTCCAGCCTGTTGGGGCCCATAAATCTGGCTGTGCAGAGGCCACTCCTGCTCCTTCCCCTCGGTGAGCAGGGCTGGTATTTTTCTTGGAGGGCGAGACTGGTTGCAACCCTCCTTCCAGCACCTGCCTCTCCACCTCGAGCCACATTCCTGAGCGGTGGAGGAGAATGGGTCCGTCTCCGCCAACTGGGGATGCTGTGGCCTCTGAGCTGGCCCTACTTCCCCCAGCTCCTCTGCAGCAAGGCAGTGAGGAGGTGCTGGTCTTCTCCCTGCTCCCACAGAAGCCCCTTTTCTCCAAGCCATCAATCTGCTTCAGAGCCGGAGAGCTGAGCTTGCATTAGGGGTAGGACTCCACCATCTCCCATGGCTGCTTCTTGCACAGAGGGACCAGAAACACGCTGTGGTTGCTGAACATCCTGTTCAGCATTGATTCCTGGGGGACTGCCCAGCTCAGCTGGGAGTTTGGGGTGGACCATGGCTCCAGGGCATTTCATGGGACTCTCTTCCCTCTTTTGGAATGAGTCTCTCTGTGCCTCTCATCTGGAGCTCAGGAGATCTCGTTGCTGGCATGGGAGCTCCCAAATCCCAAGAAACAATCCATGATTCCCAACATGGAGGATCTCTACGCCCCTGCATGGGCCATCTTGATCTCCAGGAGGGTAGACCTGCTGCAGAGCAGACTGAGAGTCGCAACAGGGGAGGAGAAGGGAGGTGTCTGGGCTGGGGCAGCCTGGCTGGGGCAGGTCTGGATGCCCATCATTGATGGGCGCGTCCATCATTTAACATTTCTCTCACTGGGATCTGCAACATCCCAGATGCTTTTCATCCACTGATCCTTTATCAGTTCCTCATGCCCCGCTCCAGAGATCACCTTTGAGTGAGGAGCTCTGCTTTGGCCCTCGTGATGCACCAGAGAGGACTGTGGTGTCCCTGGGAGATGCTCCAATACTGAGTGAGTGTCCGAGCGGCTCCTTCTTGCTCACCTCCCACCACAGTCCTCTTGCCCCAGTCACCTGGACAGTTTTCCCTGTCGGTTGTCAGTGATTTCCAGATCCCCTGGGGTCTCACTCTCAAGTATGTGGAGTCCTGAGGGATGTGGGATGCAGTGTGACTGGGCAAGGGATGCTGGGCGAGCATCATGGCTCTTCCTGCTGAAAGCCGCCTGGGATGTGCAAAGGGAAGCACGTACACCTAAGAGAGGGCACTGAGATGCACTCCTGGGCAGTGCTGGGAAAGCCAACACTGAGAGCTCTTCCGTACGCTGGGATCGTGTTACATGCCTCGCTGTAATTAGCCTCTGGCTTTCCTTGCGGAATGAGCAATCGTTTCTGTAATCTGCCAGAGCAGAGTTATGGGCATGTCAGGCTGGCACAGGGGGGCTGTAAAACCAGACCTGCCTGACCCACAGCCATCATTTGTCAAAAGGAAACCACCTGGCCAGAGAAAAAGGGATTTATTTGCTTCTTCCTTCATCCCAGTCTCGCAGGCAGAATGTCGGCTCCTTGGGGAGTCCCCAGCTCTGCTGCCACAAAAAGCAGCCATTTGTGCCTTGTTCAGCTCTGTTCCCCAGTGCTTCTAACCCAGCATCACACTCCACACAGGTATCCTAAAAACCTGTACCTTCTGGTCCCAGAAACGTCCTGTACTTGTTCCCGACAGCACATGGACAAATTAGGAGAGTTTTGCACTGTCTTCAGATGGCTGTGTTCTCCAGGCCTGCTCTGCACAGAGATGGGGTGCCTCCGCAGTGGTTTACCCAGGTAAACCCCCCCACGCTTTCCCCAAATCTTTTTTGCTCTGTTTGTTTCCAGGAGTGTTTCATAGGAGGTGTCCAAAACGCAGCTGCAGCCAAGGAACACCTGCAGCAGCATGGCTTTTCTACTGACCATCACCTGCTGAAGATCATGCACCAGTAAAAGGTCATATAATGGCCCCACAAGGAAACACCTTGTTCCCCAACCCCTCCTGTAAGATGTCACGTATCATACCAGATCAACGACTTGGGATGCAACTTCATTCAAATTTAAAAGCACATTCCCTTGAGCCGCCAAATTTGGCCCGGAAGATTCAGCCAAATTCCTGGTCCTCCTGGTGCACTGTGGAGACCTGAGGAGACTTTCCAGCTCCTGCTACTTTCTGCCCACGTCTGTTCCCCCTGTATCTGACCCTACCAGTGCCAGCAGCACCGGGCCACCTTTGCTGTGTGCCAGTTTGGATGCCCAGTGCATGACAGCACCTTGTCTCGTGGTAGGTGACTCATTTGGGACCTGCCCCAAGTCCCATTCTGAGATTTCCACTCCAGCCACATTATTAGCTCCCAGCCTTGATGATGGGCTCATTAGCCTTAGATTATTAATGAATTATCTTTCTTCTGTAGTTTCTGATTAAAACATGTTTCTGTTTCATCTTTATGGGAAGTACAGCACTTACTGCTGCGCTGCAGCTTCATTTAACCTCTTTGGCCTAAGTTAGCCAAAAATATCTAAACACATCAGGTTTTCAGAAATATTGCTACGTCCCAACTGTCTCTTCTGCTTGTGGAGTGACACTATGTCCAAGGGTTGGTTGCTTGCCTCCCAAGAGACCCCACTTGTCCAGGCACTGTCAGCACACCGGGGTGCTCTTTGGCTCTGGGAACCTTTTGTGATTCAGAAGGTTGGATGCAACAAAAGGCTGGGGAGGTTGATATGTGTTTGGGGTGTCCCCATCTGCTCTGCTTGGGTTCCCTGCATCTCAACCTCTGCAGTTCCCCCAAGACTGTGTCTCACCTAGGTCAGCTCGGCCAAGGGCCACAGAAACTGTCTTACCCCATCATTGAGCGACGGTGACACTGCTCAGTTTGTGCATGGGAGTCTACTTGCTACAGCAGTTGGCCTGTAACCAGAAGAATCATAGAATCATCATAGAATCATAGACTGCGTTGGGTTGGAAGGGACCTCTAAAGGCCATCTAGTCCAACCCCCCTGCAGTCAACAGGGACATCTCTAACTAGATCAGGTTGCTCAGAGCCTCATCCAGCCTGGCCTTGAACGTCTCCAGGGATGGGGCCTCCACCACCTCTCTGGGCAACCTGTGCCAGTGTCTCACCACCCTCATTGGAAAGAACTTCTTCCTAATGTCTAATCTAAACCTGCCCTGCTCTAGTTTAAAACCATTGCCCCTCGTCCTATCCCTAGATCGGTTTTCTAGGCTGCTGGTACTAGAGGAAATTCCTAGGAAGGTCCTCATGTACAGCTTACACAGCTCCCTGAGGAGCTTCCTTATTGGAGAGAAGCAAAACCAAGGATGTTAGACCCTTGCCTAGGGAGGTCAAGCAACTCTTCTGACCACAGGTGAGAACCTATGTGCTGGAGAGGTGCTCCAAAGGAATGCAGCCCTTCCTGATCAAAAGAGGAAGCGCCGGTCCCCGTGCCAAATGCAGAAGGTTGCCTCCAACTCTGGTCAGCCTCCTCATGGTCTGGTGGACAGTGCTGAGACTAGATGGGAGACAGCTCCAGCAACGTCCTGCCTTTGGTATTTCTTACTGTGTCCCAGCACAGTGTGCTGCCCAACTGAGCTGAGCCCCACAATTCATGCACAGGGCATGCAGATGCCTCAATCTGCTCCTAGAGCTGAGACCTCCCATCGGGTTTTGCCTGGCAGATCAGTGCGAGGTGGAAGGTCTGCAAGAGAAAGCTTCATCCCAGCTGCAGCTGTGTGTGTGTGAGCAGGATACCGAAGCTGGAAGAGCAGGGTTTGAGGGGGCTGGATTACAGTGCGCACCCAGATTGGTGTTTCACAGTGGTTGGAAGTGCTGCCTGGTGTTTACTTCCTTTATTTCACCACTTTCAGATCCAAAGAAACAGCTGAAATCTCTGAAAACAGTGAATTTAGAAGGGAAAAAACACACTCAGAAACTGAAGAGATCAAGGGAGCTTCAAAGGCTTTATCTTCCAAGAATCCGGGATTATTTTTGGGAAGGCAAGTGGGGCAGAGTAATGAAAGGCAGCAGATAGCCCCTGCCTCTGATCCCACGGGGCTGTGGGTGCTGTAAGGCCAGCTCATCTCGGATTCAGTTGGGCAGATCCCAGGCTGTGGAGAGCCAAGACTTGGATTTATTTCTGCAGTTTCCCATTATCCGAATGTCCTGCTGGAACAGCACCAAAATACAGAGCCGGGAGTTTTGTAACACTATTTCTACTGCAGTGCATAGTGCTTGCAAATCCTGCAACCAGCCTGGACTCCCTGGTGCAATCAAGAAGCCAGAGGAGGCCAAAGGGATATTACCTCTCCTACAGATATTCATATCCAAGATAAACAGAAGTTCCCCCATGGTGTCACTGAGAGGTGAGAGAAGAGACGATATAGTGGGATGCCAGCCCCGGAGGAGGGGACACGTCCCAGCTTTGTTGCTCTTTCCTGGAGTATATGCTCAGATTGCAAGGGGCGATTCATACTCCTGCCCTGACCCTGGATGCAACTTTGCCCGTCGTCTCTGAAAGCTCTTCCTCCCCTCTCCGGAAATATTGGTCCAGCAAGGAGCCAGGATCTAGCCACAACTATGAAATGAGGCAGATTGCCACCCATTGTGCCCAGAGTTTAAAGATGCTGCAGTGAGAGACATCAGAAACGTTATACTTCGGGGCAAATCAAGTCACGGTGGCCAGCAAACGATTAGCTCCCACCAGCATGTGAGCTAAAGGCAGAGATGTGATCTGTTCCCCTAACGCTGTTGGTTTTCCTGAAAAACTACAGCATCACTTCATGCACGGACCCCCTTCTGCTGGATGCACACACAGCAGAGCACTGCTGGCCTGGCTGGGCACGTGGAAAAAAACTCACCTTGCTGGCCAGGAAAAGCTGACATAAGTTTTCCTGCAACGTTTTCAGGTAGAGGAGCTGGGTAGCAGCTGCTCTCCAAGGATAAGATTTTAGTACATCCAAAACCAATGCTGTCTGCAGTCAAGGGGTTTTTCTGTAAAGGGTTTCTGAAGTGGCAAAAAGTTTGCCACTTTGTGCATTTCTGCATGTAGCACCTTGCTCTTTAAGAATGTGACACTGTTTTAGAGAAATAACTGGTTAAAAGCTGCTACCCCCTCACTCCAAACTCAAAAGCACTTCAGCAAATCATCCGTATGAGGCGAAGGCACCCCGAGTTCGACTGGTCCAAGCCAGGTGGGTGATTCACCCCTGAAGCTGTCACACTCCGCGGCAGTCACACTCCGGCGACTCACCCCAGAACGAGCCATTGAGCTCATCCGTCAGGGGTGCCAGGCTTTCCAAAAGCACAGACAAAGATGCTGCTAAGCAGGGTTTTAACAAGCGGTAAATTGGGAAAGTCCGTATTTTCTACTGAAACTGGGCAAGAAAAGCAGCTACTGCAATGCCCCCAGGATTGCGGACGTCAAGGCATGTGCAAGGTGCTGGCTGCTGGCAGGGATAGGGAGGGATGGGGATGGAGGAGGGATCATTTTTCATTGTCCAATACATTTTTCATTAATAAAGCACCTGTGGGGTGCACATCAGGCCCCCTCTGCAGTGGGGAGCGGGGGCAGCACCGTGCTGGGTGGTTGTGCCGGCCCCTATCACCAGGCAGGGCTGTCCTGATCGCATGCGGTCAGAAGTAATCCCACACAATTATTCTGAACAAGCACTGTTTTCCTTGGAAATAAAGAGCCTTCTTTCAAAATATCCCATTTTTATGAAATATTATTTTTCTGCTGCCAAGTTTGATTGGGATTTTTTCCAAAAATTATAATTTTTAAAAATTCTCTTTAAAAAAAAAATATAAAAAAATCTGAAACTCTCCCAAAAATCTCCATCAGAGAGAATGGAAACAGCATGGAGAGAATATGTTTTCTGTTGGCTCAACGCTGTGCGCGGACTCAGCATGGTGAGTAACCCGGGTTTATTAACAAACGAAGAGCAATGCGCCTGCTCCTGCTGCGCACCGATGGCTCGCTGCAGGCAGTGACTGCACACCTGGTGCAAGCCGAAAAGCCAAGAGACTCGAACCTGAAATTGTTCAAACCTCTTCTGATTACTGTTAAGAAGCTAAGCAGCTTGCTCAGAAATTCTGTGAAAGCACAACATTTAAGCTGCGTGTGATGGGTCAGGGAGGTTGGCCGCCTGTACACAAGGCAGACCCCATTTTCTCATTTGCACTGATTTCTGCAGCGTCCCTCAGACCCCCAGGAAACGTTTCTCTTTCCTTCATGAGGACTTTCTCTTTCCTTTCCTGAGGACTGGCTGTGTTTCTGCTCCCTGCTCTTCCCAGGAGGTTTTCCCCCACCTTTTCCCAGATCACAGCCCCAGTCACAGATTTCTCCTGCCTGCATCTCCCCCTGCCATGCAACCATCTCTCCTTACGGCAGCAGCAGGGAGGTGCAATTTCGCCCATCCTCCAGAGTAGTTTTCCCCCCCGGAAAGATCTGAAGAATAAGGTGCAAAGAATCAACTCACAACCATGCAGACATGGTGTAGGAGAAGGCCACGTGCCTGTGTGTGTTGTCATGTTGCCCACTAACACCAAACTAGGACAGTCCTGCTAATAAACAGCACAGAGAAAAATGAAGAGGAGGAAGCTGGTGCAGAGGAGGAGATCGAATGCTGAGAAGATGAAGGTTCCTTCCCTGGGTATTTCCTCACCACAGGGAGATGGTGGAAGGGGAGAAATTTCTCATGTGGTTCCAGCCCCTGGCAGAAGAGACCGTGCAAAGTCGTGCTCAAGCATGCAATATGCAGCCAGTAATGCTGTAATAGAGCAGCCGAAAAACACATGGAAAAAGCAAAATCCAGCAGAGCCAAATCATCAGCACCCACCATTGCACATTCAGAACTCTTGCCCAGCATACAGAAATTGGTTTAGGAATATCTCCCAGAAAAGGAAAGTAAGAAAACCTCTTTCTCCTGGGCTAGCTTCCCCCACAGAGGAAGGGGGGGTTGTTACACTGGTGTAGGAGAGCTTTTCCAACCACACGACAGTGGCCAGAGTCTCTCTGTCATTAAAATTGCCAGCCTATGCTTTAAATGACATAGTTTGCAGGCTGAACTTTAAAGCTCCTTGACTGGTCATTACGAAGTTTCCTAGACTATTTTAGCATGTGAGCTTGTCGTTGGCGTCTAATACCAATAAACAAGCCTCGATGCTGGTGCTTTCCATCCCCAACACTGCAAGTGAGAACATCAGAGTTTTCTCTTTCCTGTGAAAATCCCATAAGCCAGCCAGGTAATTAATTTTCTGCTTTTGAGGAGAGCTTAGTCTGGCAAGGAGTTCAAGGCAGGAGCATTAGCAGAGCTCAGCTCCCGCTGAACCCCGGGAGAGATGGATGTACCTCCTCCAAGGGGTCCGCTCAGCTGGGAGGCAGCTAGTGAAAGCAAAATAGGCTTCCTAACAGGAATCACATCCTGAGTCATTATTTTCAGATACTTGAGTGTCAGCCAAGGACATACAGTGTGTATGTCCCAGCGTGAGCCCAGTTGATTTTATCATCCTGTTATTCCACCGTGCTCAAAGTCACTGCCCATCCTGGGTTTTGTGTCGTTGACCCAACTCTGTCTGAATTCTCACCAGAAGAACTTCTCGGTGCCATCCACCAACAAGCAGGGCCCAGGGCGTGTCTCAGAAAACCAACATAATGAGGAGGTGTTGTTGCATCCCAGGGTACCATCATTTCCCCATCCAGCACGCAATCTGTTGAGGCATCACCATGAGCTGTGGTGTTTCCACGTGGGACATCCTCCGGGCTGGGGCAGTTCTGGTTACTCAGGGACCCGGAGGCTTTTCCGAGTGCTCCTACAAACCAGATGGGTTATGGCACAAATTGCAGCAGATGTTTCCACCATCTCCTGTCCACAGCTGCTTCAGGAGGTGCTGAGGAGAGGCTGGGGTGTTGTTTCTGCCCCCTCTCATTGTCGCAGTAGTCATCCTAAGGGAGCAGGGTAACAGTTTTCTCCACGTGCTGGGATCAGTGACCTGCAGGTCTGTGTGAGGTGATTTGATGAAAGAAAAACACACATTTTGCCAAGTCTTTTTTGCACCATTTGCTCTTCATTGACAACTGACGACTGTGCCCCAACCAGCTCCCCTGTACAGGTGGGTTGGATGGTGGCAGCAGGTCACCGTGGAGGTGCTCCTGCATGCTGAGAGCAAGAGCTCCGAGTTCCTGGACAGCTGGTGGTGGTCTCTGTGCAAATCCAGATATTGCTCCCAGGTCAACTGGGCTAAATCGGCCAGTTGGGCCAACGGGCTGGGCTCTGCCTGCCCAGCACACGGTTCCTTTCACATCCCCAGTCTCGGTGCCATGCCAGCTCTTGGCCCCGAGAGGTATGAGCACCAGCCACCTGCAGACCTCGCATCCTGGGTTGGGTGCCTGGTGCATGATGCAGAATGGGTCCCTTGTTCAGGCTTGGACTTTTGATGCTGCGTCCGAAGAGGGCGTGCACAACAGGGGTTTGCTATGGTCCAACAACATGGCATATCACCTCGGGGACAAATGCCCATCTCCAAGGGGTGACACATCTTCCCTCCGTGCTGTTTCTCCCCTCCGTCCCTTCCTTTGCCCCGTCCTGCTGAGCCCAAAGAGCAGAAAATGACTCCGCAGCAGCTTGCTGCATTTTTGCAGGGGCTGGGGAATCCCCTCCCCCCCGCGGCCGCTGCTGTGTGTAAGTGTTTTATTGTTTGCCTGTTGAGGTGTGAATGAAGTAATGGGCTTTCTCCATCACTTCATCCGTCTCCGGCTGACAGCTTTGCTTAGACACATTGTGCTGTTCTGTATAAACCCTGTCACCTTGCCATCTCCAAACAGACAGCTTCCTCTGGGAAACTGTAATCAAGCTCTCCTGAGCACTCAGCTCGCACTGTCCGCGGCTCGTAAATCACGGCGGCTTTCCTGGAAAATCGCGAGAGGAGACAGACGGACCGACACACTCACACCCAGCCATGGGGTCCCAGGGCTCCCAGGCAGGCGGGCGGGCAGGAGCCACGGTCTGGCCACGGGCAGCGGGGCTTTCCGGGAAGGGGGGAACCTTTGGCTGCTGATGTGAGCGCGCCTGCCTGGGGTGCGGGGACCTCAGTGAGGTGAGGAAATGTTCCTGCTGACCCCGGCGCTGCACCAGCCTGCACATGGGCTGGCACTGCTGCAGCATCTCTGATGTGCCGGAGGTTGGAGGTGCCTGTTTTGGGACCCACTGGCAGAGGGGATGCGTGCTGAGGGTCATTCATGGTCTCCGTGCCCAGCCATTTAGATAAGGAACAACTTGCCCTCGGTAGTGCTGAAGCCTCCTCTGATATCAAGTTGTCATCTCACGTTGCCAGAGAGGGATTGTGAACGTGGCTGGGTTGCTGGTCCTGAGTGCTCAGCTGTCTCAGGATGGTGCTGGTCACCCCTCAAGCCCCCATGCTGGAACAAGCATCCCCTGTGAAGTGCAATGGGAGGCAGCACCCGGCCTGCAAGGAACCAGCTGCCTCGGGGTCATGGCTCTGCTCCTCCACGCCGTGGTCTCCGCTCATCAAGTCCCAGCTTCACACTGCTCAGCTCGTGCATTGCCCTGGGCCTCCTGGCAAGACGCCTTTGCCCAGGACCTGCAAGTCCTCCCGGGAGCCCAGCCGTCAGTGCGTCAGCAGCAGAGCTGCCGCATAAACCTCTCAGCACCAGGAGAACAATGCAGCGGGTTTTTCTCCATCCACCTGGGTTTAAATGCTATGTCAGGAAACAAGACGGCTGCTCCCATTAGCAACCTGTGCCTCTCACTCAGTTATTTTGGGGAGGATGCTTGGAGGATGCTCTTCAGCGGAGAGCTGGCAGGAGGCGACCTGGCCACTGCCAGGAGCCACCACCACCATCCCTGGAGCTGCGTAGGCACCTGTGCAAGGCACCCAACCTGTGCACGCTGTGGGACCAGTGTGTCCTGACCGACGGGGGCTGGGGAGAGATGGCTGCGGGTCACTTCTCCAGGGACCCTTCAGCTGGAGAAAAGTTGTGTGCTATTTTTTGCCATTTTTATCCACTGTCTCAGGGATTTCATGGCGGTGGGAGCAGAAGCAGGGTGGGAATGACCAGTTCAGCACCAGTTGGAGAATGTCTGTCCTCCTTCTAAAGGGACCAGACTCCCTACTTTCTGACAGACCTCTGTCGCCATCAGAAGCACCAATTTCATAGGACAACAGGCTTTATAGACCAAAGTCCTCACTTCATCCTCCCTTCTCCCTGGCGTCCATCACCAGGCTTTCAAGGCTCCCCTTACCTGAGCCCAAAACTGTGGCAAAGGTGCTGAGATCCAGAAAAGAGGCCAGGAACTGCCTGTTTTGCAGCTCTGGCTGCAAAGGAGATGAAGGCGAGTCGCTGGTCCAGCACAGTTGTCGGGGCGGCGTATGTCTGGCCTGTGATGATGGAGTGTTAAACACCAGTGAAGCAGAAGAGCAGACAGGGGCTGAGCCGGACCCGGGGCTCTCTGCGAAATACAAGAGGACTTTATGTCTCTTCTAGGAGCCTGCAGCAGTGGGCGGATGTTGATCCGGAGCACGGTGCATTAACCTGGGATTATGGTGAAGACTAACGATCGCCCGTTTGGCGCTGTCATCCCTCAGCGTGACGGATGCTTAAAGACTTTGCCGGCACGGTCCTGGAGGACGGACCAGTGCAGCCAGTGCATGTGTGTGCGGAGAAGCTGCCGGTGGGGAGAGGCAGTGAGCCCAGGTCCCGAATCCCCAGCCCAATTCAGGAAACCATCAGCATGATATGCAGCCCTAATTAGGGGAATAAACTTAGCAAAGAATTCAAACATAAATTTGCTCTTGCTGATTTCAGACTTCGCACACGTTCACTGAGTAGACGGGTTCCCCCAGGACCCTGTACTGAGCTCTGCACTGTCTCTGATTTATAAGGTCCTCTTGGACATGCTAAATATAGTATTAAGTGTAATAAATGTAGATCACTTTCCTAAATATTCTGTGATTTATGCCCAGGCTCCTTCCCCTGAGAGCTGGACTCATAAATCCTCTGTGCAGAGCTGTCGCGGGGGGCACATTTCCTCAGGCGGGTTGGAGAGTTAATAAGTGGGAAGGGAGCACCGAGCGTGAAAGGGAGCAGGGGAGAAAAGCCAATGTCAGAAAGAAAGGGGATGGAGCTTTGGGAAGGAGGGAGGGCTCCCAGCGCACTTTTTATGGCGCATGTGGCACCCCTGTGTTGGGCAGCAGGATGCTGTTGATGCTCCTGCTGGGAAACGGGCTGCAGATGTGTCCTTCATGTCAGGCAATATGGCCCTATAGAAGTCTGTGGGAAGGATCTGGAAGCCCTGGGCACCGCTGCAGGGCCAGGGTCCATGGGTAGGTAGCAGCTGGTGCAGTTTGCGGGTTTGCTGGGCTGACCCGCCTCCTGTGCTGGCTTAAAAGTCGTTGCGTCCTATCATGTGGGCTGCTCTTTGCTTCCCTTCTCTGTGCAGGATCCATCATGGATCACAGGAAGATTAAACAGGGAAAATGCTGACACGAAGGCTGGAGGATGTGTGGGGAAACCCCAGAGCCCAGCTGGAGGGAACAGGAAGGGTTTGACCTACACCCAGCAGAGCACAGACTGGGGAATGATGTCCCTTGGGATGCCCAGGGCAGCTCCCTTCCCGTGCCCCGGGGACCACATTGAGACGGAGACCCACACGATGGGGCAGCTCTGAGAGCCTTGCAATGGCGTTAACCCCACCACAGCTTGGAGACAAGGGTTGTTGCAGAGAAGGGCCGAGGGGTGTGAAACAACATGGGAAGATGCTTTGCATGTTTCCGTGCAGGGCTGTGGCAGGGGCTTTTCTCAGCTGAGCTGCCGCCTTCTTCAAACTTCCCTTGATACTTCCTGATGCAGTCCTTCCTCCCTGCCCTCCCTCCCCTTCTCACCTCTGGGCACCACTTTTTTCTCGTCTTAGGTGTGATTCCCTCCCTTTTGTTCCTCCATTCTCCTCTGGCGAGGCCCAGACTCCTGACCACCAGCCCATCCTTCAGCCGAGCCCCCACGGACCTTCACTCTCCTCCCCGCTGACCATTTCTTCCCACCACTTTCTCCAGTGCCCATTCTCCATCCCCATCATGGAGCACACCAGCTCATTGCTCTGGCCTCTCCTTCCCACGGAACCATCCTCTCTGAAGCTGGTCCTGCAGCTCAAGCACTGTTTGGGCAGCAGAGGGACCAGCAGCTAAAATTGTGTCTCCCCTGAAGAAGTCAGGCCACCCGTGCAGCCACTTCCCACTCCACCCGATGAGAAAGCAGCCTAGGATGAGGTGTGCTATTTGATGGGAAAGCAACAGTGCAGGCTGGGAAGGGTTGCAAGTTCAGAGGAGGAACCTCTGGGCCGAACGGGAAGGGGACCTGTTCGAAAAGAGCCTCCTAAAGGGAGGAGAAGGGAGAAAAAAAATGGTAGAAGTAGAAAAAAAAGAGCTGCAGATTGACATCAGCGTGCCCTGCGAAGAAAGGCTCGTTTGTGATCGTGGACTGTGCTTCCCGAGGAGGACAAGAGGGTGATTTATCTGCAGGAACAAGAGATGGGTCAGGCAGGGAGAGATGTGAAACGCGGATTTGGTCAGAGAAAACGGTCCCACCAGCCCTTGACACAACAAGGGAGGCTGTTGTGGGAGAGAGGATTCAGCAGTCCCTTTTTTTGGAGATGATCGCACCAGTTTGCCTCTTTGGTACACGCAAGGATAATCTCAGCATGCAGCTTCACTGCTACTCGACCACAGCCAAAGCAGGAGGGCTGGAGCGGGGCACGAGGCCAGCTCTTTAATGACCGTACTCCGCATTACGGATTTCCAGTAAAAATCCATCATGATTAACGCGTTGAATTTGTCACAGCCTAGACTTTCATGACAAAAAACATGACTTTTTGGGTTTTCTCACAACAAGTCATGTTCTTTGTAATCTAATAGGCGCTGCTCCCCCACAGTCCTTTACAAACTCAGCTCTGTTTTGTTCCCGGGTCGTCACAGATGGGAAAATGACCAGAGCTGTGAAACACTTTCATGCCATTTGTCAAGTTTTATTAAATGGCTTGGAATATTTTTATTACCAAACAAGGGTTTCTCAGTGGGGCTGGGGACCCTGCGTGGGCCCTTCTCCATCTCCAGGGCTTTTGTGTGTTTTGTGTGACTCTTTTCCCCCATTTTGCCCCCACAAACAGGCAGCCCTAATGAGAATCTGAGATTTCTCAGCAGCCTTGTGTCAAGCAGAGGAAACCTAGAAGAGCATTTATATTTAGTTGCTTGAGGTATTTCAGTGCAAAAATGTGGGCTGAAAATGACAGCAAACAGGCAGTGAGGTACAAAACGCCATTAAACCATTTTCCCCCTATTAGAAGGAGAGAAAAACACCCCATGCAGATTTGTTCCCATTGGTATGAGCAGGGCTGTGAGAAGCTCCCACAGATGAGGATGGGATACGCAGGTCACATCACCGGCGTGACACATCTTCTGCCCTCCATCCCTGGCCATCTCTTCCCTGTGCCATGCCATGCCATACCATCCTGCCCTTTCTTATCTCATCCCACCTAGTGTTTCTCAGTGCCGGCCTCCTCGTTCCCTGCTTGCAATTAGTTTGTAAGGTCAGTGCAAGGACTCTTGCATGAAGAATGCATCCTGTCCAGCCAAAAAGTCTCTTGGTCTAAACTGTTACAAAGAAAATTGAGGAAGAATTGAGGAAGAGCATGAAATCCTGACAGCTGATGTAAACTACAAAGTAACATGCTGGTCTCACAGCATAATATATATGTGACCAGAGGGTGTTTGTGATCCAGCTACAAAAAGTCCACATACAGTTTAGCTCTTTACTGCAGAATTTGCACTGGGATTTGGCAAAGAACGATAAGAAAGATGCAGGCTTAGAAAGCCCTTCTGGCCACGGGGCTTTGCAACGGGAGGTAGAAAGTCCCCACCATAGGAAACCATCGCGGTCACTGAGAAGGGTTTGTCTGGGAGACAAAAGTATCTTGATTGTTTGGGCCAGACTTTAGATGGGAGGATGGGTCTTATCCTGGGGCAGGCTCTTATCCTGGGGCAGACTATCCCCTCTGGCCAGGTCGGGCAAGGCCCAGCCAGGACCCCAGATGACCTGGATGTCTGGGGAGACTGTGCAGCACCTCTGTGCGTCTGTGTCCTGGGCAGTGATGAGCTGGGCAGAATTTAATGCTAAAAGTTCACCTTTCTGTCTCTGCGGAATTTTCTTCCTGTGATGACAGCAGGACTGGGCTGTCTGCCTGGACTGGTACCAGGCTGGGGGGATGGAGGTGAAGCCCAAGCGCCCTGGAGTGCAGACGAGGGACCCACCAGAGGTGCAGAGGACGTTTCCCAGCCAGAAAGGAGTGGTAGGACAGTCCTGAAGAGATCCCCCTGCACATGTGGTATGAAACACAGACCACTGCTCAGTCTCTATGCCTTAGGGCAGTGAATGGCACTGATTTACCCCATAAATTTTGTCATGGTAAGTTCTGCAGTACCTTGAAGGCGGGGGACTCTGTAAGATTAACTCTGAAATCAATAACCAGTAACCCTGGCCCAATAAACCAGGGTCTGTAATGTAATGTCTCCTAAGACTCAAGGGCCAGGAGTGCAATTTGCATAAAAAAGCATTAGGCACAGCAGCAATGGAAATGAGCAGGCTGCTGGGGACTCTGCTCACCGCATGCTGCATCATGTGCTATGTGAGCTACGTGATGGGATTATTTATCCAGAAACAACATTTTCCTCTTTGTAAGCAATCACCACTGTGTAGTGTGCATTGCCCTGCTTAGCAAAGAGCAATGCACCCTCCAGCCTAACCTCTGAATAAGGAAGAAATATTTGAATTTTACTGAAGTGTCTGTAGGTTGGAAGACAGTTTATGGGACCAGATACACTATATAATACTGGGGTCTGCAGACTGGTCAGGAGGAGAAACCAGTACGGAAAATCAGGCTAATCTCTTAGCACAATGTATTTTTTTCATATTACAGGTGTCAGTCCCCCAACACATGTATATAAAGAGGATCCAGGCAAATCCAGGGAACGGTCTTCTACCAGAAATGGTTGCAGGTAGATGGATGGGGAAAGAAAGGACCAAGTCCTTTGTTAGGTTTTTGGTCCAGAGTCTTTGGTTGGTTCTTGGGTTGAGGCTGGTGCTGGGAACGTGGCCCAGCTGTGGAGTTCACAGAGTCACAGACCTGGGACACCAAGTCCCCCCGAAGCCATGACCAGTCTCCCTGATGCCTGCAGTAGTGATGGATCTCCAGGAGGTCAGTGAATTGTTCTGCGCCCATGCACCTTCTATTTACTCTTCTGCCTTAGACACTGCGTTTTCACTGAGCTCCAGATTACCTGGTTCTGCCTCTAACAAACTTGCTTGTATTTCTTTAGAGGTCTGCTGTGTGTTTTCATTTTGCAAATTGATATTATTTCTTTCTGTCCTTAGTCCTAAGCACACCCAGTTCTTTGCAACTTTCCCTATCCTATTTGGTGCTGGCAGCGTGTCAGGATCTCTCCACTTTATCTTATCAGAATAGTAACTTCTCTCTCCAGATATGAAGGTGTCCAACTTGCCTGTTTCCCTTCTCACCAATTTAATTTGCTTCTAATGTTACGGGTAGTTTCAGGGCTGTTGCTCAAACCACTTGGGCCCTGCTGTTGTATTTTATGGTAAGATAGAGTGATACGTGCCCAGGCTTCCCTTACAGAAGCCTGGGGATATTCAACCTGCTTCACTACCTGCGTCTGCTAATTTGATGGCACAGGCAGAAAGGCGGGCCAAGCTAGCAAACGTGATTGTTACAGGTCTGTACCGATCTCTCCAATTTCCCTTTGCCATTTTGCAAGGGCCACTTTGACGATCTGCCCCATTGCTCACCTTCGCTTGGCAGGTGATCCTGAGGTGCACACTTACAGCGAGCCGTCTCTCGCCTCATCCCGTGCAGCTCCTGACAGCCATTCACTTTCTCACGAGGTTGACACTGGTTTGGTGCATCATGCATCACTGCTCCCCTGCTGGCACAGGACATGCCACAGCTTACTCTGTTGCCATGTAAGGTTTTGGGTTTTTAACTTTGTTCTTTTTTTAAACGCTGGTTTCATACTCAGTAGTAGTACCGGAAAACACAGTCATTTCTGAAGGACGTGAGCTCTTCCATCTGGTTTGGGAAGGCGGGGGTATTTTCTTGGAAAGGATGCGTCTGAAAGCTGTCTAAAGGGGCTGCGTGCAACAGAAAGCAGAAATGTCCTGGACTGGGACAACGATGCCTGGGGAAAACGTACTGCTGGAAACACAAGACCCCAGCAGGGCTGGTGAAAGGGGGCTCGGGGGTCTCCAGACCAACCTCCCACCAGTAGCAGGACTACCTACAGCACTCGATCGGGGTGGCTGTGGCTTTGTCTAGCTGAGTCCTGGAAAACCCCATCCTGCACCTCTCTGGGGACCTGTCCCAAGGCACAGGGAAGAAGAGTTTTTCATTGCCCTGCTCGGACATAGCGAGCCCCAGTATGCCATTGCCCCTGGTACCATCAGTTTGTCTCTGTGCTCTTGGTAACTGCCTTCTGAGTAGCTGCTGCTGCATTCCACTGCAGGACGAGGTGGCTCCGTCAGGACTGCCATACAGTGCCTGGGCTTGGTACGAGCTCACAGGAGACCCCGGAGTCAAGATGCCCGGACACCAGCCCTCGTATATCCATGTGGCAGGCTCACAGGGACCCCACAGCTGCCACTTGTGTGAGCAGAGGTGATTTATGCTGACTTTTCATTTTGTTGTTTAGTAAATCAGGAACTTGGAAATCAGCATGGTTTCTTGTGCGAGCCTCACTAACGGCCGAGGTTATCACAACAGCTATAAATCCCCCACGATTCTGGATGGGAAATCTCATTATTTCTCCTCTCTCCTCCCTTCCCTGGGCCATGAGATCTGGCAGAGCTGTAGGAGAGAGGAGTTGATTCAATCCAGCTCCGGCTAAAGTGATCAACCATGAATCATCATCTCCTGGAGACCCTCTCTTTTGCTGAGCCTGGGCTCCCAGGGAAGTTGTGCTGGCTGGTCCGTCAGCAGGTACTGCCACAGAGGCCAAGCAGAGAGCAAGGTGGGACATCTCCTGCCCTGACAAGGCAGACTGCTGTGCAAGAGAGGTGGCAACCATGCTGCCCTCCTTTTTTTGTCCACTCCTGCACTCTCTGTGGGGACACAAAATGGCCAAGAGAGAAGGTGGACAATGATGCTAGACAACCACCATGAGCAGGGCTTCTAGGACTGGATAAGACTGTAAAAGGTCTTCAGCCAGCTAGGACATGAGGGAAAACACTCATGAACAAAGACCCAAAAGGAATTCCTCTCCTGTCTCCTGCTGCCTTCCCATCCGTCTCTGCCCCCTGGGAGGGGGGTGTTTCTGTGCCACCCTGCCCCATGGGTCCCTCTCCTGCCACCTGCACTCCTCCTCCTGCACCTCCTGGCCGTTGGTGCTGTCTTAAACAGATGCTCCAGAGCCTTGCAGTTGGCATGTAGGGAGGACACCTTCCTCCGTGCCAGGAGCCCACAGGAGTCAGATGGTTTATGACCTTCCCTTGCACTTGGCAACCCCCTGGAGAAGCTGTGGGTGTCCATGTAAGTCCTTCTTAGTTGGTACATCTCGTACGAATTGCTGCTAAAATAAGGACTGCTGCACTGCAGAACATCAGTGAGTCCCACAGCAAGACGTCTCCTTTTCCTCTGCTGCGATTCACTCCCTGGTACCCCATTTTTGGGTAACACAAAAGAGTGAGATGGAGGATACCAAGTCACGTAGGTATCCCCTTCCCAACACCTTCTCCTTGCCTTCTCACCCACCTCCCTCCCGGTCTCCCTGGAGGACTCCACTGCTGTTCCCCACAGCCTTCCTGTCCCTCTGCTCCCCCACGTCCCACAGGGCATGACATGACCGCAGGGGAGGGCACTGCTCCAGAAGAGCACCCCGCTGACTCGTGTGACGGCTTCATAATATATTCCAGATTCCCCTCCATTCCCATCCCTGCTGCGTCCTATCATTTCCCTGGGTTTTGTTTGATTGCTGCTGAGCACAGACCTTCGTGTGCATATTTGTGTTAGTAGCTCAGCCACTTCATTCTTATGTTCCTACACAAGTCTTGGATGCATCACTGGGGCTCAGTGACTTACTGCTCTTCTGTGTGTCAATTTATTCCACCACCTTCTTCTGACATGACCATTGCTCATTTTATAAGCTGAAATGAGCACATCCAGGGTAGCTTTCTCCCCAGCACCCTCTGTGGTCCTCAACAATTTGAAGAAACCACTCAGCTTCCAATTGCTACTTTTTGCTATCGCCCTCCGTTTCTCTCCCAGGCTTCCAGCTACTCACCAACATCAGATTTTATGTCTTTTTATTGCTTATTTTTATACCTTCTTTATTTTATAACATTTTTTGCCATTCGCTCTGATGAAATCCCATCCTAATTCCCTTGTTAGGTAATCCCTGGCATGCTTTACGCTTGCTTCTATTGCCTGCACTAAGGCTGGATTTCCTTTTTCTGAAGTACCCCGTTCAGCTCAAATACGCGATGAAACCCTGTCATGTCAGCAAATGCTGTTGATTTTCTTTCCCACACGGGCCTTTCTGCTTTTCCTCTTAGGATACGCAACCTTCAAAGCCTCATTGATGGGCACATACACGGCTTCCATATGAAAGCTATGGCCTTACATGAATTTGCCTTTAGGGCCCTTTAAATGAACTCTCCTCATTTATTTATTTTGAAGTAAGTTCCCACTTTCTAACATTGAGCAGCCTCCAGCAGTTTTGGAGGCAGCGCTTCCCCCAGTGACTCTGGTTAATTGCGTTGTGATCACTGGAAGTTAATAGCTCGCCACTGGCAGCTTCTTGAAGTAAAATCTCCATGTGATTTTTGAGTGAGGGCAGAAATGGCAAGATGTCTATTAAAAAAGAAAACCCCAAATAAACAACTCTGGCAGTAGTTGTAGCTCTGTGTGTTGCTGTCTGGCTCAGATCAGTCACCCCTGCCTGAACCAGAACCCAAACCGTTCGTACTGTGGTTGCAGTTATTTGTGGGAGAAATGTCAATTTTGATAACAGTCATTACAATCAGTTTTGAGGGACATAGAAGCTTAATTATGAATTTGAAGCAGTTTTGTCAGATGGATTTCAGATTCCTTGACTCCAAACTAAACACACAAAAATGGGGCTTGAAGCAGCAGATATTCCACCAAATGCTGCGGATTCCCAAGCTTTTCAGACCAGAGTAAACTTGCAAGCACAATTATATGCGTGCCTGGGCTGAAACGTGTGTCTTAAAGCATCCCTTGCAAAAATATCCTGTGTGCGCCGCGGTGAGAAAACATTCCTCTAGGGCCCCGCTGGGCTGTCCCCTGGTGCTGCCCAGATGCTCCAGGGCTTGTGCTGAGGGTTTGCAGCCGTGTTGCATCCCCGATGGTGCTGCACCCCCGATGGTGTTGCACCTCCGATGCATCCCCGATCCATCCCCAACTCCTGCCCGGCGTGGGCTGGGCAGGGTCTGAGCGCAGCATCCTGCCCGCGATGCCCCGATGAGGAGATGCCTCCCGAAACAGCGAGGCAACTTCTCCCCCTTGAGGGCTCTCTGCACACCCGCCTATTTGTATATAAATAGCAACTTCACCCCCGTGTCCCCGCAGAGGGGACACCGCTCCTGCTGCCCTCAGCCCCCAGATAGCTCCTGGAGGAGGAGGGCAGGCTGTGGGCAGCATCGCGGGGCCGCCGAGCCTGGTGTAGGCAGCTCCCTGCCAGTTCCAGCCGGGAGCCAGCATTCCTCCACTGGCAAGCCTCTCGCCCCGATGAAAAGCCCCAATTCAGCCGCCTGCGTGCCGAGTACCTGACACCTTCCCCAGCACAAAGAGGGCTTTCTGCCTCCCGCAGCCGGCTGCTGCTGGGGAAGCGGTGGGCACAGAGAGCTGCCTCTTGCCGAGAGGGGTCACAGAGCCACATCCTGAACACGCCCCAACAAAACCCGCTTGTCTTGGCGGGGGGCAGTGGAGAACACAGCCTGGGGCAGGTGGCTGCCAGCCGGGATCATGGCTCCCGGTCTGCCAAACTTCTGGATGGGATGGCTCGCCCGGGTCTCCAAGCCTTGCTCAGGTCAATGGGATGGCGAAGGTTTTAGGACCAGCCCTGTGTCTGGGCTCCTGTCTCTGAGCTGCTGACCTGGCCAGGGGTGGCTGGTGCTCCCCTGTCCCTGTGTTCCTCCACAGCAAGCCCTGAGCTGGGATGGAGTGGGTGGTCACGCCGAGACTGCCACACTGGTGGGTCGGATGGGGAGTGATGATACACAGGCTTGGCTGGGAGGTGGGGGGTAATCCTAGCACTGAAACAGGGTTTGTGATGGATGGAGAGTAACTCATTTAGGGAGGCATCCACTGGGGAAGCACTGGCGAGGCTGTTAGTCTTCATATTATCTTTGTTCTTCCCATTGCCTAGGAGACCCTAAGTTGGAAGTGGTCCACAAAAACTCCTTCACCCACCAGTGCCTAAAAGCAGGACACAGTGTGTGATGCAGACCCCACAGGACGCAAATTACTCAGCTCGGAGACCCTGCATCATTTCTGCTTTTCATCCAGGGACTGTCAAGTGCGATGTACACAAGCCATCGAGGAGGAGAGGACCAGATCTCAGGGCTCCCATGCTGCAGCTGAGAGCCAAAGTCCCTAGACTGCAGCCAGGGCCTCCCGTGCCTGCTCTCCGCCTGTGCCTCGGAGCCTCTCCCTTCCTCATCAATGGTCTCCCGGTATGATGTTCCCAGAGCTGGATGTTGGGAAGCTTCCTGGGCCCCCTCCCCATCTTCCCTGTCCATCACAGTGGGAACCCAGCCTCGCAAAACCATCTCTTGATCAAGACACCTAAAACTCAGGCTGCGCAGTGCAGAGCATCACAGCAAACCCCCTTCTTGGATCTGGTCCTGTGAAACTCAGGGTGCATGTTGACTTCAGCCAGCTTTTGTTCGGGCCTTGCGGTCATCCTGCCACAGAAGCGCAAGGGTAAGTCCTCCTCCCCAGGTCTGGTGTCCCACCAGGCCCAGGCGCTGCCCGAAGAGGCTCAGCCCATTACGAGAGACCAGGGAGATGCTGGATGCATTTGCATTCCTTCTGAATGCAAGTCAGATGCGACATGAAACGTCACAGTTCAGGCAGATCGGCCACGAAACCAAAACCAAGATTGCTCTCAGCAAGATGTGCAAACCCCTTCCTGTGTCCCCTAATCATCATTCTGCCTTTTATTGCTTTCATGAACTCTCCTGCAGAAAGCACACATGGCTTAAAAAAAACCCAGATCCATTCTAGGTTATTGCCCACGTTTCCAAAGCAACAACTGAGCACTTTGAAGGGAAAGCAAGAAATCACTGTGAGGTTCTAATGAAGGGATAAAAGGCTGAAGTCCCTGGTAGGTATCATGGGATACCCTTCCCAGGTATGTGCATATTTTGCACAGGTGTGTCTGAGCAGGTGCCCCGGCACTGCTCACACATCTCATGGCCACGTCTATCGCTCACAGCCACGCTGTGTGCAGGCTGTTGGAAGGATGCAGTCCTTTCAGAAAGAAACAGAAGAGCCTTGCTCCATCTGTACGTAACAAGCTGGGAAGAGCAAATTGAATCAGGCTCCAAAGCCTTCCCTGCTTGTCTGCTTAACGCACTGAAGACCCTGGGCTCTGAGCTCTCAAGCCGGACTTGCATCTGTGGCTTCATGGAGGCTGCAGGAGTTTCTGATCCCCAGAGAAAGCTGGTGAGTCGTGCAGAAATGACGTTGTGAATGGAATGCATTGCAGCGCTCACAGCACACGGCAGGTCCCTCCATCACTAACACAGCACCCAACTACAGCCCAGTTGCTCCGGAGGTTGCAAGGCCTGATCCTGGCACTCCCATGCCATCAGCAGGCACTTCTGCTGGGGAGAGGATGCCGTCGGGACCATCGGGGGGGGATACTTGGCTGTGCCGCTGTCACTCTCCGTGGGACTGTGCTTGGAGGTGGCAGCAGGCATCTCTTCACCTCCTTCCTTTCCTTCCACATCTCAGCATCTCTCCCTCGACCCTTTTTCCTTCTCTCTTTGCTGCTTGGAGCTCCCCCATGCAGGCAACCAGGGCAGAGATGCTATAAACAGGATATGGACTCTCTGGAAATCTGCAAGCAGGAGCGGCTGAAGGTATTTAATAGTATCCCTGCAGTAAACAGGGATAAAGAGGGATCAGCTGTATGGAGCAGGGAGTCAGTATCAGATGGAGTTGCTCTGCCATGCCGACTATTTACTGAAACAGGAAACAAATATTTTTTTGGCTTTTGCCAAAGAAAGATTTCCTTAAAAATGTGTTAATATTAGAAGTAAAAAATGTAGCTTTTAGACATGTTAAGTGGCCACATTCACTGGAGTTTTATTTACTATATAAAGGTTAACATTGGTCTGTTTATCCTACGGACGAGATTTCCAGCAAATTACAAGAAGGGTCATGTAACAGTCAGCTCCTGCCTGCCCGAGCTTATTTGCCAGCACCAAATCCCTGGAGCCTGCGGAGCTGGAGCAGAGAGAAGGGATATTCAAAAGGAGTCTGAGAACGGGAGAAAAGAAATAACAGAGCTTTAAGTTGCTTGGAGTTCACTCACCGGGAAGGCGGAGGCTGGGATCATCCAGGTGCTGGGGTGGGGTGGCGAGAGGCAGAGATGCTGCGTTGGTCCCCCCAGAGCTGTCTGAGCGCTCCAGTGGGAGGAAGGCTAAAGAAAACCCATTGTCAGTGCAAGCGAGCTGCTTTCCTGCTAACCCCAAAGAGCCAGTTTAAAGCCTGGATCAGGAGATTTTATCCCTTGGCCAACACTTCTTACGTAGTTTTACTATGATTATTCTGCTGGAGATATGGTGGCGCTCCAGAGAAACATCCAGTCTCTGTCCTTCATCCAGGAGGGACATCCTGGGACCAGTGCTGCGGGAACAAAATCATTTAAATTTCTCTCACAGACATGCCATCCCTTTCCTGAGGGGTCAGGCTGCCTTGCACCTTGCCCGTCCCCCCTGATCTGGCGGTCCCCTGCCTTGGACAGGCTCATTGAGGTCGTCCCATCTCCTCCTGCCAGTTTTGGGACTTCCTTCTGCCTGCAGCTTCCCACAGTGCTCCGTGGGAAACCTATTCTCAAAACATTTGTGAAAGTCCTGGAAAATGATTCTGTGCTAAAAAATACATCAGAAAATGGGTACATTATTAATGGCCCTGCTGTCAGCACCATAAAATCTGAACGGCGAGGCAAGGTTTTTCTTTAATGAATGGTACAATCAAGTAACGCTGCTATCTGGAAGAGATGCTTTAGCCAAATTATTAGCCCTAATATAGAAAAATTAAGGTGGACATCAAAGGCTTCAGATACCTAGGAGGTTGAATTAGGTAATTTACTACTTTTCTGTTCTTAACCTCAGTGATTTGCATAGCCTTATTAGCTGGAATCAAGGTGGCCTTACAACAGTCCTAGCAGAGGAAAGGCAAACACTGAGAGCAGGCAGGAGAGAGCCTGGCTGCACTCTAGAGGTCTTGGTGCTCAGCAGTGGTGTTGGAGCCCTGAGATCTCGTCTGGTCCTGTTAAATGGCTGTTTAACACCTGGGGACACCTCAGCCACAGATTTGCACAGCCATTCCTCAAAGTGGTTGGCACCAAACGGTGCAGTGTGACCTGCTGCTCATTCATGGCATGAAGAAACACAGCGGTCCCAACTTGCTGGGTCCTGCCAGCACTTCCAGTCCATGCGGGTAAAACCTGGCATCGCCACAGGGGGTGGGGGCACACGTGTCTGGAGGAGAGGGACAGCCAAAGCAAGCTAACACCAACCCGAGCACATTCAGAAAAGGGCCAGGCTCTGCACCTGCCACCATGTGTGGTCCCATCTGATTCAGGAGCTAGGGGACCATCTTTCCCAGTCACGATGGGTTCTCATGGAGGGGGGCAGTTCATTTCTCCCCGCCACGTTTCACTGTCTACCCACACCGGCAAGGTATAGGAGCTGATAGAAATTAAAATATCACAAATATCACTTCAGCTCCGAAACTGAAGGCTGGAGGCAATCAAGAGCCGCTCTGCAAGGGTGCATAATGGAAAGTCTTAGCAGTGTTAGCCATAGCTGCTGCTGTAGGCATTGGCTATTGCAAGAGGGGAAATCTGAATCAGAAATAATGAACCAAGTGAAGAGACCTGTGGATGGTATGGGTGGAGACAACTGTTCCCTGAACACCAGGAGCATCCCAGCAATAGCCTGAAAGGGATCGTCCCTCCCGGGTGAACCTGTCCAGGACCGGTTCTCCTCAGGGGTCCAACTTCTTGCCTTCATTGCCAAGTGAATAATGAGAGACCTCCGCAGGCCTTCATTTTGCCAGAGAGGTACAAACAGGTCTCCATGACCTTCATAGAATCATAGAATGTGTTGGGTTGGAAGGGACCTCTAAAGGCCACCTAGTCCAACCCCCCTGCAGTCAGCAGGGACATCTTTCACTAGATCAGGTTGCTCAGAGCCTCATCCAGCCTGGCCTTGAATGTCTCCAGGGATGGGGCCTCCACCACCTCTCTGGGCATCCTGTGCCAGTGTCTCACCACCCTCAGAGTAAAGACCTTCTTCCTGATGGCTAATCTAGCGTGATCTGTGTTTCCTGTGCTCAATGAGAAGGAAAGCTGAGCTCCGTCCTGCCCCAGGGAGTCAGGTAAGTGGAGAGGCCCTGAAGGAAACCTCCAGCATGCCAAATTTCCTTTCCACCTTGTGATGGAAGGGCAGCCTGCACTGTAAAGGATGGGGAGAAGAACATCTACCCAGTTACATCCCAAAACATCAGGTTAACAAGGGTCTGTATCTTCTCTGAGGGATCAGCCCATTATGCCATGAAAAAGGATGGGTTTCTGCCCTCTTTTTGGAATAGCAAGATGAAACTTTCCCCCACCATGTGCAAATATTTCCCCAGATCTCCGCACTTATTTCCCCATATTCCCATGTATTTCCCCATATCTGTCAGAGAAGGTTTAGAAGGAAAAGGTGATTTGATTTCAAACAAAATTGTTTTCACACACTCAGTGTCTCACACCCACATACTCACAGCACCAGAACACATGTCCAGCATTCAGACTCCAAGAGGCACCTCCAGGTGGTCAGTCCAGAGCTCCTCGCAATGACACAGAGGAGAAGCGATGACAGCAAATCCTCACACCTCCTGGGCTCTCAGGCTGCTGACCATGCCTTGGCTTTGGAGGTACCTTTTAGTAGCTTTTAAAAGTTCATTTGTATTTTCACATTGGTCCACCCCTGTGAGTCAATGGCAATATTGCTGATTTACAAACTTTCGATTACTTTTTTTTGTTTAAGACTCCTGTAGACTCCTTTTTTTTGGCATAGTCTGTCCTTAATTTTATGCTGTTCTTTCTTTTAGGCTGCCCTTTGTTTTCCCTCTTGATCTGTCTTGAAAAGCTACTCACGGATGTGCTGTAATCTGAATTATTTTGGTGCCATCAATGCCTGATATTCTTTTAACCCTTTTTGACCTTTTAACCCTTTAACCCCTTTTAACCCTTTCTTCATGAGCTTTGACGCCTATACATCCTCATTCAGACTTTATGTTTCTACTACACTTCTCCATAGATGCTGACAGTCAGGTCTTTTGAAGGAAGCCGTCTGTTCCTGTCCTCTGCTCTGATCAGGCAAGGTTGTGTCAATAAGGCATGACTTTCGAGAGCTTTTCATCTTTTCCTACACCTTGATGCTGGGCAATCTTGTGAGGATTGTGGCTGGCACATGCTCAGCCAAGGGGGACACAAAGACTTCTGCATGCTTTTCAGTCTGGCGTCTGCTGGTGGTGATGGGCAATTCTGGCATTACTTCTCCTTTCCAACCAAGCTTCTCACACTCTGAGACAGGACAAAAGGCACAAAGCATTGGGTACCAGAATATTTCAGTAATTTTATTCTGCACATGTAAAGCTGGCACAGCCCTCAGGAAGAGCCTTTGTCTTCCCAGGAACAGTCTTTTCTTTCTTCTACCCAGGGAAGGCTTGCATCAATATTTCTTTGACTGCTGGGGAAGGTGATGCGGCCATGGTGAAGAGAGAAGTCATTTGGCTTCCAGCCGTTCACCCTTCTCCTGTCCAGCTGGTACAACTCTAATGGCATGTCCCCTCTTGCTGACCATTGCCATCTTCACACCATTGCTGGAAATGGAGGCTTAATAAACTGCAGCTCAAAAATGTCGATGAACGTGTGGGTTGGCTGTGTTGGACAGAAGATAATTTGTGGTGAAATCCACAAAACGTCTGGGATTTGTAAATGTTTTCATGATGACTTGGCTCTTCTCCAAACACTCCCATCTACTGACAAACACGAGCCATGAATCACCGCACACAGGAAAATCTTCCAAGCCCTTGACTTACTCCTCACCCAGCTCCGCTAGACTGCCAGCTCTGACAGCACTCGCTGCCCAGTGGGGAACGAGGTCTTCAGGGTCAAGGTGAAGGAGATGTTTGGCAGCCCCACAGATGCTCAGTGTAGGTCCCTGGGCAAAGGAGGTGGAGACGTGGCACACTGGCTTTTCTGGGTAGCAGCAGCCCACAGGACAGAGCAGTGCTGGGACTGTCCTAGCTGATGTCAAGGCCAGGCTCCTTGATATAGCCCAGAGATCACCTTTCCCAGAGACAGGATTTGCTTTCCACTACTGAAGGTGGGGCCCAGGCAGTTTTCTGCCTGATATCAGCTGGGGTTAGCGATGCCTTTCTGCAGACTGAGCTGTTTGGGGTGTTGCTGGCTGCCAGCAGTGTTTCCCATCATTCCCATTTTTGGACTCAGGAGTAAGACTTGAGCCAGCTGGCTGAGTAAGAAAAGCCCTGCTACTGCAGGGCATCTTTGCTATTTGTCACCCTGCATCCAGCAGGACCCCGGGGCAGGATGGTGACTCACATAGCCAGGCAGCCTGGCTGCTGGGAACTGCTCACCCAAACACAAGTCATAAAATACTTCACTGTTGCTTCACAAACACAGTCGCTGGCAGAAGTACGTTGGCTACTGGGGCTCAGCCCATGTGCCAGGGACAGATTCATAGAAATAACTGTTGATTTGGGCACAGGATGCTTTGTCTCTCATGAGTCCATGTGTTCTTGTTCCCATCTCCATACCCTAGTCAGGCCGGCAGAAGACAGAGAAATGATTTCTAAGTAGCTTCTGGCCTCCAGTGCCTCCTGGTCTCCCCAAGAGGAGCACATTAAAGGGAGTTCCTCCTTGTCAGAATTTCTCACGTGGGCTGTTACAGCAGCCATGCTTTCCAACCCTGGAGTCCTGCATCCCCTGCACCCTGAAAAGCAGCACGTCCCTGTAGGGTGGGCATCCTATGGGGCGCCTTGGTGGCTTTGTGGTGTGCCGTGCAGAGTCCCTCAGGCAGGACCACAGACAACAGCGTGTACGCAATATTGTTCCTGGAATTGCAAAGTCACAGATAATGGCACATCCTCCTGCAAGCAGGGAAGCAGACTTGGGGGTCCTCTCCCTCTTCTGCTCCAGAGAGCTCCAGTACCAAATATTCTGTGAAGACAGAACAAACATGGCTTATTCCAGCTTATTCTGAGAGGAAGGACACATCCTGCCAAGGAGGGCTCCTCTGGCTTGGGGAATGCAGGTATTTACACCACTATAGCCTCTAGCTGTGGCATGGAGCCCTACAGACCTTCCTCAGATGCATGTGATATGTGATACATTTACTACCTGTAAATGCGATGGAGCCCAGGGATCCTAGCCCACAGCAATCCCTGGCAAGACACTTATGTTCGCTCCTAAGTCACCTTCACTTTCAACTTCAAACATAAGAAAATGCCAGGTTTCACTCCTATTTCCTCATGGCTATGATACATTCTGCTTTGTTGAAACCCCTTAGATCCTAGGACTAGTTTGAGGACTCCGCCAGAGGCCAGTCTACTGCTTTTGTCTGGTCCAAGCACTTATCTCAGAAAGGACAAAACATATGTCACCATTCTGTTGCCTGGGATCACCAAAGACTTAAGCCCATTCTCACAGAATTTATCCTGTGCATTTCCAGCACCTCCTTCCTCCACCCCAGATCCCATTCTTGGCTTACAGCAGATTTTTTTTCTCTCTCTCACATTTCCACCTCACTTTTCCTGTGATGTGTCCCCCAAAATAGATCAGTGAGCAAGTCCCAATCTGCCTGGCACAAGGTGACAGTTGATCTGGAAGCAGGATTTCCAAGCACACTGACCACCTAGCTGGTCCTGGTGTCCCCTCAGAAGCAGGAGCTGCTATACCATCTTCTGGATGATGAGGAGCGCTAAGATGATGTGGAGCAGAAAGAAAGGATACTTCCTGCAAAATGAGCTACAGAAAAAAACATCCCCTCTCTTTGCCCCTTGCAGCCCTTGGGACTGGATTTATGGAGGTAGCCTGGCCTCTCTGGCAACCTTGTGCTGATCCTGCAGAGATGGACCAGGCACCTTTGAATGTCAAGTAGAGGAGAGAAACTTCTCTCCCAGCTCCAGCAGAACAGTCCGAGGTTGGGATTAGAAAAGGATACCCCACAATGAAACGCACTGCCACTTGTGGGAAAGACTTGGGAGTTTTGTTTTGCTGCTTGCCACCTCCTTGTTAGTGATGGGATGTTGGACTGCACCTGCCTCCCTCTCCCTCTGCATCGTAGGAGAAGTGCCAAGAAGTGAAAAGAAGAACAGAGCAATGTCTTGGTGGTCAGACATGTGTCCCCAGAGCTTTGCCAACTTTTTGGCATTGGCAGTACTTAGCCATCACATGGCTGAAAACAGTTTGAGATCTTCGGAAAATGCCTTATTCTGAAATGGACTGACACACAAACTTCATGAAACCTTTCACAGAAGGAAAGCTACTGGGATGTTTTGTTTTGGAAACACCTGCAGTCCAAACAGTTTGCTATTTCTGAAACCAAACTATTCACAACTTCCTGCAAACCTGGAAGCCACTGCTTCCTGCCAGCTGCTCTGGACGTGGATGAGGAGCACGGGAGGGCGGGGACTTGTGGTTGCCTCAGAGCTGGGTGGGCAGATGAGCCAGCAGGGAAGCGGGCAGAACTCCGAGATACCACCTTGCACTCAGTCAAAATCTGCACGTTGCACGTTCAACAATGCTGCCGTCTGCCAAAAACCACCCGCCAGCAAGCTCCAGCGTGTCCCAGTCCCGCTTCCCAAGGAGATACATATCATTTAGCACAGTGTGGCAAGAGGAATAGCAGCTGGAATGGGTAAGCAATGGGCAGTTACGTGTGAAGGCTGAGCAGGAATGCTCCTCTTCCCATGCAAACCTTGAATTCATGCTTTCGGGGCAATGCCACACGACCTGAACAGTGGTACCTTTATACAGGAAGGTGATGGTGCCTGTGATAGGATGTTAGACTAGACAGTCTGTGGCATGGGCCGGTTCTCTCCCCACAAGCATGTCTTCCACTGATTGGTAGGCGTGCCCCTTCTGACTACAAATATCATGACATTTCCAGTGGTCTCACACCTTCCTCTGTACAGGTTTTCCTCCAGGGTATCTGCCAAGGTATGCCCTTGAAGAAGGCCAGGATAAGGACAGGGTTGGAGAACCACCAAGCTGGGAAGATGCAAGGAAATATTTCAAACTCCGGGGCATGGAAAATGTCTCCTGATAGTGGCTTTCTGTCAAAGGCCTCTTGGGTGAGTGTCATCCTTTACTGGTAGATGGTTTTCTTTATCAGCAGATTCCCTTCTTGGGACTTCCGTGTTTGCTGAATGACTCGTACCCCCAGCACATGACCCCTGATGTGGCAAAGGTAAAGCTGCATGTTCCTGCCAGAACTGCAGGGACTGAAACCATTGGCCATAGCCATCATACTGCTCATGGCCACAGCATCTCTGCAGGACTACCCAAGAGAATGTCTCTGTGCACAAGTGTGGGTTTGAGATCAGATTTTACTGGTGGCACTAAGCTTCTACACAGGTCATGCTGCATTACAGAAGCCAACTGGTAATTTAGAGAGGTTAGTATTTGAGGTCTCATGCTAATGATACTCAACTCTTGATGCAAACGAAGTTGCTTGAGTGGAGTTTCCAGCCAGAAGGAGGTAACTAGAAGGGACAGTTTGGGAAACCCCATAGGGAGTTCATGGTGTGTGGAGGGCAAGCCTCCCTCAAACACGTATGGTGTAGTCTCTGGGGAACGAGTCTATTTTCTGAGGATTTGCAATGAAGTTTTCATTCAGCATTGGAATTAAAATTCATTTTATTATGGGACCTTTAAATATTTCCAGAGCCTGACCTTTTCTGGAGGCTGTTGACTAATTAATGTCTGGTCTGGTATTCTTCAAACTTTCCACATAGTTCAACTTGTTGCCAGCTGCTTTCAAACACATTTTTCAAGAAATTAGGTTGTAATTAAGTACAGTTATTAATGACTGTTTTTCCTGCCTTTCCCATTGGGTTTGCAACTTACTTTGCTCCATGTGGCAGAAAAGATGGCCAATATTTCACGGGGTGAGTGAAGGAATATCTAATATGATCTTTGACATGTTGATTTGACTCGGCTCCAACTCTGCAATGCATGGTGGTGACCACCAAACCACACAGGAGAGACCTGGGTAGAAAAGCACAGAGTAAGGGTCAAGTCCCTGTAGGCAAGCCGACAGATGGGGCAGGGAGCTCCTTCACGCTTGGAGATCCAGCATGTGGGGTAAGCAGTTCATGCAGGTGGGGTGATGCATTGGTTGCTCTTTGCCCTGCTCCCACCAAGGATGGAGAGGAGAAGCTGCAGACCCACCGGAATGAGGGAAATCACTATCATGCTTAAAATTCAGGGCATGCTGATGTGGGAGCTCTGTAAATAATGTCAAGCCCATTGGTGTGAACACTATTCTCCTGCCCGGTCCTCTCTCCGCCCAAGAGGGACTAGCAGGGAGACCCGTGTGCGGAGAGAGCAGATGGAGCCGAAAGCAGCCAAGAAGGGAAGCGGCACTCCTACGCAGAGCCCAGAAAGGTTTTACACGCTCTCCGCTCTCCGGTGTCGCTGAGGTCACTCCTCTTTGTCAGGCACATGGCAGCAAATCCCCCTCTAAGCCCCAGATCTCGGAGGCATTATAATAATAAAAGCCTGGGCTGAAGCGTCTGAGCAAACACATCGGCTGAGCAAGTGTTTTTCCCCAGCCCCGGGACCTGGTTATTCTGGGAACTGGCAGCGCTGAAACATCAAGGCGGCAACATCATCCGGCAAAATCTGCTGCCAGAGGGTCGGCAGGGGTGCGGCGGGCGCCGGGCAGGTGAGGAGCCCACCCACAAGGGGGGACGAGGGGGGTGCATAGCACCTATTTCATTTCCTGACTGGCCTTCAGCTGAGTCCTGGCAGCTCCGGGCAGCCAAGGCAGCGAGGGTGGAGGCAGATAGATGGTGACAAGTAACGCACACGTGCACGGGCACAGGGGTGCAGACGTGAACAGCCCCTTGTCAGAGGGCTGGGATTTCTCCAGGCATTTTACATCCCACTTTTTTCCAGGGTCTTGCCCTCTTCCTTTTGCTTTCTCCCGGTGGTCCCGATGCCATGCATTCTCAGTGGGACGAAGGGGCCCTGCAGACTGGCACCACCTTGGCCATGCACACGAGCACAGGCAGGCTCACACACGTCTGATTCTGGCACACGTGCCCACACGTTGCGCAGGGCAGGTCTGCAGTAACAGTGCGTCCCACAGCCAGGTGCACCCTCACATGCACTGGATGATGGGCCAACGTGGACACTGATGCTAGATGTACCCCAACAGTATGGAAATCCATCGGTGCTCTGCTCCCAACCACAAAAGCCACGTTCAGGAGTGAATGATGTAAACCTGCCCAGCAGTCACCTGCCCGGAGAGGTGCTGAAGGGAAGGTCAGGACACAGAACATCCTTTCTCCTCCTTTCAGCCACAGCTGGGACCTGTTCCCCTGTGTGTTTTGTCAGCAGATGTCCACACATCTCAGGCAGGCTGCGTTGCAGTTTATCAGCATCTACTGCCTGCCCTTCAGCACACGGGACCCAGTTTTGGCTGATCTTTATGGGCTCAGTACTTGGTGTCAGCTCTGGAAGCAGCTGGAGGAAGGAGTCAAGAGGGAGTTGGTGACAGGACGTGGGGGCATGAGCCACCGATGGAGGTGAACTGAGAAAGGTATAACCTGATCCTGGTGTTGATCAGGACTCAGAGCAGCCCGTGGCCATTCCCAGAATCGGAGCAAGGCTGGCTTCTCTGAAAGGATGAACAACAGGCCTGCTTCATCAGCTCAGCTGCTAGGAAGGACAGAGCAGAGCCAAAAATCCAGGAGAAAAATGTTATGCAAAATTGTTCATCTGTTACTGATTGGGAGGCTGAGAGCTCAATTCAAACCACCCAATAAAACTGGCTTGGATGAGAATTTCCTGAATCCCAGATTAAGTGAATAAAGATGTTTCAGGAGTTCAGGGCCGCAGTTGGGTGGTTTGCACACAATTTGCTGTTGGTTTCACCCTTTGTTGCTTAATGAAGAACAGAAGGAGGATCTCCCATCTCATTCGACCAAGGGAAAAAATTATTTCTTCTAAATTTAAATTAATTTCCTGTTTCAGGCACGGCTCTGTTTATCTGACCTACAGAAGGGCTCCATCTTGGATTGCAGCTCCTTCTGCTCTGTGTAAGACACTCTTCCCCTCAGGGACTGCAGCGTCCCCACGCTGGTGGCATCGAGTCAGCACAGCAGGGTTGTTGCAAGCGGACCTCAGAGGCTGAAAAGCTAACGGTAAGAAGTGCTTTGAAAGCCAGGCCTCAGTTCTGAGGAAAAAACTGCAATTTTGCACACCCCATGTGTCCCCCCGACTCATTCAGGGAGCAGGCCCTTCCTCTCTGTACACCTCACTGCCACCACCGTGGTCCTCAGTTGTGTCCTTGGAGGAAGAGCCAAGGAGTGGTGGGTGCTTGGCTGGGCTGTAAGGGCTGAGCAGCAGCCAGGTTCAGCAGGGATTCCCCGCCCTTGCGGCATCCAATGTTGGAGAGCTGCTCTACCAGGGGGCTTGCACAACCCTGAAAATCACTTATTTTAATAAAGCCTTTTATTCACGGTGAGGGAAAGGAGCCAGGCTGTATATTGAAGTCTTTAGGAGGTTTCCAAGTCATGGCTACATGTCCGGCTCCTAAAGGCATCAATCTCCATATCTACCTATTTCCCTTTCTTTCCATCTGTTGTTCACCTTGCTAGTAAACGCTGAAGTCTTTTTACAAACTGCAAACCTTTAAGTCACCTGGCTCCTGAACCATTCCTCTAAGTGGCATCACGTGTCTTGCTCGGACTTCAGGCTCTAATTAAGGATGGAAAAGGGATGGAGATCCCTAGAGAAATCAGAGATCAAATTTTAAAGAAGGAAAACTAGATCAGAACAAAAGATAAAGAATCATCACGAGAAACTTCAGAAATATGGAAACAGGCTTTTTACTCAAGGGCCCATCTCTCTAAACCCCAAGCTTGATTTTGCATGAAAACCTCTCCAGAATATTCCCTTTGGCAGAATTTCTGAGGAATCTGACTTCTTAGGAGGAGTCCAGGGGCTCCAAGGATGAAGCAAGCTATTTGCAGCCTTGGGTCTGGAGTCATCACCACCATACTGTAAAATGCAGCTTGTCTAGATGGCAACCCAGGGAAAGTATGACAGTAACTGTCAGCAGGAATGTGATGGGTATGAACACCAAGGAGAGACATGCTTTCAGAGAGCCCCATGGGAGGATCAGCAGGAGTAATGGGATGTATGTGAGCAACAGCATATTTAGGCAGAGCATCAGGAAACGTTTCCATCTCAGCTATTAGTTTTATTAGCAAAAGTCTCCCGTGGGAAACTGGAAGCTGCTTCACTTGACTCACTCCAAGCTAAGCACCAGATAACATGAAGCAGAGAAGAGGCGTGTATTGGTGGGGGCAGATGGCCCAGATGACCTAATGGTCTTTTCCATCACTCCGATTACAATCTAGCCCGGGTAGAGGCTCTTCGCTTGTCTCCGTCTGACTCAGGGTAATGACGGCTGGAGAATAACATGTGAGTTTGTTCCAGTGTTATTTTCCAGTTTCTTCATTTGAGGTCTCTGGGTAAAAGATGGGCTGTGGAGTGACCTCAGCTGAAGTGACAATATTTCCCAGTCCTCTTGCCAGGTCCTCCTTCTCGCAGGGCTTGGGTGTGTTGACGTGGGGGCTGCAGGGTGGCAGGGTGGCACGGCCAGGTCCTGGTTCAGAAATTGGTGCTTACCAAAGGAGTGGAGGAAATAGATACAAAAGCCATCTAGAAGAGCCACTCACCAGCTTTTGCCATCTGAGCCATGGCTGCTCCAGAGTCGGTTATTGCCTGAGGTTGCTGGTTTCCCTTGGAGAAACGGTGGGAGCAGCCGAACAGGCAGAAAGGGCTGAGTGCATCTTCCCGGTGCTTGGGGAAAGCACAGCTCTGCTGAGACGAGGCCAGGAGAGATCCAGGGATTCACCTCGCCCAAAGGGAACCCTCTGGGGAAGGCTGCTTCTCTGAAAACAAAGCTTTTTGTAGCTCATGGTCTGAGCTGGCCAGAGGTGTGCAGACTGCCACCTGCTTGGCTGAAACCCATGTGGGACACATGCTGGGGTCCTCCTCTCTCCCCTGGGTGGAGGTCAGGGTTTACCCTGTAGCGGGGACCTCCAAGCCTGTGGTAGTTCCCTGGTCCATTACCCGTAACGTCTGGGAGCAATATTTTTTCTCAGCTGACTTCACTCCCCGCCCTGTCCTTCAAATCCTCTTTTTAAACTATTCCATCAGAAATCCGCCAGTCTCTGCCCTCCCAGCCTGCCCAGGTTGTCCCTCAGAGGACACAGGGCAACGACACAGGGCACAGACTGCCCTGTGTTGTTCAACACTGACATGAAACAAGCTGATGATAGACAAAATGGTCTGCACAGCCTCAGCTCACCCCTCTCCCTGCCACGTGCAGAGCCAAGGAGGATGTGCAGGTAGACAGTAAATGGCTCTGGGCTCACACTGGTGGCTCTGGAGCCCATCCAGCTCCTCTGCTGAAACCTCCCAGCCCCTGGCTTCACAGGGCTTGGGCTGACACTGGCCCTTCAGCGATACAGCTCAAACAGGTATGATCAAGCTGACTTGTCCATGCTCCTCCCATTGCAAAGTACTTAACTGAAGTTCACCTCTTAACATTAAAGATATTTCTAAAAGCGCTTTATTAAGGGGCACCATAACCTCTTAAATACTTTGTTAACTGAAAGCCTTGACAGCTAGATGGGGAGTATCCCCTTGAGATGTGCAGTGAGTGCATCCAGAGGAGAGCGTGTGAACCCACCATCTGCTGTGGGGAAAGGAGGGCGGCGCTCGCCAGAGCCGTGCTCGTGGTGGAGTGTGGGATGCACAGGGATAGAATCATAGAATCATAGAACGTGTTGGGTTGGAAGGGACCTTTAAAGGCCACCTAGTCCAACCCGCCTGCAGTCAGCAGGGACATCTTTCACTAGATGAGGTTGCTCAGAGCCTCATCCAGCCTGGCCTTGAATGTCTCCAGGGATGGGGCCTCCGCCACCTCTCTGGGCAACCTGGGCCAGTGTCTCACCACCCTCAGTGTAAAGAACTTCTTCCCAATGTCTCATCTAAACCTGCCCTGCTCTAGTTTAAACCATTGTCCCTCGTCCGGTTGCTCCATGCCCTTGCAAACAGCCCCTCCCCAGCTTTCCTGTAGGCCCCCTTCAGGGACTGGAAGGGGCTCTAAGGTCTCCCCGGAGCCTTCTCTTCTCCAGGCTGAACAACCCCAGCTCTCTCAGCCTGTCCTCACAGCAGAGGGGCTCCAGCCCTCTGATCATCTTCGTGGCCTCCTCTGGCCCCGCTCCAACAGGTCCATGTCCTTCTTGTGCTGAGGGCTCCAGAGCTGGACGCAGTACTCCAGGTGGGGTCTCACGAGAGCAGAGCAGAGGGGGAGACTCACCTCTCTGGATCTGCTGGACACGGTTCTTTTGATGCAGCCCAGGATGCTGCTGTCCCGGCTCCCATCTGTCCCAGGGGTGGGCGAGGATCCTGAGCTCTGCTGAGAAGCACATGCATGAATGCTGGAGCAAGAATTTTGGGGGATTTGGATGCCGCATGTCATTGACTTTTGTTGGCTATTTGAAAAATGGGTCATTGTCATTCGGCCTCGCCTCACTTTGCTGTCTAGTCTAGGAGCTGTCTGGGATTCTCTGCAGCTGGAGAAGAAAGGTGGATCCCTCAAAACTGCATGTCTTTCCAGTATATCAGATGCCTTTTTAGAGTGGGATGCACTGTCTCTGTCAGCCCCATGATACCTTTCCCAGAAAGCAAACTTGGGACTGCCTGTGACGCTTCCTAAAATGTTCTCATTTTAGAAATACCTGACTTAATGCTACAGAAATCAACTGGAATGATCTGTACTGTGCAAAGTGATGGCAAAGGTTTTCTCTCCCTGTTGGAAGCAACTGGTATGCTGCAAGCACAAGAACTTCATGGGAAAAGCTTGTTTATGGGATTAATGACAGCACAGAGTGGTTGCCTGAGATGGGATAAAATCTTATCTAAAGAAAAACACAGAGGGATGCTTGGTGGCACAAGAAGAAATCAAGCTGGAGGCATGAGGGGTTCATAGGCACTGAAATACAGAAAACCAGGGACACTTCAGTCAACATTTAATGATGGTTTGGTATCAGATGTGCAGGCCACTTCTGCGATGATGGACCAGGGAAAGCAGGGACTCTGGAGAGGGTTTAGGCTTCAGCTGAAATGCAGAGAACAGAAACTCCCACTGCTGCTGCAAGGCTGAATATGATCTTGATACGCACAAGCAGGGAATATCACGGAGGTGGCATTACTTCTGCATGTGATTTTAGTGACATCATCACCAAAATGGCACATTCAGGTCTAGTGCTTATGCTTGAGAGTGACACAGAAAACTTGGAAAGGACTCAGGAAAGAACTAGAAAATTATCCCAGGGCTAGAAATCATTCTCAATGAGAGACTAATGGAACATGATCTGTTTAGTTTATCTAGTTTTTAAGAGGTGATTCAATCATGGTCTGTGAGAACTGATGTGGGGGAATATTTTGAGTGCAAAGGGCTCTTTAAGAGGGCAGACAAAGACAGAAAAAGATCCAGGGACTGGAAAGCAAAGCTGGTGGTTGTCGAGCTAGAGATAAAGTAACTATTTTTAACAGTGGGAACAAGGAGCCCAGAGATGTGGTAAACTCTCCATCCCACATGGCCTTGAAACATATGGGTCACTCTTCCGTGAATATGTGAACTGAAACACAAGATGTTGGTCTCGGTGAAGTTAGAAATGTGAATTTCCAGCTAAGAAAACCTGAAGAGAGAGATACTGCATCTTCACCACATGCTGACATGGTGGCAGGGCCAGGCTTAGCCCCTGCTGACATTTGTGAAGACGGACAAGCACAAAGCCGCGCTTGCTCTGTGTAAAGTCCTACCTGAGATCGCAAAACCTCTGCTATTTGAACCTCCCTTTTCTGGTACATTCATCTGTGCTGATCTTTTCTTCTTTTGTACCAATGTGATATTCCTGGGAGCTCGCTCATTATCCGGGAATCGTGAAAGAATACCCTTCTGCATCTGACTCATATTTTGAAAATGCATTTTCAGGAGGAGAAAGCTCTTGGGACATTACCTAGAACAAAACTTTCTGAAACAGGAGCACTGTGTCTGTGGCAGTTCAGTTGCTGCTTCCCACATGCAGCACAGCTCACAACTCAGCACTGCTCAGCCCGACTTGACAAGGGCAGAATTTCATGAACATGCAGATTATCACTTTGGGTGAGGATCCTGGCTGGTGACCCTTGGAGGGGGAATCAAAGAATCACAGACTGGCAGGGGTTGGAAGGGACCTCTGGAGATCACCCAGTCCCACCCCCTGCCAGAGCAGGGGCACCCAGAGCAGGTGGCACAGGAACGCGTCCAGGCGGGTTTGGGATGTCTCCAGAGATGGAGACTCCACCACCTCTCTGGGCAGCCTGTGCCAGGGCTCTGCCACCCTCCCAGGAAAGAAGTTCCTCCTCGTGTTTAGGTGGAACGTCCTATGGTCAAGTTTGTGCCCGTTCCCCCTTGTCCTGTCCCTGGGCACCACTGAAAAGAGCCTGGCCCCATCCTCCTGACACCCACCTTTTAAGTATTTATAAGCATTGATAAGATCCCCCCTCAGTCGCCTTTTTTCCAGACTGAAGAGACCCAAATCCCTCAGCCTTTCTTCATCAGAGAGGTGTTCCTGTTCCCTCATCATCTTGATGGCCCTTTGCTGTCCCCTCTCCAGCCGTTCCCTGTCCTTCTGGAACCGGGGAGCCCAGAACTGGACCCGGGGCTCCAGATGCGGCCTCCCCAGGGCAGAGCAGAGGGGGAGGATGACCTCCCTCCACCTGCTGGCCACACTCTTGTTGATGCCGCCCAGGATGCCATTGGCCTTCTTGGCCACCAGGGCACATTGCTGGCTCATGGTCATCCTGTTGTCCACCAGGACTCCCAGGTCTCTTTCCACAAAGCTGCTCTCCAGCAGGTCAGCCCCCAACCTGTGCTGGTGCAGGGGGTTATTCCTCCCCAGGAGCAGCACCCTACACTTGCCCTGGTTGAATTTCGTAAAGTTTCTCTCCACCCAACTCTCCAGCCTGTCCAAGTCTCTCTGTATGGCGGCACAGCCTTCTGGAGTGTCAGCCACCGTCCCCAGCTTTGTGTCATCAGCGCTGAGGGTGCACTCTGCCCCCTCCTCAGGTCATTGATGAATATGTTGAGAAGGAATCTCCCCCTTTTCCTTTGCATGCAATAAAACTTGTTTTCCCAGCCTACCACTTGCACGTTGCTGGTTCGCATTCCCTGGGTCTCATTACTTCCAAAATAATTTTGTTGCACCATTTGGAAATTTTTGCAACTCCCCTATCAGGCAGATCTAGAACAACAGCAGAAATGAATTTTATTCTAGGAAAGTAAAAGGTTGAGTTTTTCAGGACAAAATTGGAAATAGACTTGCTAAAAGAAAACATGAAATGAGGAAAACACATGCCTGAACTTCTCCTGGCAACGTTTGCTCAAGGGTCAGCCACGGGTATCTAGGGTCCTGTAGATACAGGTGCCGATGAGGCAGCTCAGGTCTGCCGCCCTCCCCAGACACACTTTGCTTAGGACCTCCTTCTTCACAGTTGTACTGGAGGGTTAGCAGATATGCTCAGACACATTTTGAGAGTTCGCCCTCCTGCCTCTAGGAAGGATCAATATCATATCTTTCATGGCTGTGGTGATGAAAACTATGCTGGGCTGCAGCTAGAGCATCAGAACTGTCCTTTATTATTTATATAGGGCTGCTTTCGCCTAGGAGGAGTTAGTGGACTCACCACTTCTCCAGGCACCTTCTGTGGCATCACAACACCACACAGTTTCTGAATTAGGGAGACTGTCACTCCTGGGACACGCTGCAGGAGCTCCCGGGACATTGCTGGACTATATTACAACAATTATAGCATACAAATAACCTAGCTTTGCCCTGGGGGCATGGGGCCATCCTCCATGTCTCCTGAGTCCAAGAAGGTCACAGCACTGCCAGGGTAAAATGTCTTCTCGTCAGTCAGATGAAGCTTTGTGTAGGTAGGTCTTTGCACCTCAAATGTCCTTTCTCTGACGTGAAAGGGCTCAGACAAGCGCCGTGGCAGGAAGGTTGCCTCTAACGTTGAGGTGACTTAAACCGCAGGCTCCCCACATGGCAGCCAAGCTGGCCACCTCTCTGGTTGACTGCCCAGCAGGAAGGCTGATGCAAATAGCAACTGTGGATGCTGGCACTCGCTGGAGGACAGCACAAACATGCATCTGTGCTGTTTGCCGGTTGCTATTCAGCACCCATCTTCCTTCTGTTTGTAAAGCTGCAGGTCCACCCAACCCGTGAGCAGAAGCTGGCGCATGTGGCCAAGCAGCCCAGTCAGGCATCATGGCAAACGAACAACAAATAAGCAAAAAATACTCTGAAAATAGTTTGAGGCTAAATGTTTGTCCAAGTTACTTGACAGAGACTCCTGAATGAGGAAGTCACAGGCAGGAACTGAGATCACCCCGTGAAGGATTCGGACGAGAGTGAAATTCACCAGCTCCTTTGTCTCGCTGGACAATCGCAGCTTTCATCCTTGACCAGTTGCATTTTGAAACGCGTCTCATGCTTGAAGCCACAGTGGATGCTTTGGTCAAACTATTCAGCACATTGAAGTCCTGGGCTTAAACTGCACTACTCAGCTCATTGCCGCAGACAAGGTTTATCCAAGCATGTTACCAAGGCTGTGAGGAGTCCTGGATCCTGATACAGATGTGAAGAAACATAGCTGCATGCTTATGCACCAGTTTCTGGGCCCTGGGAAGGACTAAGCTCTTCTAAATTACTTCTCTGTGAAACTGGGAATACGTTGGGAACTGAGAGATGGAGATGGAGCCTTCTTCCTAACCCATTTTACCCATGTCTAGCTGCTTCCTATATATCTTTATTGAGTACTTTCTTGTAATGGGGCACTCGCAGTAAGATCTGTATTAGTTGGCTGGGAAGATGGTTCATTATGATGGTGTCCTAGGTCTGCCTGAACCTCACACCATGCCTCCTATTCAGATGGGCTTCATTTGTGAAGGAGTCTCAATAATTTAGGGGAAATATGTTGGAAAAAGCAGATGGGTTATTTGCCTCTGCAAAGACCCTGAGGATAAAGAACTAAAACTGAACGGCCTGTGTGGGTCTCTGTACGGTACGTGGTACACAACCGCTGCTGATGGGTGTACAGGATTTGTGCAACACTGGCAAGTCCCCGTTGGACCCATGCTGGGACAGGATGTGTCTTCCTGCCCCTGGACCAGGACAGCTCTATCCACTGCCTGCATTTTCTTTTTGAGGAGGTGCTTGGAGCCGTGTCCCACCCCTGGGCTGCATGTCCAGCACAAAAAGGCACAGCAAGACCGCTGGCTCCAGTACGAGCCACAGGCGCTTTAGGGCTGTGAGGCAAGGATCTAGCTGCCAAGGGTGTTATACATTTGTAGCTGAATGTGGATGGTCTCAATGCCTGGACATGGACATGGCACGCACTTCCCTGTGTGTTCCTCTATCAATAAGAGCTTGCCCTCCCCATGGCGAGAGCGAAGGTTACCTGCATGGGCACATCCCTCAGTCCCATTGCTGAGACGCCCCATTACCCGAGTGGTAACTGATGGAAAAATCCTGCAGGAGAAAATCAGCACAGGAGAGGGAATAGGAATATAAAAGACAACTTACTGGGTCGGAGCTACAGCCTGTCTAGCCTGCATCTAGCAGTAACAAGAGGAGACGATGTTTCAGGTCAGCCTTCTGCAGCCTGAGCACCCCAGACTTCACCATCCACAGTCACCAGGCTTGTGACAGTAGAAGGCACAACCCTGTCTGTTCCTTCTGATATTCCCTTATGGACCTGCTGTCTGTTACTTGGTCTAATCCCTTTCTGACCATGCTGACAGCATCTCCCTCCACAGCCTCTTGTGGCAGCAAATTCCTGCGGTTTTACTCACTGCATGAAGAAATCTTTCCTTTTCTCTGCTTCAGAGTGACATCTTACCGGTCCCACTGACTGCCCCTGGTTCTTGTCCTTGGGACAAGAACCATGTGGACCCGATTCACCGCCTTAGGAATTTTGCAAACTTCATTCACATCCCTCCCAGCTTTCTCCTCTCCAAAATGAGGAATCCCAACCTTTTCAGTGCCTCTTCACAAGACAATTGCTCCAGCCCCTTGCTCATTTTAATTTTTAATTGAATTGCCCTTCCTATATGAAAGATAAAGCCTCCAGGTCTTTTTCTATCCCCTGTTCAGTTGAGGAGAAGATCTGGCAGATCTTCTCTAGGGGCTGTAAATGTAGTAAGGGAGCACTCAGCTGCTTGAGAACATATCCTAAAAATATCAAATGCCTTGTTTGTGATATTGGCTATAGACCTTCTGGATTTATAGTTTCTTTATAGGGTATTGCTCTTGCTCCAGCAACCTGTACTGGTAGTTGAAGACATAAGTGACCTACAGCTATAGAGAATCCCAGGATTTTCTGCTCTGCAAAATGAAAAGGCTGTTGTGGTTTAACCTCAGGCTGAGGAACAGCAAAATTGTGCAGACAGCCTCAGATTGAGGTAAAAAATCTCACAGGCCGATATCCCTGGTGGCTTAGCATAAACATGCATTTATTTAACACTGGGCTGCATGTGGTCCTGGAGCATTTGCAGGAGGATGGCCGATGTGTCTCACCCTGCACCCTCCAGAGCTGTCTGGAGATCCCAAGTGTTTGCTCCGCAGAAGCACAGCTGTGTTTAAGAGTGTCATCTCAAGGCTCACTGCAAAGGTTAAGCTACATCGAAGGAAGTTGTTTTTCCAGAGTCAGGGTTGAAGGACAGAGCTCTGGCATACCAGCATGCAGTTTGTGTGGTTGCAACGGGCCATCGGGCCATCAGAAGGGCTTTGGGACAGAGAAGATGAACATTTATTTGTAAATTTTCTGGTCTCCTGAAATGCTCATGGATGAGTGAATGAATAAAACCCACCTCTCCACCATGTTTCACCTGCTTCACCTTCTGTAAAAGCATACAGCGCACGCACAACTGAATGGGATAAGTTCATCTTGAGCACAGCATCAAGCTGAGCTTCTCCCCAACTTTATGTTCATCTCTCATCTCCTGCTCCTTCCTGGCCCCATACTGGTATGTCCCCACCCTCGGAAAGACCAGGTAGAGCTTGCATTTGGCTCTTGACCCTGATGCTTACAGTGGTAGTTCTCCAGTGAGGATCCTGGTGGCAGGACACAGCTGGCCCTCGGGCTCCTGTCCATTGCAGCCAGCACAGTGTGTGCAGGAAGCCATGGGGCAGGACGGGGCAGCACCAGCATTCAGGTGCCTGCTCTCTGCAGAAAATGAAGTGTGCAAGCAGCAGAGAGGAAGCACTCCAGAGAGCAGGGACCCTGGCACAGGGACTGCAGTGAAGGGACTCACCCAACCAGGTGCTGCTCTCTCCTGCACGCTGCACCACAGAATCATGGAATCATAGAATTGTCTAGGTTGGAAGGGACCTTTGAGATCATCGAGTCCAACCATCAACCTAACACTGACAAAACCATCACTAAACCATGTCACTAAGCACCACGTCTACCCACCATGGCAGGCAAGCATGGACGTGTGGGCTCTCTCCTCCCAGGGAAGGAGGTGTCCTGCGGACCAGGGTCACGACTCATGCAGAGTCCCTTTGCCATGGCCACAGATCCCAGGGAGCAGAGGGTGGTGGGCAAGGAGATGCTCGTCTGCCCTGCTCCACTGCTCTGAGACCTCTGCATCCCATGTGGGTAGATGCAGGCTGCCCTCGGCTGTCCCCACGCAGACCCTGCGCATGAGTGGGACACTGACCTCTCCCTGCACAAGGCTGGATGCTGCAGTCTGTGCTTTGGGACCCGCTGACTCACGCGTCTGACTCACTCCAAGGCTGAATTTCCATTGCCCCAAGTTACTCCGTTTTGCTAAGTCCCCACCCACCCACGGGGATCCTCTCCCGTGGCAGGGAGGCTCTCAGCACTGTGGCAGGAGAGCGTCAGCTTTACTGAGAGTCAGCAAAGTGGCTGAGAAACGACAAATGGGTTCATGGTTTGGCTGCAGCACGTGCTGAGCAGAGCCCTTGCACGCAGCTATTGCTACTGCTCACTGGGGCAGGGCAGGGACGCCAGGAGGCCAACTCCAGCCTCCAGTGTCAGCCTCCAGAAGGAGGTTGCCTGGGACAAGAGCTGACTGGCTGTACCCATCTGCAGCTGCATGGCCTCAGCCCAGCGCTCCAGCCCTGCAGCCACCCAAGGACCTGCCCGATGTGTGCTCTGCCCCTAGCTGGCCATGTGTAGCACCAGTGGGCCACCCGGCTGGTGCTGCCCAGTGCTGCAGACCAGCCTTTCTGCTTTCGCCTCCGAAATGGGGCACATGGGCACACACAGAGCAATCTGCCTCCTTCCGCGGGAAGGGATGCAGAGCCTTGCCCAGGTGGCAAAAGGGGCTGTGAAATGCAGAGCTCAGGAGGAAAGGAGAGACCAGAACAAGTGCGTGCCAGCTCAGAGCTTGCTCTGGCTGCCCAATAAGAGTGGTTCATCTTGCCTTATGATTTCCAGTGCACTCTATGCTTCAAAGCCCATCTCATCAGAGGTCTCTCACCCTCAGAGACACACACAGTCCTCCAGGAAGGTGTCCCTCTGATAGATCCCTGTGCTGGCTGAGAGGTCCAAGAATCAGCTCTTCCCTTTAAGTGCAAGAAGAGGATCCATGCCGGGTCAGGGAGAGCAGGACTGACCCTTCAGTTTTCCCTCATGGTTCCAGGAATGGGGTCTCCTCAGCCCAGCTTTGCTCCCAGCGCATGCTACTGGAGCAGCAAACCCACTGCATTGGGAAGGGAGAGAAGGCTGTTTCGTACCTAGCTGGTTTGAGTTAAGTGACAGGGATCTCTGGGACGCTTGTTATCCCCAGAGCCTCCTGCCTTCCTTGCAGTATTGCTCAAAGTCCCCACCAGATCCCACTAAGATGGAGAAGCTCTGTGCTGTCCCTGGGGCCTGGCCAGGGACATCCTGGGATGATGACCAAATGCTCATCATCCATCTGATCTGCTGTCCCCATGCCTGCCCTCCGTTGTAGGATGTCAGTCTCAGGAAGAAATGTCCACAGCTGCCAGGTCAGGGCAAACAGCAAAAGGTTTCTGAAATTCTACAGAGAGGAAGACTCCTGGTTGTCAGCTCCCTCCCCAAGTGACTCAGAGAGACAAGCTCGGGTTTCGGTTGCTTCTGCTGACCCACTACTGTTACCTCTGTCTTATCTGTACTATGTTCCAGCCAGGGCAGTTGGGGCGGTGTTATCCACACAAACATTTAAGCAATTTTTGCTGCAGAGAAGATGTCCAGCACTGCCTCCTGAGGGATCATGTGGCCCTTAGGGTCCAGCACCCTGGCAGGACCATGGTAGGATATGTCTTTAGCTCCAAATGAGAGCCCTCATCTTCAGGGATGGGGAGTTTGGATGGTATGGTTGAATTTGAAACCACTTATCATGATTGAACCATTTTCTTTTTCTGGAGGTTCCCCATCCCAGGAGATCAGGCTAGATCAAGGCCTCTGGTTTCTCCCAGGTGTGTCTGTACACAAGAACAGTGTCCCAGCCCACCAGAGCATGTGCCGTCCTTTGCAGCTGGAGTAAAGCACCTCCCAAGGGCAGCCCTTAGCGTTCACAGGCTGGATTAGAAATGCTCAGTCACATAACCCACCCAACAAATCTTCTGGAGCTTTGCAAGGCCCTGGAAACCTTTTGTCACCCTATTTCTGAGTCTCCCCTCCATCACCTCTAGATGGTGCAGATGCCTGGGAAGCCCAGTGGAGGTGCCGGTGGTGTTTTTCCCAGAGGGTGACTGTTGCTGGGTACCATGCATCAGGACAGAGCATACCCTCTGGCCGGTGCAGTGTTACTGCTGCCCTGAGCCAGCTCTGGAGAGGCGGGCGGGTGGCCGTGCACAACCCGTCCCCAGTGTGTGGAGAGAGAGCTAAAACAGTCAGAGGGCTAAAACACTTCCCTTGCGAAGAACTCTGTGACAGACGGACCATTTCCAGGTCTGCTATGCCTAGAAAGACCCCAAAATAAAGATCCATCCTCGAGGCACTGAGGCCCAGGGGAGAGAGGAGCAGGCTGGTGCGCTCAGCCCCGCGCACAGGGCAGCCACCCAGACCCACGCTGTTGAGAGAGCCAAAAATAACTCCAGCATCTCTATTTAATGCTATTTAGAAAAACCTCCCTCTCCAAAATGGTGAGCTTCCCCAAAGACAGGATCAATACTTATAAATGTTGTGACTTCTGTGACCCGGTGATTTATATGGGACCCGGGCTGTTGGTCAGGGTTGCTGCAGCCCCAGCCAGGTCTGTGTGCATTAATAGCGTCAGTCATTTTTGCTGTTCCCCAGGGGAGCAGGACAGGCTGGGGTGGGTGGAGGAGGAGGTCTGGGCTGCGCAGGGAGGCTGCTGGGCAGGGGCAGCCCACACGGAGCCTGAATTTTCCTCCCACATGAAAATGTAATGAATTTTTGAGGAACTTCAGTGCCAGTTGGGTTGAAGTTGCCAAATAACGTTGGCCAGTGGTAAGCTGCTTTCCCACGTCAGAATGGGCTGGGGGCTCCTCTGTGATAGCAGAGGGAGTGTGGAGCACCCCCTAGACACAGGAGATTGTCTCGATCCTCCCGTGCTCAGGATTCAGATCAGCCTTCCTCCTCCGAGCCTGTCCTGCCCACGCGGAGAAGAGTCTGGAGGTCAGTGCATCAGCTTTGATGGACACAACCAACATTCGAGCCAATAAGGAAAACTGCAAAGAAATAACCATTTGGGGTCAACGTGAACTGCATTTTATGGATTGCAGTTTTAGTTTTCCATGCCACCAATCAGCCAGCAAACACAGTACTTGCCCAGCCCTCATCAGGATGGCTGTCCCTTCCTACCAGACTGGCTGGCAGTTCCCCTCTCCCCTCCCACCATAGCTGGAGTAACGCAGCATGTTTTCTTGGGTGACAAAGATGACTTTAATAATTTCTTTCCTTCCTCTTATGCCTTGCCACCCCTCCACTGTTCCCATCCAGCTGATGGTGGACTGCAGTAGGAAGCAGATGGGGGTTATATTTAACCCCCAAGTCATCTCCATGGCTTGATCTTTAGCACAAACAAATGTGTCAGCATATGGCAGGGACAACAAGCTGCGGCATGAGGACGGAGAGATGATTACCAGCAACTCCATAAACTGATCTTCCCTAATAAAAAAGCCTCTTCTGCAACACTGCTTCCTAAAAGGTCCTGCCTGGCATTTGGACTGGGATACCCAAGAGACAGCATATGGGCTGCCTGCGTCAGCTAGGGATAGGTCCCACCTTGCTAGATGCCATTCATCAGGACCTCTTCTACTCGGCCTTCACTGATCCCACCACAGGGCAGGTTCCAGTCCATGAGAAAGGACCCTTTGGAAGTGTTTGGGGCACAACTCCTCTGTGATGGAGGCCTGTAAGCAGGATGCTTCCCAGGGAGATGCACAGGGCACAGGTTTACCTGTGTGGCAGAGTGATGGAGAACATCAAACCTTTCTCTGTTCTGCAGCTCAACCCTGCTGGCTGGAAAGGAGCCTGTGAGCCAGACTGTGGCACTACCTTGGCACCATCAGGGGACTGCAGGAGTCTCCATCCCCTGCTCCTCCAGCAAATCATGGCAGTGGGAAAGCCGAGCATGCTTTCCGCTCCCAGCCAGCAGCAGGCACTGGGGTGCAGCCGCCTGCGTGCACTGAGGGACAAAAAGGGCACTGGTGGGAGTCTCTGCCCGCACAGCAACATTGTCCATGCAGCAACTGGGTTGGGACGTGCAGGGGAACATGTGCCGTAGGGGGCAGTTTGGAGGGAGAGCAGCTAAGTCAGCAGGCTAGCGCATGGCTGGAGCCCTGCCAGCACCTGCCACCTCTGGAAATAGCTCTTCCAGAGAACCGGGTTACAGGCATGGAGTCCCCTTCCCTTGTGTTATTACGCAGCACATGATACATGAAACATGTTGGCAGCGGTCAGTCTAGGGAGAGTTGCAGCAAGGGAGGGAGTGAGATTAATAGGAAAACAAATCAGCACCTAGAAACGGAGCAAACGGACAACATGGAGGGACCCAGACCACCGGGGATGCTGGATCGTAGACAAACCCGTGCACATGCATGGAAGGAAAAACAGGCTGTGTGCAGAGCTGGCCACCAGGAGTAAAGACAGGAAAATGAAAGGAAAACCCTTTATTATCTAAATGGGGATATGATTTCTGGAAGAACAGACTCTTCAGCCCAGGAATGGTGTCTGAAGCACTACAACAGCTGAGAGAGGTGTTGATGGGTGCTGTCACCAGAAAAAATGAGAGTATGGAGATACTGTTTTTTACCTAAAGCCAAGACACAGCAGAAGAAATAGATACTTGATTCTGGTGCGAGGAACTCTGCATCAGCATGGCCTGCAGAGGTAGTAAAGCGGAACACGTGGGGGAGAAGCAGATCTAACACAGAAGAAATGTCACAAGACTGACAGTTACCAGAAATGATCGATAATGAGTGGTAGCTGCTGGTGTTTGAGACATGCTGGCTGAGCGCGATGTACAATGGACACAAGCAAATAGAATGGACAGAAGAATGTGTGGCTCTGGGTGGCAGGGGAGAAACTGCTCTGAGCTCAGTGCCCAGTGCAGTCTGTGGCTTGCAGATCTAGGAGCAGGGATCCTGCCATGCCAGAAGCGTGCTGCTTTGCTAAAAGAGCACCTGTGGAGAGGAAGGAGGTTGCGCTCAGACAGAAAAGGAGCTGCTGACTGCATCCTCTGGAAGAGGATGAACCTACCAGCTCACTGCAGTGCATACTCCGAGCGATCACCGGTCACCATGAAGCAGCCCCTATTGAGGAGCTTTGGAGATTGGCTCTGAGAAAAAAAGAGCTCAAGTGAGTTGAGCTGGGCTTACCTTGCACCACACAGGCAGATGGATCTGCAGTCCTTCAGCTTGTTACAGCACTGGCACGGCTGGAAGGAAAGGCTCAAGGGATGTTACAAAGATCCCAACAGAAGCGGGTACTGAGACAGGACAATAATTTGTACAGCAAGGTTGATGAGATCACAGAAAATCAGCGTGACAGATACCAGCAGCTCCTACCAGCAGGTGAGGGGTGAGTTCTGGGCCACATTTAGGGTGGGAGTTTGCTTAAAAGAGGCCAGGCACTAATACCAGGGGACTGACGAGCTGACATCATGGACAGATGCCTAGGCATGCTGAGTTGAGGATGAAGGCATGCCTGGAGTGGTGCCAGGGCTGGATATTGATGCTCAGCTGAAGACAAGTGCTATGGCCCCATCCTGAAAGGAATCTCTGCAGCCTCCTGAAACTCCAACCTGTCTGTGGAAAGACTGGAAACCTGATTATATTTAGTAATGTATCACAGATATACAATTGCTGTAATATCAACCACAGAGCCCAGGAACCGGACTTTCTAGCCGCCATTCAAATCAGAAATCCGATGGAGAAGGTGAAGCTGCACTGAAGATGCACTTCGGAAAGCCTGATGTTCTCAACATGTTCTGCTCAGACACTGGGCCACCACACTCAGCAACAGAGTGGACACAGTCTGGCATCCTGTGGAACCTGGACACAAGACATCCTTCCCCACATACCACACAGAAGGGAGCAGGAATGGCAAATATCAAGGAGATGGTCCCCCTTGGGAATCATTGCAATAAAAAGCAATGAAGCCAAAAGCCAAGGAAGCTGGTGAACCAGAAACCACAAGAGGGTATTAGGAAGCCAGTCTGGGTGCCAGTGGGCCACCTCTTCAATGAAAATTCAGTTTGGCTGGAGAAACACACCAGTGAAATACTCCAAACCCATTTACAGTCCCTGCTTCTTAATGTGAATGTCCCCTTCCCCCAAAGACCTCATCAGACTGAGTCTGGAGGGCAACATAGCTTGAATAACAGGGCAACTTACAGTCTCTGAGAACAACCCTGGAATCTGCTGGCAAAAGCAAGAGGATGGGGCAAAAGGGGGACAGAGACTGCTCTGCCATGAAGCAGCTGCTCCCCTGGGAGGAGGGGGAAGGACTGGGATGGGAGGAGATCTGGAGTTTGGTACAGGGAGAGTGCACTTTGCTTGGTAACTCCCAGTGTCTCCTCTGGGACAGCTCGGAGGGGTTGTGCATGGTGTTCCGCTCCATTAGTAATTACTTTATGCCAGCACATGTAAATAATTATTCTGGCACAGCTTCCCGGCAGAGTGCTGTGTGCAGTCCTGCTGAGCCACTGCAGCATTGACCCCGCAGCACAGCCTGCTCCACGGGCTCCCTTGGAGGTCGATACCAGGAGTGATGAGATTTGTGTTTGCACATGGTCAGGCTGCAAGTCCTTGCATCAACAGGACTTTGGAAACTCATAGTATCTGTGCAGGTGAAGTGTATTTACATGTTATCAAACTCACTGCTTCCCTTCAAGAACTGATTGTGCAGCCCACCCCCTTCCCTGAAATCAGACTCTCAAGAGAGAAGCTTTGGGGTTAAAAACATGTAAGGGGGAAATGCTTACAGAAAAAGGAAGATAAAAGAAGTCTCCATCACTCGATATTTTCTGCGAAAGGTTTTGCCCGAGACGGGGCGTTCATGCCAAAATTATAAACCCCTATGAACAGCAAGGCTTCCAGTGGAAGCCAGAGTCCTCGCAAACTGATGTGCCTCTGCATGGTGTCACATGAAACAAATCTTTCACCCCAGAGATCTGCCTCTTTCCAAACTCCAACAGTGCCCTCAAGTGCTCAGAGGAGAAGCCGCAAGCCAGGGATGGAGCTTGCTACCACCCAGGCTGCCGTGCAGAGGAGAAATTATGAGCTAGGAGAGGAAAGGTGTGGTTGCGTGGCCTTGAGCTTGGCTCACTGCTGTCCCTGCCTGTGCTAAGCCGAAATAGCTGCACCCCCCATCTTACTTCTGTCCCCCTGTGACATGTGACGGCCCAGCTGTCACCAAGAGATGCTCCAAGGGCACCCAAAGCAGACCCATGGTCTGTGTTGCCTGGAAGACGCACACGTCAAAAGCTTGTGAAAACAGGGTGGTTTGGATTTGACCCCTGGAATGATCCCACCCAGCCAGACCTCTGGACCCATCCCTCCAGAAGACGTGACCTCCTCTGGAGAGGAGAGGACTGAGTCTCAGTGTCCCAGCTTTGGAGGGGAGGTTGTGCTTCACCCCATCTGTCTCCCTGCTGTGAGCTTTCCAAGCTGCGTGGAGACAGTTTTGGCACAGCAAGGCAGGACAGTCCTCGGTCCGTCAGTGGGCTGCGCCTCAGCAAAGAGGGGCTCTTTCAGGGAACAAGAGATAAGGCCTGATGGGATCTGCGGGACCTCTGCCTGCTCCCAGCGAGACAGCAGGAGCTGAAGACACTGTACACGCTCATCTGAGCTCTTTTGTGCGACACAGAAGTGATCCCTGGCATGATGGTGAACTCAAAACCAGCTCACCTGCTGGTTCCCTAGTGGGTGACCTGGTGGAGCTTTATCCTACGGTCCTACACTTTGGGGAAAGAAAACATTCAAATGGTACACCTCCACCCACCAGTACTTGCTGGACAAGAATTAAGACGTTTCCAAAGGACAACAGGATGTTACTGCGATGGGAACTGACAAAGGTATATTGGGACACTGGTTTTGTCCCCTGTTTCCTCACCCTTTTCCTTCCCCTCTCCTTCCTCACCCTTCCAGGCTACTCTTAGTCTGGATCATGGCATTGGTTTGATTTACACCATGTGGCCCCAAAACCCGTTAAGTAGCAGAGGGGACAGAAACAGATAGGAAAGGGAACTTGGGAATCAGTTTTTGTCCCTGTTGCCAGAGTATCATGGGACTGCCCACCTCTGACCATGTTACTTTCAGCCCTTGGAGGAAAGCCTGCCTGGCTTCTCTGAAGGCATGTTTGTTGTTCTCTTCCATCACTTCTCATCATGCTACTGTCCTGACGACTCCATACACCACCAGCCATCACCTCCAAGGCAGGAGACCATAGCTGCTCTCTCAGCAGGCTGCCATCATCCCATCAGTCCACCTTCAGTCACAGACACTGCCAAGCAAACAGCAATTTCAGCTCCAGAGCTGGTTTCAGCAAAGAGCCACCCTTTTGTCACCTTTTGCTGCGCTGCCTTGATCTGGGCAGTGGTGGTTGTTCAGCCTTCTCCTCTCTCTGATCCTGGTGAAAAGCAGCTAGCACAGGTGCCTGCTGCAGGTGTTCGCTGGAAGTACTGCAACACAAAGCCAAAGCAGACACTATACAGGCAGGCTCACAAACACGGAGCCAAATCCTCATGCCCCACTACACCCATTTTAGTGACGGAGTTACTTGTTCCTTCTCCAATTCTTAAGGTACCGGAGACATCAGGGCTCTTCCGAGCCACCCTAGACTTGCAGGAGAGGTTTTGCTGCTCTGGAGAAGGCACCTACTGCAAGGCACAGCTTCTCTGCTGTGGCTCATCACTGCCTCAGAAAGCATGAGGTGACCCTGCCAGCCGGAGCAGGTCTGGCAGTGATAAGGATGGTCATTCTAGTGTAGCGGGCAGAGCTCGCTTGCCCTTCGTCTCACCGATGCTCCTTGGCAAGTGCCAGCCTCTCCCTGTGGCAGATGGGGAGCAGGTTTTTCATCTCACGCAGCCTGGTCATTATCTTCAGGTCAGCTGCTGTCAGCAGCCACAGCGCATCAGACACCAGTGACTTCTCAGGGCTTCAGCATCACCCTGCTTTGATCATCAACAGCCTGGGGATAAAAATAACCAGATCTGGGTCCAGTGTATTTTCATGGGGAATTCTTCGGCACATAAATAGGAGCACTTATGAGAAAACTGGTGAAGTGGGAACTGGCAGCTGTAACAGAGACAACTAGTTGCAGGAGATGGGCAAAGGACCGTAGTCTGTGCAGGTCCACCAGGAACCTCTTTCCACACCTCCGCAAGAAAATGGCCTGTCCTGCTTTTCTTGCATCCACCAAAAATGACCTTGAAACCTGCTGCAGCGATGCCATTTCTATTCTAATGGCCAGAATAGCTGGCTGTGCCACTCACGGCTGAGGATCCCAGCCAAAAGGCATTTCCCTGGCAGAGCGCAGAGGCCCCAAAACAGAGCAGATCTCATCACGACCTTGTGGGTTTCTAATTAATACCCATTTGTTTGCAAGCTGATCTGCCCAGCCACACGCCCGCCCCAGAATTTCATCCACATCCCTGTGGAGAGGGTTTGACAGTCACCAGGACACAAAACCCCAGCAGGTCACACACAGCCTGGACTCAAACCCTCATAGCCAAGGATATCATTCTCCCCACCTCCCTGCATTTATCCTGAAATTAGCACTTGTTTATGCAAATGAGTCAGCTCATTAGGCCTCCCCCTCAGTCCATCATTAGATGGCAGCAGACAGCCCCCTTCCAAGCCTGGGCATACAAATGGCAATGCCTGAATCTGCTGCTCCCTGTGCTGTCCGGTGATTTATTATTTTTTCTCATGCATAATGTGGCCAAAATCTTTCTGCTTCCACAATGATGCGAGACACTGAAAACTCCCCCAGAGCTGTGGGCAGAGGAAACAGCAGCTTTGAGGTGTGCACGGTGGCACTGTGCAACTGTTCAGTTAAGAAAGCAGAATGTAACCCAGGGAAGGGGTCACACCTCTGTGGGCTAGGGTACGATGATGAGCAGGGACACTTGGTGGCCTGGCAGTTTGATGGCAGGGACAGTCCTGCTTTCGGTGGCCACCTGGAACCTCTCAGAGCCCAATGAAATGAAATGCATCCAGAAGCCCTCCCTGAGCTACAGGCCGCGTCAGATTACTGACAGAGAGGGGGAACATAAACACACCAAGGAGCACCCCTGCTTCGCCAGCGTGCGTCTGTACAGAGATAAAAACTGGGGTCTCACGGCTTCTGCCCTGAGCGCAGGTTGCCCGCACACGGGCTCAGCGAGGGCAGCACGTTCCCACCCCACGTCCTGCCCTACGCAGTAACACACGGCACACACGCAAAGGACCTGGAAAAGCATGGTGGCCTTCAGCATCTGTGGCTCCTTCACCCCTTGCACTGCCCAGGGCTGCCCAGCGGCCCCAGGGGTCCCTGCTGGGACTGTCTGCACCCCCTCCGATCCATGCTGGTGGCCCAGGCAGGCTCCCGAGGGCCCCCATGAGCTGGGCTGCAGGCTAGCTGGCGAGGCTGCCCTCAGGGTGGCTGGGGAGGTGTAGGGGACCATGGCAGTGATGAGACGGCCGCTGCTAAGGAGCAGGCAGCCGTGCCAGCAGTGCGCTGTGAAGCCAAGGGCTAGTGATGGCACACGGCCGATGGCGCAGGACGATCGGGACCAGGACTGTGTCCCTCTGCCCCGCTCCCCTCCCACAGCCGGCGCCTCCACAAACTTCTCTCTGGAAGCCCCAGCGCGGCCCAGGCCTTTGCCCTCACCCAGCCCACGGGTGAGTGACCCAACGGCAGCCCCGGCTCCTGCCCGGGACCCCCCTCCTCAGCCCGGCCGGCGCCTCGCAGTCGGCCGCCCCCACACGCCGGGCTGCTCACCCACAGCCCGCACCCCGCCGCCGCCCTCCTCGGGACACGGCCCCGGCTCTGCCTCGGGAGGAGGACGTTTTATTAACCGAGGGGCTGCGAAGCCGCCCGAGGCAGCCGGGCGGGGGCAGGCCCGCGGCATGGGTGTGAGACCTGCGCATGCCCAGCCGGCCCCCCCCGTGCCCCTCCGTCACGGCTTCAAGATGGCGGCGGGGCGGCCTCGCGCCGCGGGGGGGAGGGGCGGCTGTTGTTGAAGCTTTATTGTTCCCGCGGCCGCCGCGCGCCCTGTCTGCCGCCCCGCTCCCAATAAAGGTAACCATGGCGACGGGGGCGGCTGGGCCGGCCCGCCCTGCTCGGCCCCTCCGCGGCGGGACGGCCCTGAGGGGCCCCGGCCCGGCCCGGCCACCCCCCCGCC